>JANCRA010000073.1:2351914-2872256 GCA_024362935.1 Setophaga petechia
ATCTTGGGCTGGAGGGGGGGAAATGCTGGAATGGGGGGAAAATCCTGAGCTGGGGGGAAAATCCTGGAATGGTGGGAAAAATTCTGGTCTGGGGAGAAGACCCTGGGCTGGACATCTACTCCAAATTCAATGTTTTTGTGAGTGCTGGAAAATCCTGGGTTGGGGATAAAATCCTGGAATGGGAGGAAAATTGTGGGCTGGGGAGAAATCCTGGGTTGGGGGGAAATCCTGGAATGGGGGAAAAATTCTGGGCTGGGGGGGACAATCCTGGGCTGGGGGTAAAATCTTGGGCTGGGTGGAAAATCCTGGAATGGGGGAAGATCCTGAGCTGGGGGGAAAATCCTGGGCTGGGGGGAAATTCTGGAATGGGGGGGAAAATCTTGGGCTGGGGGGGAAAATCCCGGGCTGGGAGGGAAAATGGGCTGGGGAGAAATTCTTTGGGGCAAATCCTGGGTGGGAGAAATTCCTGATCCTGGGCTGGGGATAAAATCCTGGACTGTGGGGAAATCTTGGGCTGGGGGGGGAAATGCTGGAATGGGGGGAAAATCCTAGGCTGGGGGGAAAAACCTGGGCTGGGTTTAAAATCCTGGGCTGGGGGAAGATCCTGGGCTGGGGGGGACAATCCTGGAATTAGGGGAAAATCCTGGGCTGGGGGTAAAATCTTGGGCTGGAGGGGGGGAAATGCTGGAATGGGGGGAAAATCCTGAGCTGGGGGGAAAATCCTGGAATGGTGGGAAAAATTCTGGTCTGGGGAGAAGACCCTGGGCTGGACATCTACTCCAAATTCAATGTTTTTGTGAGTGCTGGAAAATCCTGGGTTGGGGATAAAATCCTGGAATGGGAGGAAAATTGTGGGCTGGGGAGAAATCCTGGGTTGGGGGGAAATCCTGGAATGGGGGAAAAATTCTGGGCTGGGGGGGACAATCCTGGGCTGGGGGTAAAATCTTGGGCTGGGTGGAAAATCCTGGAATGGGGGAAGATCCTGAGCTGGGGGGAAAATCCTGGGCTGGGGGGAAATTCTGGAATGGGGGGGAAAATCTTGGGCTGGGGGGGAAAATCCCGGGCTGGGAGGGAAAATGGGCTGGGGAGAAATTCTTTGGGGCAAATCCTGGGTGGGAGAAATTCCTGATCCTGGGCTGGGGATAAAATCCTGGACTGTGGGGAAATCTTGGGCTGGGGGGGGAAATGCTGGAATGGGGGGAAAATCCTAGGCTGGGGGGAAAAACCTGGGCTGGGTTTAAAATCCTGGGCTGGGGGAAGATCCTGGGCTGGGGGGGACAATCCTGGAATTAGGGGAAAATCCTGGGCTGGGGGTAAAATCTTGGGCTGGAGGGGGGGAAATGCTGGAATGGGGGGAAAATCCTGAGCTGGGGGGAAAATCCTGGAATGGTGGGAAAAATTCTGGTCTGGGGAGAAGACCCTGGGCTGGACATCTACTCCAAATTCAATGTTTTTGTGAGTGCTGGAAAATCCTGGGTTGGGGATAAAATACTGGAATGGGGGGAAAATTCTGGGCTGGGGAGAAATCCTGGGCTGGGGGGAAATCCTGGAAATCCTGGACTGGGGGCAAAATCCTGGGCTGGGGGGGAAAAATCCTGGGTTGGGGGGAAATTCTGGGCTGGGGGAAAAACCTGGAATGGGGGAAGATCCTGGGCTGGGGGGAAAATCTGGAATGGGGGAAATCTTGGGTTGGAGGGGAAAATCCTGGGCTGGGTAGAAATCCTGGGCTGGGGGGGGAGAAATCTGGCGCTGGGGGGGACAATCCTTGGCTGGGGAGAAATCCTGGGTTGGGGGAAGATCCTGGGCTGGGGGGGACAATCCTGGAAATAGGGGAAAATCCTGAGTTGGGGAGAAAACCTTGGGCTGACGGGGGAAAATCCTGGGCTGGGGGGAAATCCTGGCTGGGGATAAAATCCTGGGCTGGGGGGAAAATCCTGGGCTGGGGGAAGATCCTGGGCTGGGGGTAAAATCTTGGGCTGGAGGGGGGGAAATGCTGGAATGGGGGGAAAATCCTGGCTGGGGATAAAATCCTGGGCTGGGGGAAAATCCTGATCCTGGGCTGGGGGAAAATCCTGGAAATCCTGGGCTGGGGGGAAAACCCTGGGCTGGGGCGGGGGTATCGTGGAAATCCTGGGCTGGGGGAAAATCCTGGAATGGGGGGGGGGAAATCCTGGGCTGGGGGAGAATATCTTGGGATGGGGGAAGAACCTGGGCTGGGTAGAAATCCTGGCTGGGGGAAAATCCTCATCCTGGGCTGGGGAGAAAATCCTGGAATGGGGGGGGAAATCCTGGGCTGGGGGGACACTGTGGGGTGGTGTAGGGTCTCCTAATGTGTCCCCAATGTTCGTCCCTGCCCCAGAACCTGGCAGCTGAGAAAACCTACAACAACCTGGACGTGACGGTGACGCGGGCGCTGCAGCACCGCTCGCACTACTTCGAGGGGGTCCTCAAGTGCTACAAGCACGAAACGCTGGAAACCATCATCAACCGCCTGGTGGAGGCTGAGGTAACGATCCCGGGCTGCTGGGGGGGTCTCTGGGGGGTCACTGGGGGTCCCTGCACCCCCTCAGCCCCTCCCTGTGTCCCCCCTTCCCCAGGTCCACCGGCTGGTGGTGGTGGATGAGAGCGATGTGGTCAAAGGGATCGTCTCCCTCTCGGACATCCTGCAGGCCCTGGTCCTCCCCCAGGGCCCCTGAGCAGTTTTGGGGTGGGAGGGGGGGTTCAGTCCTCCCAAGCCCCCTCCCCATTCTGTTCTCCTGGATCACTGTGCCCCCCCCGGGCTGGTGGGGACACCCGGGGGATACCCCCACCCACTCACCAGCAGCACCCAGCAATAACCCCCAGCCCTGGGGCAGCCTCTGCTGCCTTTCCCTGGGTGGGGGGAGCCCAAAGCCCCCCCATGCCCTGCCCTGCACCCCAAAGCTGTGTGGGGTGATGGGGGCAGCCCTTGACCCCCCTGGGGTCACCCTTAGCCATGCCAGGGCTGTTCCTGTGTGACCTCTTGTCCCTGTCACCCTGCACCTTCTCCCTGGGTTTGGTGAAACCCACCCGGCCCAGGGACCCCCCCACACTCCCGGGGGTCTCCCCCAGGGTCCCCCACACCCGCCACCGCTTCGTGTGTGAAGAGAAACCACGAATAAACACAGACCTGGCACCACCCCTGGCTGCGTGCAGGGCACGGGGGGCATTGCCCAGGGCACGGGGGGTGTGTGGGGAGGGGGTGTGGGAAGGGGGAATCTGCTGAGCTCACCCAGACCCTAAATCCCTGTTTGTTACGCCTGTGGCTTTTCTAAAAGGCCAGGATTGGGGATGGGACAGAGACGGGGACCTGGCAGGACATGGGGACCTGGCAGGACATGGGGACCCAGCAGGACATGGGGACTCGGCAGGACATGGGGACCCTCTGGTGGGCACCACGGTGAGCGGTGGGGGGAGTCGGGCAGGGGCTGGGGGAGGTTGAGGGGGGACAGCTGGCTGTCGGGGTGCCCCGGGGGTCTCGGGCAGCCGGGACACCGGAGTTTGCAGCCGGTGTCCGCCGGGGAGCTGCGAGGCCCGGCCGTGCTGAGCGAGGCACATTCCTGGCGGGGAGGGGACGGCCGGCCCGGGGACCGTGTCCGTGCCAGTGCCGGGCTCCGGCGGAGGCTGCGGAGCGAGGTGAGCGCCGGGCAGGTACCGGGGGGCCCGGGGGCCTCGGGGGGGGTGCCGTGCCGGTTGCCATGCCGCCGCCGGAGGGTTGCTAAGCTCCGCTCGGAGCCCGCGTGGGCTGCAGCGCTCGGTGCCAAACCCGCCATCGCCTGCTTGTCGCAGGGGGGGAAGGGATCCCGCGGGGCGAGCAGGGAGGGGGGGGGGACACAAACACACGCACGCGACACACGGACACCCCTGGGACGGCCGCTGGGGTCCCCGCGCTGCGCCGGTGCCCCGGGCACCCGGGGGGCAGCGTGGCCCGAGGTGGCACCGGGCGGGACACGGGGGCACCGGGGGCACACGTGCGGCAGGTGGGTGCGTGTGGGCGGGCCGGTGGCTCCGCCGAGGCTCCGCTGAGCCCCTCCACGCCTTGGGGACCCCCCTGTCGGCCGGGGCCATGCTGGGGGGTCCGGAGCGGGGTGGTGCGGGGCGCCTGCGGATCTGCGAGCGGACCAAGCTGGTGCTGGTGGAGATCGACACGGTGGCGTGTTGCAGCCCGGGTGGTGCCGGCATGGCCGCGGGCTGCTGGCCCGAGCCGCCCTGGACCTACCGCCGCATCGCCGGGGAGTACGCGTGAGTGGGGACCGCAAGGTGGGGTTTGGGGGGGTCCGTCCTGCTCCCCTCCCCTGCTCCCCTCCCTCGCTCCCCTCACTCCCCTCTCTGTCTTGCAGGTACCTGGAGAAACGCTTTGTGGCCGAGCTGGCCCCCCCCTGGCCCCCAGTGCCCTCCAACCCCTCTTGTCGCCTGCAGGACTTCACCACCCGGCCCCGGGTACCCCCCGCCCCCTGCCCCCCACCACAGCTTGAGGGGCTGGGGGGCAGCAGCGGACCCTGGGGGGGTCACCCCGTACCCACACCTCGGCCCCCGGTGTCGGGGGACAAGGCGGGTCCCCCCCCCTACGAGGTGCACATGCAGCGGGTGCAGGCGGCCCACGCCCGCCGTGGGGGACCCCCCCCTTACATCGCGCCCCCCGCCTATGACGGGCCCCACCGCACCCTCCAGCTCCGCCCTCCGCGGGGACCCCGCAGCCCCCCGCCGGCTCCTCCTCGGGCCCGGGGGGCTGTGCCGGGCGGCTGGAGCCACACCCTGCCCCGGGCGGCCACCGAGGCCAAGCACCGGTGGCCCCGTGCGACGCTGCCGTCCCCAGGCGGGCCTGGCACCACCCCCCGGCACTGCCAGACGCTGCCGCGGGCAGCAGCCGGCCGGGAGCGGGGGGCACCGGGGCGCGGGAGAGGGCAGCGGGGAACGGGGGGCCACGTCCTCATTGATGCCACCCGCGTGGTGGTCCGGGCTCAGTACGTGCCACCCCCGCAGCGACAGCAGGTCCGCTATGCCAGGGCATCGCCCCTGGCGGCTGGCACCCCTCCTCGCAGCCCTTCCGCGCCCGCCGGGGTTGGCAGCCCCGCCGCAGCGCCCTCGCCGCCCCGGGAGCCCTCCGGCAGCCCCCGCAGCCCGTGGCAGAGCCCGGGGGGCTGCAGGGGTGCCCGGGGGCGGCCCCCGCCGCGGCGGCCGGTGCTGTACGCGCAGGCATTGCGGGAAGCCGTGTCCCGCATCCGCCGGCACACGGCGCCCGACTCGGACTCGGATGCCGAGAGCAGCGTGGGGGGCTCCCGGCAGCGCCTCTGCCGAGACCCCCGCGCCTACAGCAGCAGCAGCAGCAGCCTGGAGAGCGCCGGAGCCCCCCCGGGCCCCGCCAGCCCCACCCCGGCCTGAGAGGCGGGGCTTGCCGGGGTGTGGCACTTGTGGGGCGGGGCTTGCCGGGGTGTGGTTCTCAGGGGCGGGGGGCGGGGCTCAGGGCTGGAGTTCCCACGGGCTGACCCCAATAAAAGCTCCGGGATCCCCTGTGCCGCCTCCGTCCCTGTTTGTGTGAGGTCGGGGAGGGGGCGTCACCCCCTCAGGCCTCTCTGTGGCCCCCAGCAAGGACTCAGGTGTCCGGGCCCGCCCCCGTGACATTCCCGGTGTCCCGTTACGGTGCCGGGGTCAGCCGGAGGTCCCGGGTGTCCCGGCGGCCACCACAGTGCGTCACGGCACGGGCAGGACGTGCCAGCTCCCCCCGAATCCCCCATAACGAGTGGGTGGGCACAGCAGGGCCGGCCCTGCGCCGCCACCAGCCCCACGTCACGGCCGGGGGGGGACCCCCAGTGAGTCACCGTCCCCCCCAAACAGCCGCCAGCTCTTAGTCACGCTGCGGGGACGGGGGGGTGGTGGGGGGAGCATCCCCGCGGCCCCAGGAAACCGCACACAAATATCGCGGCCAATTTGCGCGTTATTTAAAACCGGCTCCTCCCCCGCCCCCCCGGCGCGACCCTGTCATTATCGCGGTGACACCGGCGCGGAGGTCACGGCACGGGGCAGCTGCCGCAGCGAGGCCACCCGGGAGGCTGGGGGGGCACCCCCAAAGCCACGTCACCCCCTCAATGTGTCCCCCCAGTCCTGGCACGTGGCCAGGGTGGCATCGAAGTGCCACACCTGGCTCTGGACCGAGCCATAACGGCGCGGGTGTGGTTCTACACCATGTGTGGTGGCAGCTGGCACGGCTCGGCATGGCCTGGCACGGCTTGGCACAGCAGGCTGGCATGGCTTGGCAAAGCCCAGAAGAGCCAAGCTCAGCTCAGCAGCCTTGACACGGCTTTGAATGGCCAGGAACAGCTCGG
Source organism: Setophaga petechia (assembly GCA_024362935.1). Classification (NCBI taxonomy): domain Eukaryota; kingdom Metazoa; phylum Chordata; class Aves; order Passeriformes; family Parulidae; genus Setophaga; species Setophaga petechia. The sequence goes on from JANCRA010000073.1 coordinate 2,358,256, forward strand.
AACGGCTCAGTGCAGCCTGGCAGAGCCTGGCACGGCATAGGATGGTTGGTAAGGTGTGGTGTGAGCCACGGATTGTCACGGCTGAATGCAGCCTGGCACAGCCTGGCACGGTTTGGAACGTGGCTTGGTACGACCCAGCTTGGTATAGCCTGGCACAGCTTGGCACAGCAGCCTGGCATGCCTTGGCAAAGCCCAGAAGAGCCAAGCTCAGCTCAGCAGCCTTGGCACGGCTTGGCATGGCCTGGCACGGCATAGGATGGTTGGCAAGGTGTGGTATGAGCCACGGATTGTCACGGCACGGTGCCGCCTGGCACAGCCTGGCACGGTTTGGAACGTGGCTTGGTATGACCCAGAACGTCTTGGCACAGTTTGGTGTAGCCTGGCACAGCTTGGCACAGGTCAGCTTGGCTTGGCAAAGCCCAAAAGAGCCAAGCTTAACTCAGCAGCCTTGGCACGGCTTTGCATGGCAAGGAACAGCTCAGAACAGCTCAGAACAGCCTGGCAGAGCTTGGCACAGCCTGATGCCACCTGACATGGCTCAACACAGCTCAGCACGGCTCGGCAAAGCCCAGAACACTTGGCACAGCCTGTTTGGCACGGCTCATCACGGCTGGGCACGACTTGGCACACCTTAGCATAGCCTGGCACGGCTCAGTTTGGCACAGCACAGCACGGCATGGCCAGCACCAGAACAGCTCTTTGCGACTTGGCACGGCTTGGCACAGGCTGGCATAGCCTGGTACGGCTCAATACAAACAACACAGCTTGGCACAGGCTGGTATAACCTGGCACGGCTCAATACAAACTAACACAGCTTGGCCCAGCCTCGTATAACCTGGCACGGCTCAGCACAGCCTGGCACAGCCCAACACAGGCTGGTATAACCTGGCACGGCTCAGCACAGCCTGGCACAGCTTGGCACAGGCTGGTATAACCTGGCACGGCTCAGCACAGCCTGGCACAGCCCAACACAGGCTGGTATAGCCTGGCACAGCTCAGCACAGCCTGGCACAGCTTGGCCCAGCCTGGTATAACCTGGCACGGCTCAGCACAGCCTGGCACAACTTGGCACAGCCTGGTATAACCTGGCACGGCTCAGCACAGCCTGGCACAGCTTGGCACAGGCTGGTATAACCTGGCACGGCTCAGCACAGCCTGGCACAGCCCAGCACAGCGCGTCATGCCCCGGCGCGGTGCCCGGCGTGGCGCGGGGTGTCCCAGACGCGGGGGCAGCGGCGCTGCCCTTCCCGTGGGATCCGCTCCTGCCCAAAGCCGCTCCCCGCCGGGAAAATCACCTTCTAATTCGGGCTGCGCCGGCGCCAGCGCCTTCCCTGGCACCCCCGGGGCACCCGGAACTCGCCGCAGCCTGGGGGGTGCCCCCGGGGGCACCGGGGGCTCAGCCCGTGGGGTGTCAATGCCTGGGACCGGGGGGTCCCGCGCGGTACCGGAGCCCCCGGAGAGGGACGCGCTGTGACCGCCAGATGTCGCCGCGCAGCCGGTGACCGATGGCACCGGGGGGCACCGAGGGGCACCGGGGGGCACCGGGGGTCCTGCCTGCCCCGGGAGCGGTGCTGTGTCCCCAAAGAACCGTCAGCCACGTGTGACATCCGTGCCGGCGCTGTCCGGTGTGTCACCGGGGCTGGCGATGTCCCCACAGGGAACTGTGACCCTCGTGTGTCACCGGTGACGGTGGTGTCCCCAGAGGGCTGTGCCAGCTCTGGCTGTGTGCCCAGAGAGCCGTGACCCACATGTGTCGTGGGTGCCGGTGGTGTCTGAGAGCCCTGTGTGTCACTTGTGACAGCGATGTCACCACAGACCTGTCCCCGCGTGTGTGTGCTGCTGTCCCCAGACAGCCACAAGCCGTGTGTGTCACTGGTGGTGGCTGGTGTCCCCAGAGAGCCGTGTCTCATGTGTCACTGGTGTTGGCAATGTCCCAGAGGAGCCCTGGCCATGTATGTGCCAGCTCTGGCGGTGTCCCCAGTGAGCTGTGACATTTGTGTGTCACTGGTGTCCCCAGAGATCTGTGTCCATGTGTGTGCTGCTGTTGGCAGTGTCCCCACAGAGCTGTGACCCTCACGTGCAGCTGGCACTGGTGTTGGCAATGTCCCAAAGGAGCCACATCCATGTATGTGCCAGTGCTGGCGGTGTCCCTAGCGAGCTGTGACCTTCATGTGTCACTGGTGACACTCTGGTGACAACGATGTCCCCAGAAATGTGTCCATGTATGTGCCACTGTCGGCAGCGTCCCCACAGAGCCGTGACCCTCACATGCAGCTGGCACTGGCCATGCCATGTCCCAGAGGAGCCACATCCATGTATGTGCCTGCTCTGGCGGTGTCCCCAGCCAGCTGTGACATCTATGTGTCATTGGTGACAACGATGTCCCCAGAGATCCGTGTCCAGGTGTGCACTGTTGTTGTCAGTGTCCCTGTAGAGCCATGATCTGCACGTGCAACTGGCACTGGCCATGCCATGTCCCAAAGGAGCCCTGTCCATGTATGTGCCAGCTCTGGCGGTGTCCCCAGCGAGCTGTGACCTTCGTGTGACAATTGTGTCCCCAGAGATCTGTGTCCATGTGTGTGCTGCTGTCGGCAGTGTCCCCACATAGCCGTGACCCTCACATGGAGCTGGCACTGGCCATGCCATGTCCCAAAGGAGCCACATCCATGTATGTGCCAGTGCTGGCGGTGACCCCAGCAAGCTGTGACATTTGTGTGTCACTGGTGACACTCTGATGACAACGATGTCCCCAGAGATCTGTGTCCATGTATGTGCTGCTGTTGGCAGTGTCCCCACAGAGCCATGACCCTCACATGCAGCTGGCACTGGCCATGCCATGTCCCAGAGGAGCCCTGTCCATGTATGTGCCAGCTCTGGTGGCGTCCCCAGCGAGCTGTGACCTTCGTGTGACAATTGTGTCCCCAGAGATCTGTGTCCATGTGTGCACTGCTGTTGTCAGTGTCCCTGTAGAGCCATGACCCTCACGTGCAGCTGGCACTGGCCATGCCATGTCCCAGAGGAGCCCTGTCCATGTATGTGCCTGCTCTGGCGGTGTCCCCAGCCAGCTGTGACATCTATGTGTCATTGGTGACAATGATGTCCCCAGAGATCCGTGTCCATGTGTGCACTGTTGTTGTCAGTGTCCCCACAGAGCCATGACCCTCACGAGCAGCTGGCACCGGCCGTGCCACATCCCACGCGTGCCAGCGGCACTGTCCGTGTCCCCGCAGCGCGGTGTCACCTGGTTACACCCGGTGACCGTCCCCATCCCACCGTCCCCAGCGCGTCCCCGTGTCCCCGCCCGCCGTGCCGGCTCTCCCAGGCCGCGCGAGGAGCCGGTGGGAAGGGTCCGGTGAATGCGGCATTGTTGCGCGGGGTTGGAGTCACAGATAATTACCTCAATTAGTTACAATGGCAGAGTAATAAATACAGGCTTAGCGGCTCCTTCCCCACTGCGGCTTCTCAGATTAATCCAGCCCGGGCGAGCGGAGCTGAAAGGATTGATGGACAATTCATTAAACCCGCCGAATGCCGCACAAGGCACCCGTGAAGGCCGGCGTTAGCCCCCGGCGGCTCCGCTTTGTCCCTAATTGTTCGTCTCGGGCATTGGTCACCTATCAGGGAGTGGGTGACGGCGACGGTCCCCCCGGGGCTGGCATGCCCGGGGATTAGAGGCCAGCGCTGCCACCGTTGCTGGGCGCGTTGGCCCCGCGCCGGAGGAATGCGGCGGATGGGAGGGGGCGGCCGGACAAGCCGGGAGCTGGCGGGACGTGGGTCCGCATCGACCGGAGGCGAGGGGAGCCGGGACGGGGCTGTGCCGCTGGTGATGGTGACAGGGGATGGGATGGGAGGGGATGGGGACGGTCCCGCAGGTGGGATGGGGCCAGGTGGGCACAGCTCTGTCTGTCTGTCCTGCATTTCTGGATGCTGTCCTGTCCGTCTGTGCTGCATTTCTGGAAATGACAGGGTTCTCCTGCCTCATTTCTGGGCACTGTCCTGTCCTGCACCTCTGGGAATGCCACAATTCCTCTGTCCTGCACCTCTGGGCACTGTCCTATCCTTCTGTCCTGCATTTCTGGATATGACACGGTCGTCCTGCCCCACACTTCTGGGCACTGTCCTGTCCTGTACCTCTGGGAATGACACCATCCCTCTGTCCTGCACCTCTGGGCACTGTCCTGTCCTGTCCTGCACCTTTGGGAATGACACAATTCCTCTGCCCTGCACCTCTGGGCACTGTCTGTCCTTCTGTCCTGCACCTCTGGGAATGACACAATTCCTCTGTCCTGTCTCTCTATCTGGATTCTGGGAATGACACCATCCCTCTGTCCCACACCTCTAGGCACGGCTCTGTTCTGCATCTCTGTGTCATCCTGTCCCTCTGTCCAGAAACTTTGGGCATTGTCCTGTCTTTCTGTCCTGCAGTTTGGGGACTGTCACCATCCCACTGTCCTGCACCCCTGGGCATGGCTGTGTCCCTCTGTCCTGCACCCCTGGGCACTGTCCTGTCCCCATTGTCCCACATTTCTGGGAATGACATCTTTCCTCTGTCTTGGAAGCACCCCTGTCCCTCTGTCCTGCACTTCTGTGTGTCATCCTGTCCCACAGCCCCAGGCAGAGCCCCCCTGCACCCCACCCCTGAACGGGGCTGTCCCATCCCTCACCAGGCCCAGCTTGTGGCCACCATCCAGCTGTTACCCGGCTTCCCAGATGTGACAGCCTGCTGCAGGATGGCACCGCCCTCTCCCTGGCCCTGGCCCTCCTCTGTCCCACAGCAGCTATTTCCAGCACCCAGGAATATTTGTCCAAGCCGGGGAGGTCTGTGCCCGGTGCCCAGGGTGCCCCTGCCCACCTGGGGGTCGCGGCTGCCCGAGGTGCCCAGCAGGACACACAGGAAAAGCTGAGTAACAGAGGTGACTTATAAGAATGTCATTATCTATATTCCTGACTCCTACCGCAGGAAAACAGGCTATTTTCATGCTGAAGCAGGAGCAGAATTTAGCAGGCAGATAACCCGGCAGGCGGGAGATGCTCGGAGGGTTATTTCGGGCTGTGTTCCTTTCCAGGCGTTTTCCTTGCCTTTTGGTATTTTATTCTCCACGCTGGGCTGTGTTTTGACCTTGGCGCGGGCAGCGGGGGCCCCCAGGGTGTTTTTCCCCCCCTCCTTTGAGTCTCTAAACATCAACTTTTCCACTATCGGCTCCGCGGGATATTTCGGGTGGTGGCAGCGTCATCCCGCAGCCTTTGATGCGGTGCAGCCTCAGGGGCCCCGAGAGGTTCCCGGCTCTGGGGGGGAGCCCGGGCTCTGGGGACCCCCGGGGCACCGGGCTGGGGGTCCCCCAGACACAGAGAGGGAGGTTTTGATGTCCCCAAGTGTGAAATAATGGTGCAGGGGGGATGTGTGGACCCTGTGCCCATCCTCGTGGGATGCCCGTCCCAAAAGGACGCCCTTCCCAAGGATGCCCCTTCTGGGGATGTGCCCACCCCCTTGGGATGCTTATCCCAGGGAAAAACCCATCTCAGGGCATGTGCTGCGTGCTGAATTCCCATCCGGTGAGGTGCCCACTCCAGTGGGAGGGCTGTCCCAAGAGGATGCCCATTCTGACAGGATGCCCATTCCAGAGGGATGCCCATCCGGAGGGAAGCCTGTCCCAGAGAAATGCCCGTCCCGTGCCAGCAGAACACCTGCCAACCACAGAGCTGCTCCCCGCCTTTGCCACATCATTTCTCATGTGGTCACGCATGGATGTAGGGCTGTTTGTGGGGCCAGCGGCCATCTCTGTCCCCTCTGGCCCCTGCCCCGGTAACCCCGGTGCCCTCCCCCGGCCCTGCTTTTCCCCCGGAGCCGAGGGGAGCCGTCAGCCCCGGCCGGTAGCGGTGATGGACGATGCTCATTCCCTGTCTGTCGTCTTGTACCTCCCGGGGCCGCTCCCAACTCCCGGCCTCGGCGGCACCAGCCCGACCGCCCCGGCAAATTCCAGCATCGGAGATGCTGCAGTCAAGGTGCCATGGTGATGGGCGCCGCAGCCGTGGGGATTGCACGGTCCCGGCCGGGAATGGCTGCGATGGAGACGGGCACAGCGGGAGAAGGAAGGGGGTCTGCGGGGAGGGGATGGCAGAGAGTGGAGGGAAGGAGGAGAGAGATGGACAGACAGCAGCCGGAGAGGCTGATGGATGTGGAATGGGGAGGTGAGGGGACGGAGAAGTGATGGATGGACGGATGGACAGCACATCCCCACAGTTTGGGATGCATTGGTGTCCCCCCTCCTTCCCCCAGCCCCTCCCCAGACACGAATCAGGGCAGGACTGATAAAAATATATTCTTTATTCTTCTCTAAAGGCTATCAATGACACCTGTAACAAAGCATCATTATTATTAATTATTATTAATTATTATTATCTTTCATTATAAAAAACAGGGCCTGGGGCCGGCGAAGCAGGGTGGGGGGCGGCAGCACCAAACCGTCCACAATAAATATTTTATTTACAGCAAGAAGTGACCCCGTGGAGCCGGGGAGTGGCCGGCAAGGTGCTTGGCACTGAGCCCACCCATGGCAGGATGGGGGTCCCTAGGACACATCCACACCCCCCCACCCATAGGTGCCTTCAATCCAGCCGGGCACCCGTCATGGGGGGTGGGTGGCGCTGACCCCCTCCGGGGCTGGGCAGGGCGGTCCCGGGGCAGCTCACAGGCACTCGTGCAGCACCTGGGTGTTGGTGCAGTTGAGGCAGCTGACGTGGCAGCACCAGTGGAAGGTGCAGTTGCAGCGCTCGGTGACGCGCTGGGTGCGTGTGCGGTACCCGCGCCCGCAGCACAGCAGCTCGCACCCATCCAGCCCCGGCGAGGAGCTGTTGCAGAACCTCCCAGCCGTGCCCGCCGTGCCCATCTTCCCGCTGTAGGTGCAGAAATTGGGCGATTTCTCGAAGTAGACGAGGTCGTGGGGCGAGGGGGGTTTGTGGGCCGGGTTTTCGGGCTCCAAGTGATGCAGCTCCACCCGCGATGCCCGGTTGCTGCCCTTGTTGCCGTAGATGACGCGGGAGGCGCCGTCGAAGCGATCCTTCAGGACGTCGCCCACGGCACGGAAGGTGGGCAGCCGCATCCAGCAGGTGCGGACGGTGCAGGAGCCCGACATGCCGTGGCACTTGCACTCCTGGCGCATCTCCGAGAAGACAGTCTGGAAGGAAAGGGGAATTTGGGGTTTTGTGAGCAGCCTGGGACCCCCCCTAGGGACCACCGTGCTCCTGCACCCCTCATTTCTGCACTGTCACATCACTCAGACATCATTTATTTATCCCAAAGACAAGTGTGAAACCCATCTCCAACTGTTCCCAGAACAGGCTGAAGGTCTTGGTGGTTGTGCTCATCTCTGTGCCTGGAAGGAAAGGGGAATTCGGGGCTTTGTGAGCAGCCTGGGACCCCCCTAGGGACCACCGTGCTCCTACACCCCTCTGCAGGGTGTCACATCACTCAGACATCACTTGTCCCAAAGAAAAGTGCAAAACCCATCTCCAGCTGTTCCCAGAACAGGCTGAAGGTCTTGGTGGTTGTGCTCATCTCTGTGCCTGGAAGGAAAGGGGAATGTGGGGTTTTGTGAGCAGCCTGAGACTCCCCTCGGGACCACTGTGCTCCTACACCCCTCATTTCTGCACTGTCACATCACTCAGACATCATTTATTTATCCCAAAGACAAGTGTGAAACCCATCTCCAACTGTTCCCAACACACACATGGGAACAGGCTGAAGGTCTTGGTGGCCGTGCTCATCTCTGTGCCTGGAATGAAAGGGGAATTTGGGGGTTTGTGAGCAGCCTGGGACACCCCTAGGGACCACCGTGCTCCTACACCCCTCTGCAGGGTGTCACATCACTCAGACATCACTTGTCCCAAAGAAAAGTGCAAAACCCATCTCCAGCTGTTCCCAACACACACAGTGGGAACAGGCTGAAGGTCTTGGTGGTTGTGCTCATCTCTGTGCCTGGAAGGGAAGGGGAATGTGGGGCTTTTGTGAGCAACCTGAGACCCCCCTGGGGACCACCATGCTCCTACACCCCTCATTTCTGCACTGTCACATCAATTTCAGACATCACTTGTCCCAAAGACAAGTGCAAACCCCACCTCCAACTGTTCCCAACACACACATGGGAACAGGCTGAAGGTCTTGGTGGCCGTGCTCATCTCTGTGCCTGGAAGGAAAGGGGAATGTGGGGTTTTGTGAGCAGCCTGGGACCCCCCTGGGGACCACTGTGCTCCTACACCCCTCATTTCTGCACTGTCACATCACTCAGACATCATTTATCCCAAAGACAAGTGCAAACCCCATCTCCAACTGTTCCCAACACACACATGGGAACAGGCTGAAGGTCTCGGTGGCCGTGCTCATCTCTGTGCCCACCCCAGTGCCCTCCCCAAGCCCCCAGTGCCCTCACCATGCGCCCGGCCTCGTTGTTGTGCAGGTTCATGAGGAAACGCAGGTCCCGGCCCTTCTCACTGGAGTCCACAAACTCCCTCCCAAAGAGGCGACCGAAGTCGATGTTGTCACTGCAGCCCCCCCAGTGCCAGTCAGGGCCCCCAGGGCCACGGCGCCGGTAGTCACAGGTGCAGGACTCGATGGATCCCTCCGAACACGACCGGGCCACCGAGTGTGTCACGCCAGCACTGGTGATGGCGAAGATGAACGCTGTCTCCCGGCAGCCTGTGGAGGGAGCGGGGCCTCAGGATGCTGCCAGGATGGGGAGGGGGCACCCACCGGCACCCCCAACCCTCCATCACGATGGGCTGGCGATGCCCTATAGGCACCAGGGATGCTTTGATGAGCATCCCAACTTGGGGGTGCACGGAGGAGGTCTGGGGAACCCCCGTGCTGCCCCCCAGCCTCACCCCTGTTGACGATTTTGCCGAAGATGTTGGGGCCCTGCGAGGTGGGGCAGTTCCAGCGGCGGTTGCGGAACTGCCACTTGCACTCCTTGATGGCAGTCTGGAGGCCGGAGCTGACGCTGTGCAGGATGCCGGGGTTCTGCCGGATCAGCTTGCGCTGCTTTCGGCTCAGCAGCTGCAGGCTGGGGTCCAGCACCAGCTGCACGTTCTTGGAGTCTGTCAGCAGGTTGGTGGACGAGGCCACGTTGATGATGCCCCTGTGGCACAGGTGGGGACGGTGACCACTAGCGGGGAGTCCCCAGCGCCTCCCTCCTCACCTCAACCTCCGTGCAGGCTCCTCGCCGCGACAGCAGCATCCCCTGTAGGGATCCCAAACGGGGGTCGCAGCCCCGTGTCCCCCCACACGCCCCATTCCTGCGCGCAGGGCAGTCCCTGCTGTGCCTGTGCCAGCCCCGCCCTCCCGCCTCACCACCCCGGTGCCGGTACCGGTGCCGGTGCCGGTGCTGTCCGACTCACCACCACCGCCCGCTGTTGTTCACTGCCAGCGTGTTGGAGAGGGAGGAGAGGGCCAGAGCCCAGAGTGCCCGGAGCGCCAGCCCCAGAGCGGCGGCGCGCATGGCTCCGGCCCCGGAGCCCCGGCAGAGTGCGCGGGCGAGCGGCCGTCCCGGTATTTATGGTGCCGCAGAGCCCCCGGCCCGGCCGCTACATCCACGCGTGTTTCCGGACGCGCGGGGCGGCTCCGAGATGAGGACAGCCGCGGGGGGACGCGGGGAGCGCCGGGCGGGCGGGCCGGGCCGGCACCGCCGCCGCCACCGGGCTGCAGCCGGTGGCCGGGGCGCGGCGTCGGGGGTGCGGTGCCCAGCGCGCACTGACCGGGCCCTGGAGCGCGGCGTCGGGCGCTCCGTTCGCGGTGCCGGTTCTGGGGAGCCGGTGCTCGGCACTCTGCGCGCGGTACTCGGTGTCGGTACCGCTGTTGGCTCTCGGCGGTCCGTGCGCAGTACCCGGTGCCGGTGGTCGGTACCGGCAGCTCCCCGGGGAGCCGGCACGGCTGGACTCGGCTCGGCGCGGCGGGTGCACAGCGCTCAGCACCCGGGAGCATCTTCCAGCCCCTTCCCTCTTATAGGGGCGGCGCGGAGGGTCCCCGTGGGCCGGTCCCGCCGCGCGGGGCCTCCCCGCGTCCTCGCCCTAACAATGGGGAGCGGCGGAGCTGCGGCATCTCTTACGGGGCGGCGGGAGCGGCGGCGCCGGGGCTGTCCGTCACGGCCCGGATTAGCCCGGCGGGGTGGCTGCGCCCCGGCCCCGTGCCCAGAGCTCCCGGCTGCCGCCCCCCGCCTTCCCCGCCGTCCCGCGCACACGTTCTACAGGCACCGGCACCGGCGGGGGGGGAGCCCGGCACGGCCCGCGACAGCTCCCGGTGCGAGGAGAAGCCGGTCCCGGAATAACCCGGGACGGCCCCGGACGGCTCCGGGCGCACGGAGGGAGCGGGGAGCGGGGACAGCCCGGAATGTCCCGGGACAGCCCGGGGTGCACAGGGACAGCAGTGACGGGATCTCCCGGGACGGTCCCGGGCGCACGGGGGAGGCAGAGCTCCGTGACAGCCCGGGGCGCACGGGGACCACAGGGGACACCGTCCTGGGGCTTTCCGGGGGGCGCGACGTGCGCTCCCCAGGGACGGGGACCCTCGAGGCTGCCGGGCGCCCCTCCGGAGCCACGGAGCCCTGTCCCGTCCTAGTCCGTGTCCGGTGGAACGGGGCTGCAGCCTCTCCCAGCCGCTGGAGCCCGGGTTGTCCCGGGCTGTCCCGGTGGCACCCCGGACCCCCGTGAATGGTGTCTACAACCCGCGTGGGCGCGGCACGGCCCCGCACGGCTCCCGCTGCCCCGGAGAGCCCGGTCTGGGCCGGTACCAGGTGTCGGAGGTAGGGAGGGACCAGGGGGTGGAGGGATTGAGGGACGGGGGACAGAAGGAAGCGCAGGGGGTGCTCGGATGGTGGCGGCCGGACGTGCCCACGGCCAGAACACGGGCACGCAGGGCTGGTGCTGGCCCGGTCTCGGTTGGGACAAGACTGTCCCCGTCATCCCCCGCCCGGGCCGGTTGTGGGTGGGTGTGAAGCCCCCAGCGCGGGGCCCGACGGGCCGGGGGCCCTGAGCTGAGTCCCCCGTTGGGGCGGGAACCGGGGGGGGTAATCCCCCCGCCGCGGTTTCCCCGGACCAGTCATGCGGGGCCGGATTAGCCCCGCTGGCCCGTCACGGCCCGGGGCCGCCGCTCTCCAGTTTAATTCAAGAACGGACAAAGCCCCGGGACGGCGGCGGGGGTGGGGGGCTCGCACCGGCACCCACCCGCACCCCTTCCCCCGGCCCGGGAGGAACCCAGGGCCGAGCCGGGGTCTGCTCCAGCACGGCGCTCCCGCCTCCCCCGCCCCGGTTCCCGGCCGGGCCGGGCCGTGTCCACGCCCTCGGGCCTCCGCCCCGTCGGGGCTCCCGGGGCTGAGGTCAGCGGCCGCGGGGAGGCCCCGGGGCGCGGCTGGGAGGGCCCTGCCCGGGGCTGTGCCACCAGCGGCGGGGCGCGACCACGGCCCTCGCCTCCCCCGCTCCATCCCGGGACTCCCCGGTCCTCGCTCTCCCTGCCCGCTGTCCCGAGCCCCCCGTTCCCCCCATCCCCTCTCTGCTGCAGCCCACGGCGGCCCGGCGGCCCGGTGCTCGGGATCCCCCCAGTCCTGGGGTGCCGCTGGAACAGTTCCCGCAGCCGTCGAGGTGCCCGGTGCTGCCCGGCACCCCCGGGATGGCCGCCGGTACCTGCCTGGGAGCGGGGGGCATCCGTCCTGTCCCGTGGTGCCGAGCAGGGACGGACAAGCGGACAACGGGGACAGACGGACGTGGGAAGCACCCGCGGGTTCCCCGCGCCCTGTCCCGTTCCCTGCCCAGCCTGCGAGTACCGGGAGCCTCTGTACCGACCACACCGGCACGGTGCGGGGGTGCTCAGCCTGTCCCCCCGGTGACGGTGTGGGGGTCCCTGTCCTCCGTGAAGCACAGGGACCCCCCCTCCCCAGTCGGGACTCCGCGTCCCCGGTGCTCACGGCGGGGCCGGAAGAGCCGGGACCACGCTCTCCCCGTATCCTCCCCGGACCCTCCCGGTGCGGGTCCCGGTGCCCCCAGGACCGGGCTGATGGCGGGGGGGGGGGACGACACACGGGGACCCCCCCTCAGTGTCCCCCCTCAGTGCTGCAGCCGTTGCCATGGTAACGCCCCGTGCCTCTCGCACCCCCCGCTCCCCCCCCCCCTCCGCCGCTCCCCGCGCGCGCCCCCGGTCCCGGAGGGGGGGGGGGGAGGTTGCGGGAAGCGGCGCGGGGCGGCGGGAGTGGGGGTGGGGGGGGGTTAACCGGGCGCTCTCGCGAGATCGGCGCGATCGGGGCCTCCGCTTCCGGCGGCGGGAGCGGTGCAGAGTCAGCGGCGGCGGGGGCGGAACCGGCACCGGCACCGGCACCAGGTGCGGGGGGCCGCACGGCGCTCGGGGATGCGGGCACCGCCGGGGGGGTGCGGGGATACGCGGCGGGGGTCGGCCCCGCAGCGGCGCGGGGGGGCTGCAGCGCGTACCGGGGTGCCCGGTGCGGCGGGGGCGCGGAGCCCCGGCGGGTTGGGGTCGTACCGGGGGGCGCGGGGGGGATGCGGTGCGGTGCGGCGGGGGCGGGGGGCGATGCGCAGGGGGGGCGGCGCAGTGCGGGGGTTTGGGGGCGCGCTGTGACGGGGGGTGCTGAAGAGGGGGAGCGGTGGATTCGGGGGTCCCGGGGGCGCGGGGGATGCGCACGGTGCGGGGGAAGGGGCGCGCTGCGGTTCGGGGGGGGAGCGCTGGGGGCGTCCCCCTCCGGCGAGGCTGCGGGGATGGGGGCATCGTGCGGAGGCTGGGTCGGGTCCGGGGGGGCTCTGCTGTCCTCGAGGGGGGCGACAGCCCTGCCTCAGTTTCCCCCGGTGCAGCGCTCTGGGCTGTCCTTCTGCAGGGTGCAGCGGGGGCCGGCTCAGCATCCCCCGAGCTGCACTCACAGACACCCCCACACACTACACAGCCCCCTCCCCACCTCCTTGGCATCCCCCAAACCCTGCATCCCCCCCAGGACATGAGGATCCCCGATTCCTGCAGCCCCCCCCTCCCACTCCACGCACCGGGGACCCCTCAGCTCCACCCCTGCAGATTTCAGGGCCTCCCCCAGCCTGCCCCATGCCCCCGCAGGATCCGGCCTCGGAGCCAGCGCCGCCGTCACCATGGGCAACATCTTCGGGAACCTGCTGAAGAGCCTGATCGGCAAGAAGGAGATGCGGATCCTGATGGTGGGGCTGGACGCTGCCGGGAAGACCACCATCCTCTACAAGCTCAAACTGGGGGAGATCGTCACCACCATCCCCACCATCGGTAGGGGGGACACTGGGCAGGGCCCACTCCCCATTTGGGTGCCTTTGAAAGGGCTGGTGGCTGCCCCGTGCCTCAGTTTCCCTCCCCGCAGGGTTCAACGTGGAGACAGTGGAGTACAAGAACATCAGCTTCAGTGTGTGGGATGTGGGTGGGCAGCACCAGGGCCCAGAATGGGATGACCAGAGCCAGCACCAGGGCCCAGAATGGGGTGACCAGAGCCAGTGCCAGGGCCCAGAATGGGGTGACCTGGGCACAGCACCCCGGAATGGGGTGACCAGAACCCAGCACTAGGGCCCAGAATGGGGTGACCAGAGCCAGTGCCAGGGCCCAGAATGGGGTGACCAGGGCACCATCCTCTACAAGCTCAAACTGGGGGAGATCGTCACCACCATCCCCACCATCGGTAGGGGGGCACTGAGCAGGGCCCACTCCCCATCTGGGCTCTTTTGAAGGGGCTGGTGGCTGCCCCGTGCCTCAGTTTCCCTCCACTGCCCCTCCCTGCAGGGTTCAACGTGGAGACAGTGGAATACAAGAACATCAGCTTCAGCGTGTGGGATGTGGGTGGGCAGCACCAGGGCCCAGAATTGGGTGACCAGAACCAACACCGGTGACCTGGGCACAGCACCCCAGAATAGGGTGACCAGAGCCAGCACCAGGGCCCAGAATGGGGTGACCAGAATCAGTGCCAGGGCCCAGAATGGGGTAACCAGAGTCAGTGCCAGGGCCCAGAATGGGGTGACCAGAACCAGCACCCCAGAATGGGGTGACCAGGGCCACCATCCTCTACAAGCTCAAACTGGGGGAGATCGTCACCACCATCCTCACCATTGGTGGTGGTCTTGAGAGGGGCTCCTTTGAAGCACCAGGGGCCAGAATGGGGTGACCTGGGCACAGCTACCCAGAATGGGGTGACCAGAGTCAGTGCCAGGGCCCAGAATGGGGTGACCAGAACCAAACATCCCAGAACGGGGTGACCAGGGCCCAGCAGCAGGGCCCACAATGGGGTGACCAGAACCCAACACCCCAGAATGGGGGTGACCAGGGCTCTTTTGAAGGGGCTGGTGGCTGCCCCGTGCCTCAGTTTCCCTCCACTGTCCCTCCCTGCAGGGTTCAACGTGGAGACAGTGGAGTACAAGAACATCAGCTTCACCGTGTGGGATGTGGGTGGGCAGGACAAGATCCGGCCCCTCTGGAGGCATTACTTCCAAAACACCCAGGGTAGGTGACTCAGGGGACAACGTGGGAGGGACCTGAGGAGCAGGGTGGCCACAGGAAGCCCTGATGGTGCCCTCTGCTCTGGCCAGGGCTGATCTTCGTGGTGGACAGCAACGACCGGGAGCGGGTGAACGAGGCACGGGAGGAGCTGATGCGGATGCTGGCGGAGGATGAGCTCAGGGACGCCGTCCTCCTCGTCTTCGCCAACAAGCAGGTGGGTCTGGGGGTGGGGAGAGCCTTGTGGTGGGGCTGAGACATCCCCGGGGTGTCAGGGCAGCTGGCTGGTGTAGGACAGGGCTGGTGTCAAAGAGGATGTGGGACAGAGCCACGGCCATGCCTGTGGCACCAGGGATGGTGGCAACCCTCACTTAGGCACCAGGGATGATGGTGGCCCCCAGGGCATCCCCATGGCACCAGGGATGATGGTGGCCCCCAGGGCATCTCTGTGGCACCAGGGATGGTGGTGGCCCCCAGGGCCATCCCCATGGCACCAGGGATGGTGGTGGCCCCTGAGGCCATGCCTGTAGCGCCAAGGATGGTGGTGGCCCCCAGGGAATTGTGGTGACACCAGAGAAGGTGGTGGCTCCTGGAGCCATTCCCCTGGCACCAGGGATGGTGGTGGCCCTTGGAGTCATCTCCATGGCGCCAGGGAAGGTGGTGGCCTCCAGGACCATCCCTGTGGCACCAGGGCTGATGGTGGCCCTTGGAGTCATCCCTGTGGCACAAGGGATGGTGGTGGCCCTCCCTGTGGCACCAGGGAAGGTGGTGGCCCCCAGGGCCATCCCCTGGCACCAGGAATGGTGGTGGCCCTTGGAGTCATCCCCATGGCACCAGAGATGGTGGTGGCCCTTTGAGCCATTCCTGTGGCACCAGGGATGGTGGTGGTCCTCCCTGTGGCACCAGGGATGATGGTGGCCATCAGGGTCATCTCCATGGCACCAGGAATGGTGGTGGCCCCCAGGGCATCCCCATGGCACAGGGATGGTGATGGCTCTCGGGGCCATGGCACCAGGGATGATGGTGGCCCTCGCTGTGGCACCAGGGATGATGGTGACCCCAGGGCCCTCCCCATGGCACCAGGGATGATGGTGGCTGTCAGGGTCATCTCCATGGCACCAGGAATGGTGGTGGCCCTCCCTGTGGCACCAGGGATGATGGTAGCCCCCAGAGCCATCCCTGTGGCACCAGGGAAGGTGGTGGCCCCCAGGGCCATCCCCACAGCATCAGGGGTGGTGGTGGCCCTTGGAGTCATCTCCATGGTACCAGGTATGGTGGTGGCCCTCTCTGTGGCACCAGGGATGATGGTGGCCCCCAGAGCCATCCCCGTGGCACCAGGGATGATGGTGTCCTTCCCTGTGGTGCCAGGGATGATGGTGGCCCCCAGGGCCATCCCCACAACACCAGGGCTGGTCTTTAACACATCTCTGTCCATCCCCGTGGTGCCAGGGCTGGTGTCTCACATCCCCCTGGCACATTCCCCCTCCTCCCTGCAGCATCAGGGCTGCTCATGGTCCCCTGTGGCAGACTCGTGCCCACCCCCGTGGCATCAGGGCTGGTGCCAGCCCCGGTGGAGTGGCATGGAGGGTTGGCATCCATTCCTGTGACCTCCCTTGTGTGCTGCAGGACCTGCCCAACGCCATGAACGCAGCGGAGATCACGGACAAGCTGGGGCTGCACTCCCTGCGCCACCGTAACTGGTACATCCAGGCCACCTGTGCCACCAGCGGGGACGGGCTCTACGAGGGCCTCGACTGGCTCGCCAACCAGCTCAAGAACAAGAAATGAGTGGGGGTCCCTCCTGTGCCCCCCCCGGGCCATGCCAGGGCCCCCCCCGGCCGCCCCCTCCCCGCCCCGGTTGGGTTTTGCTTTCTTCTGGCACCGGTTGCTGTGGGGTTTTTCGCCTTTTTTTGGGGTCCCCCTGGTTCCCCTCGGATCTCGTGTGTGCGTGCGTGGAATTAGAGCTCTATATACGCCCAGGGGGGCAGGGGCAGAGCCCCGGGAGGGTGGGATGGGAGCTGGGGGAGGGTGGGGGGGCCACCTCAGCACTGCCCTGCCTTGGGGGGGGGCCGGGGACACCCCCGTCCCCATGCATGTCCCTCCTGCACCCCTCGCCTTCCTCGGGACCAAATGTGGGGGCAGCAGGGCCATGGTGGGGGGGTTGGGATTCTACACCTCCCTCCCAGCACCCCCTCCCAGCCCTGTTTGCCCCCCCTGGGCATTCCACACGTCCCCGGCCCCCCCCCCCCCCATGTCACTTCGAGGCAGGTCCCCTTCCCGCAGCGTGACCCTCGCAGGGGTGGGGGTGGCACAGAGCTGCCAGGACCTCTGTGGTCCCTTTGGCCGTGCCCCCCACCTCACCCTGGCCACCTGCCCATCCTGTCCCCCCCCATGCCAGCATAGTGATTGTATGTCCCTGCCCCTCACGGACGGACAGTGTCCCCCCCCCTCCCCTCCACCCCGTTCTGTGCCCCCCACCCCTCCCCAGCACCGTATTTATACCCCTGGTCTGTGCTTGGTGTGACGTGTCGCTGCGGCTCTGCCCTGTCCAGGGACGTGTGTTCTCAGCCCCCCAGCCCCCCCTGAGCCTGAGACGGTGGGTGACCTCCCCCGACCCCCCCTGACCCCCCCCCCCCCTTGGATATTAAACATGTTTTATGTAGCTCTGCCCCTCGTCTCTTCTTCCTCAGCCCCCCCCTAGCATGGGGGTCCCGTAGAGGGGAAAGTGATGGACAGCCCTGGGCTGGCTTTAATTAGAAAGAGCTTAACGGGGAGAGGGGGGGTGAGGTGGGGCTGGCAGGGGGTGAGGGGGCTCCCCCACCCCTTCCCAGGCTCATCTTTAGGGGAATATTGGATGAAATGGTAAATCCCATTAGTGCTAATCCCAGCTGGGGTGTGGGGACGGTGCCAGCGCTGGGATGGGCGCGAGTGGGGCTTGGCCCCCCCTCCCCTCCTCCTGCCACCCCTTCCCCGTGTTGTCACCACCCCCCTGCATGGGTTAAGGGGGGCTGAGTGGCATTTGGGGCTGGCACTGCCATCCCCTGCCCGTGTCCCCTCTGGGCTGGTGGCAAGGGGGGGTTTGGGCATGTTTGTGTCATTGGGGGGATGTGGTGGGGGGTCCCTGGTGGCTGGGAGAGCTGCAGAGACAGAACAGGGACCAGAACGGGGTGACCAGAGCTCAAAATGGGGTGACCAGAGCCAGAACCTGGGCCCAGAACGGAGTGACCAGAGCCAGCACCCCAGAATGGGGTGACCAGAGCCAGAACCAGGACCCAGAATGGGGGTGACCAGGGCTCAAAATGGGGTGACCAGAACCCAGCGCCCCAGAATGGGGTGACCAGGGCCTGGTGCCCCAGAGTGGAGTGACCAGAGCCTGCAACCCAGAATGGGGGTGACCAGAGCCAGCACCAGGGCCCAGAATGGGGTGGCCAGGGCCCAGAATGGGGTGACCAGAGCCTGGTGCCCCAGAATGGGGTGACCAGAGCCTGCAACCCAGAATGGGGTGACCAGGGCCAAGCATCCTGGAATGGGGTGACCAGAGCCAGCTCCAGGGCCCAGAATGGGGGTGACCAGGACTCCCCAGTGGGTTGGGTGCCATGGAGGTGACACGGGGGTGCTCCAATACAGGTGACCTGTACCCCACAGTGGCCTGGGCCACATGGAGGTGACATGGGGGAGCTCCAGGGCCCCTCAGTGGGTTGAGGGCCATGGAGGTAATATGGGGGTGCTCCAGTGCAGGTGACCAAGGCTCCCCAATATGTTGGGGGCCACGGAGGTGATACTGGGAAGCAACACTGGGGATCACCGGGGCTCTGGGAGCTCCACCGGGGGCTCACCGTGGATCACCGGGGCTCTGGGAGCTCCACCGGGGGCTCAGTGTGGATCACCGGGGCTCTGGGAGCTCCACCGGGGGCTCACCGTGGATCACCGGGGCTCTGGGAGCCGGCACCGGGGGCTCAGTGTGGATCACCGGGGCTCTTGGAGCTCCACCAAGGGGCTCAGTGTGGCTGACCGGGGCTCTGGGAGCTGCACCGGGGGCTCAGTGTGGATCACCGGGGCTCCGGGAGCTCCACCTGGGGCTCACCGTGGATCACCGGGGCTCCGGGAGCTCCACCGGGGGGCTCAGTGTGGATCACCGGGGGCTCCCCGGTGGGCGGGAGCAGCGGAGCCGGCACCGACCCGTTCCCACCGGCTGCACCGACGGCTTTGTGTGCCGAGGGCTGACCCGGCGGCCCTAATCCCATTAACGCCCCGGGCCCCGCCGCCAGCCCGGCTTCCCCACCTCTCGGCAACCGAGCCTGGTATGTGGGTGCGCCGGTGGGGCCGGCGTGCCGATGCCGTCGTCCGGGAGCCGCACCGGGCGTCAGCATCGTCACCGTCCCGGAGCGGCACCGGGGCCGGTAACACCAATGAGGTGTCACCATCCCCGTGGACACGGGGCGGGAGATCCCGGCTGCCCACAGTGTGACCCCGCCGCACCGGGGGGATGTCCTAAGGGCCGGGTGTCCCCCGGGACGGGGCTGCTGGGGCCGGTTCCGTCGCACCGGGCTCCAGCCGGTCCGCGGGCTCGGTTTCCCTTGGAAGAGCTGCAGAAGTGTCAGGAGAAGGAGAAGGAATGACCTGGAGCCGTGCGGTGATGGAGAAGGGGTCTGCACCCGGGGAGGGTCCTGGGCCGCGCTGGGTCCCGGTTTCCCCGGGCTGTGCTGCCGCCTGCTGGCACCGGCGCCGCCAGGGCACCGGGGCTGCCCCCAGCCGGTGCTCGGGCCCTCCGGTTTGACCCCCCCCCGTCTCTGACCCTCACCCGGAGCCCCCGCTCGGTGCGGGCCGAAGCCGCCGGGGCCTTCCCCGGGCTGGGGCGGATTCCGGTGCCCGCTGGGGTCCCCACGGAGCACCGGGCACCGGGGCAGCGGCCGGTCCTGAGCATCCTCTGTCCCCGAACCCCGCTGGGGAGGCGCCGGTGCCCGTCCCGGGGCCGGTCTCGGTGTGGGGGCGGTCCCGGGGGCGGGGCCCGAGGTGTGGGGGCGGTCCCGGTGCCGGTGCCCGTTCCTCCGCCGCCAGCCCGGCCATGCCGTTCCCCGCCGCGCTGCTCCTCTTGGCTCTGCTGCTGCCGCCGCCGCCGCTCTCCCGCGCCGCCGAGAGCGAAACCGAAAGCGGCGCCCGGGAGCTACGGCTGGAAACGATCGTGAGCTCGGGGGAACCGGGGGAACCGGGGGAACCGGGGGGAACCGGGGACTGGGGATCCACGCGGCCCCCTTGGGCAGGCTGAGACCGGGGCGGGACCGGCAGGGACCGAGAGGGACCGGCGGGACCGGCGGGACACCGAGCACCGGCGGGACGGCGCCGCTTGGGGGGCACCGGGGAGCCCGGCCTGGGCACGGAGCGGGGGAGGAGGCACCGGGAGGCCCGGGCTGCGGCGGGAGGGAGCCACGGGGCACCGGGAGGACCGGGCTGCCATGGGAGGGCACCGGGAGGACCGGGCTGCCGTGGGAGGGCACAGGGAGGAGCGGGCTGTGGCGGAGGAAGGCGGCGCACCCAGAACCGGGGGCCCGGTTGGGAGTTCGGCTCTCGGGGCGCTCGGGGGCCCCGAGGGGAGGGGGCTCCGTCCCGGTTCTCCGTGAGCTCCCCGTTGCAGGTGGCCCCTCCCGAGGGCTGCACGGAGCTGTCGGCGCCGGGGGACACGGTGCACATCCACTACACGGTGAGCGCGGGCGGCGGGAGGAACACGTCAGCACTGCGCTCCCGGCGGGCGGGGCGGGACGGGGGCACCGGCACCGGCACCGGCAACGGCACCGGGGCGGTACCGGGGGTGGTACCGGGGGTGGTACCGGGGTGGGAAATGGGGCGGTACCGGGGTGGTACCGGAGTGAGCGGAGGGGGGGTAGCGGGGTGGGCATAAGGGGTGGACGAGGGGATGGTGCCATGGTACCACTGAGACTGGCATGGGACAGGCCCGGGATGGGGTCTGGGTGGCACCTGGGGTGGCACAGGGGTGACACAGGCTGAGACAGCCCCAGGATGGGCTCTGGGTGGGACCTGGGATGGTGCCATGGTGTCACTGAGACTGGCATGGGACATGCCCAGGATGGGGTCTGGGTGGCACCTGGGGTGGCACAGGGGTGACACTGGAGGTGGCATGGGGACAGCCCTAGGATGTGGTCTGCGTGGGACCTGGGATGGTGCCATGGTGACACTTGAGCTGGCATGGGGACAGGCCCAGGATGGGGTCTGGGTGGCACATGGAGTGGCACGGGGGTGACACGGGCTGGGGTAGCCCCAGGATGGGCATGGCTGGCACTGGGATCAGCCCGAGGATTACCTTGGGATGGCACTGGCCCTGGGAGCGGGGAGGATGTCCCAGAGTGACCCGGAGTGTACTGGCACTGGGATGGCACAGGGATGGCACAAGGACTGGCATCAGGGAGGCCACAGGGACTGGGATCAGCCCAGGGGTGGCACAGGGGGGCTGCAGGGACTGGGATCAGTACAGGGATGGCACAGGGACTGGGATCAGTACAGGGATGGCACAAGGGGGCACAGGGATCATCACAGGGGTGGCACAGGGACTGGGATCAGCACAGGGGTGGCACAGGGTGGCACAAGGACTGGGATCAGCACAGGGTGGCACGGGGGGCTGCAGGGACTGGCATCCGCACAGGGATAGCACAGGGATGGCACAAGGACTGGCATCAGCACAGTGATGGCACAGGGATGGCACAGGGACTGGGATCAGCACAGGGTAGCACAGGGATGGCACAAGGACTGGCATCAGCCCAGGGATGGCACAGGGGTGGCACAGTGATGGCACAAGGACTGGGATCAGCACAGGGGTGGCACAGGGACTGGCATCAGCCCCAGACCAGCACTAGGAACACGCTGGCAGCCACACAGACAAAGTGCCACGCAGGGGTGACCATGGCAGTGACCGTGCCCGTGCCCCCCACAGGGCACCCTGGAGGATGGGCGGATCATCGACTCCTCGCTGAGCCGGGACCCCCTGCAGGTGGAGCTGGGCAAGCGCCAGGTGATCCCTGGTGAGTGAGGGGCTCCGGGGCAGCGGGGCTGGGGGTCACCAGGGTACCCCCGACCAGCCCCACTCACCCTCACCCCGCTCTGTCGCAGGTCTGGAGCAGAGCCTGCTGGACATGTGTGTGGGGTAAGTGCAGAACGGGGACATTGGGGTGGGCAGTGTCCCCTCCCCAGTGTCCCCAGCACGATTGGTGGCACCAACACTGTCACCGTGGCAGGGAGAAGCGCAGAGCCATCATCCCCCCTCACTTAGCCTATGGCAAACGGGGCTCCCCCCCAACCATCCCAGGTGAGTGCAGCCCTCAGGGGGGTCTCTGTGGGGTGTTTTTGGGGTCCCTGCTCAGGTGTGCCCTCCTTGCAGGTGACGCTGTGCTGCGCTTCGAGGTGGAGCTGGTGGGGCTGTCCCGGGCCAGTTACTGGCAGAAGGTGCTGAACGAGGTGGTGCCACTGCTGTGCCTGGGGCTGGTGCCAGCCCTGCTGGGGCTCATTGGCTTCCACCTGTACCGCAAGGCCAGCAGCCCCAAGCTCTCCAAGAAAAAGCAGAAGGAGGAGAAGAGGAACAAAGCCAAAAAGAAATAAAACCTTCCCCCTTTTGGCATCTGTGGCTGCTCTTCCTGGCACGGTGATGGGCACAGGGCAGTGGGAAGGGGCTGTGCACCCCTCAGCTCCCTGCCTGCCCCAGGGCCTTGAATGGGTGCTGGGGGGTGACAGACTCAATGAATCCCAGAAATAACACCCTGGAGCACATTTTCAGGCAGTTTTGCTCTTTTAAGGCATATCCAGGAAGCCCCTGAGTCTCCAAACACCAGGCAGGTCTGCCAGGAAACCTCAGCTGGAGCCAGGAAAGGGGTCCTGGTGGTTGGTTGACCCCTCCCCAGAAGCTCTTGAGGTGCACCATGTCCAGTGTCCCAGAAATAACACCCTGGAGCACATTTTCAGGCAGTTTTGCTCTTTTAAGGCATAACCAGGAAGCCCCTGAGTCACCAAACACCAGGCAGGTCTCATCTGGAGCTGGTGGAGCCAGGCTTGGGGTCCTGGTGGTTGAGCCCTCCCCATGCCCAGTGTCCCCAAGCGTGGCTCCCCCCTCATTTCTGGGGATGTGGCTTTTGTTTGGTGGCAAGGAGGGCCCAGAGCCTTGATGGGTCATGTCAGACCTGAGCAGGAGGTGACAGACTCAATAAATCCCAGAAATAACACCCTGGAGCACATTTTCAGGCAGTTTTGCTCTTTTAAGGTATATCCAAGTGACAATCCCTGAGTCGCCAAACACCAGGCAGGTCTGCCAGGAAACCTCAGCTGGAGCCAGGAAAGGGCTCCTGGTGATTGAGCCCTCCCCAGAAGCTGTTGGGGTGCACCATGTCCAGTGTCCCAGAAATAACAACCTGGAGCACATTTTCAGGCAGTTTTGCTCTTTTAAGGTATATCCAAGTGACAATGCCTGAGTCCCCAAACACCAGGCAGGTCTGTCAGGGAGTCTGAGCTGGAGCCAGGAAAGGGGTCCTGGTGGTTGGTTGACCCTTCCCCAGAAGCTCTTGGGGTGCACCATGTCCAGTGTCCCAGAAATAACACCCTGGAGCACATTTTCAGGCAGTTTTGCTCTTTTAAGGCATATCCAGGAAGCCCCTGAGTCCCCAAACACCAGGCAGGTCTCATCTGGAGCTGGTGGAGCCAGGCCTGGCATCCTGGTGGTTGAGCCCTCCCCATGCCCAGTGTCCCTGAGTGTGACTCCCCCCATCATTTCTGGGGATGTGGCTTTTGCTTGGTGGCAAGGAGGGGATGGAGATCTTTGGGCACCTTCTGGTTGGTTGTAGCCCCCCACCAGGTACTGCCGGAGGAGCCTCCTTAGCTCCTGGTTCCTGTCTGCCAGGGCTGCCCGTGCCCTCTCCAGCCCCTTCTCCTCCAGCTTGGCCTTGTTGAACCTCTGCCAGAACCTCTCCAGCCCCAAGTAGTCCTTCATCACCTGTGGAGAGGCAGCAGGGAGATTTTGGGGTCTCCATCCTGCCCCAAGCACCAGCTGGGGGATCCCCAGAGCTGAATCACAGCCTGAGGATTGTGCTGGTGCCTCCTCACCCGTGCCAGGGGCTCGCTGGCCGTCTCCTCCAGCACCCTGCGGACTTTTTCCTGCTCCAACTCGCCCAGTGAGGAGGGGTAGAAGGGCAGCACCTTCTCCTCTTCTGTCTCCAGCCTGCGGCACAGCTCAGCCAGGCGTAGGAGGCGCTGAGCCTGGTGGGGACATCAGGAAGGGCAGGTGGGGACAGCAGGACACAGCGGGGACATCAGCAGCGCCCAACTCACCTTCTCCACCAGCTGCTGCAGCACCTTGAGGGTGGCACCGCACTGGGAGCTCAGTGTCACCAGGTGGGTGTGAGCCGCGGCGCTGGCCTGGGTGACCTGAGCACGGAGCTTTTGGAGTTTCTGGTGGGCGTCCTCCCGATCGCCCCGGATGCGCTGGGTCTGCTCCTCGCTCTTGCGCAGGTGAGCCGCGATCTGGCCCCTAGTGGCCGTAACCATGTCCTGGTGAAAAACGGCGGGGAAATCTTCTTGGGGAGGATTCCTTCTTGGAAAGGATGGACAGGGTTTGGGATGGGGGGAAATTCCTTCTTGGAAAGGATGGACAGGCTTTGGGATGGGGGGGAAATTCCTTCTTGGAAAAGGTAGCGCAGCTTTGGGATGGGGGAAAATTCTTTCTTGGAAAGGATGGACAAGCTTTGGGATGGGGGGGAAATTCCTTCTTGGAAAGGATGGACAAGCTTTGGGATGGGGGGAAATTCCTTCTTGGAAAGGATGGACAGGGTTTGGGATGGGGGGGAAATTCCTTCTTGGAAAGGAGAATTCCTTCTTGGAAAGGAGGAATTTCCCCCGGCTTTGGGATGGGGGAAAATTCCTTCTTGGAAAAGGTGACCTAGGTTCGGGATGGGGGAAAATTCCTTCTTGGAAAGGAGAAATTCCTTCTTGGAAAGGGTGGCCCACCTTTGGGATGGGGGCAAAATTCCTTTTTAGAAAGGAGGAATTCCTTCTTGGAAAGGAGAAATTCCTTCTTGGAAAAGAGGAACTTCCCCCAACTTTGGGATGGGGGAAAATTCCTTCTTGGAAAAGGTGACCTAGGTTCGGGATGGGAGGAAATTCCTTCTTGGAAAGGAGGAATTTCCCCCAGATTTGGGATGGAGAAAATTCCTTCTTGGAAAGGAGGAATTCCTTCTTGGAAAGGAGGAATTCCTTCCTGGAAAGGGTGGCCCACCTTTGGGATGGGGGCAAAATTCCTTTTTAGAAAGGAGGAATTCCTTCTTGGAAAGGAGGAATTCCTTCTTGGAAAAGAGGAACTTCCCCCAGCTTTGGGATGGGGGAAAATTCCTTCTTGGAAAGGAGAAATTCCTTCTTGGAAAAGAGGAATTCTTTATTGGAAAAGAGGAATTTCCCCCAACTTTGGGATGGGGGGAAATTCCTTCTTGGAAAGGAGAACTTCTTCTTGGAATGGGGGAAAATTCCTTCTCAGAGAGGAGGAATTACTTCTTGGAAAAGAGGAATTTCCCCCAACTTTGGGATGGGGGGAAATTCCTTCTTGGAAAGGATGGACAAGCTTTGGGATGGGGGGAAATTCCTTCCTGGAAAGGAGGAATTCCTTCTTGGAAAGGAGGAATTTCCTCCAGCTTTGGGATGGAGAAAATTCCTTCTTGGAAAAGGTGGCCCAGCTTTGGGATGGGCTGTTCAGGGCACTGAACAGAGTCCCTGGAAGTGCTCAAAACCCACGTGGATGTGGTTTAGTGGTGGCCCTGGCAGTGCTGAGAGAATGGTTGGACTCAATGGTCTCAGAGACTTTTCCAACCTCAATAATTCCATGATTCCATAGCTCAGGCACTGCTCCACAAACTCTTGGGAGAGCCTGCTTTGCCTGGCCTGTTGTCACCTCCTTGCCAGTGCCAGGTTGGGCTTGATGGATCTCAGAGGCTTTCCCAACCTCACCAATTCCACGATTCCATGGAAAAACGAGTGGGGAATGAGGGGTGACCCCACTCCCACAGCCACCCAGCACCCCACCAATTACCTGCAGCCTCTCCAGCCTCTTTGCCTGTGCATTAATCTCACAGGAAGTCTTCTCACACTTCTTCTTCAGCTCCTCAAGCTCCACCTTCTTCTTGTCCGTGGCCTGGGCGTAGTTCCTGCGTGCTGTCTGGATCTGCTCCCACAGCCCCTCCAGCCTGGCCCCCAGCTGCAGCCGGTTGTACTGCTGGTCCTGCCAGCACTGGGGGGCACACAGGGGTTGAAAATTGCAATGCAAGATGTTTTCAGTTACCATCTGTATGGCAGGTTATCCTTTGTCAAGTGGGCAGTTTGCCTTATCTCTCTCTTTGAGTGCTCACAATCTGCTGATAACAGCTATGGAATGTCCCTGCATGGCTGATAAGAGCTACAGCATCCCATTGGGAGATGTGAGCCCAGAGGGAGGAGCCAAGCATTGCTACCTGGATACAATCTGAGATTTCAAACATTCCTACCTGGATAGAATCTGAGATTTCAAACATTCCTACCTGGATACAATGTGAGATTTCACACATTCCTACCTGGATACAATCCCAGATTTCAAACATTCCTACCTGGATACAATCTGAGGTTTCAAACATTCCTACCTGGATAGAATCTGAGATTTCAAACATTCCTACCTGGATACAATCCCAGATTTCAAACATTCCTACCCAGATACAATCTGAGATTTCAAACATTCCAACCTGGATAGAATCTGAGATTTCAAACATTCCTACCTGGATAGAATCTGAGATTTCACACATTCCTACCTGGATACAATCTCAGATTTCAAACATTCCTACCTGGATACAATCTGAGATTTCAAACATTCCTACCTGGATACAATCTGAGGTTTCAAACATTCCTACCCAGATATAATGAGAGGTTTTTAAGACACCAGCACAGCTTCTCCACTGGATTTCCCAGAGGAACAGCAGCTGCCTCTCCTTCCCCTGGATCTTCAGAGGAAGAATCCATCCTTCTCTACAGATCCCCCCTGCTCCAACAGAGCCACCCCTGACACTGCAGGAGGGCTGCAGCCACAAATCCAACTGGACTGACACCAACACCCTGACCCACAGGGTGCCAAGTTGGGTTCTGACTCTGTCAGTGTTGTTCTAGTTCACTGCATTGTTTATTTTATCATTTAAAAAAATTTTCCCTATTAAAGAGCTGTTATTTCCTGCTCCCATATTTTTGACTGAGAACCCCTTAATTTAGAATTTACAGCAATTCAGAGGGGTGGGGAGGGTTTACATTCCCCATTTCATGGGAGGCTCCTGCCTTCCTTAGCAGACTCCTGTCTTTGCAAACCAAGACAACAAGTTACCCCCAAAACCTCCCCTGGCATCCCTGCCATCCTGTCCATGCCCTCTCGAGCCTCCTTGCCTTGTTTTTGATGTCGTCCCTGGCACTCTGGAAGTTCAGCAGGGCCTCCTGCTCGTTCCTGGCGTGCTCCTCCTCCGTGGCCAGCTCCATCTCCTGCAGGACCCAGCTTTCCCAGTCCTGCTGCTCCAGCATGGCCTTCCTGTGTGGACACAAGGCAGGGCAAAGGGGTTTCCTCCATTGTTAGGGAAGATG
Source organism: Setophaga petechia (assembly GCA_024362935.1). Classification (NCBI taxonomy): domain Eukaryota; kingdom Metazoa; phylum Chordata; class Aves; order Passeriformes; family Parulidae; genus Setophaga; species Setophaga petechia. Next base: position 2,385,371 of record JANCRA010000073.1, read on the forward strand.
AAACAGGAAAGACTTATAAATAGGATTGCCTGGCAAAAGATCTTGAGAATATGGAAACTGTAAACCAGATTGAAGTGAAAGCAAGTTTAGGTGAGCCAGGGGGGGATCACGGACAGACAGACACACAGACAGACAGGTGGAATGTTGGGAGAGATAAGACAGGAAAGCCTTGTAAATATGATTGATTTTGAGAATATGGAAATTGTAAGCCAGATTGAAGTGAAAGCAAGTTTAGGTGAGCCAGGGGGGAATCACAGATGGACAGACACACAGACAGACACACAGACAGGTGAGGATGTTGGATAAGATGAAACAGGAAAACCTTATAAATATGGTTGATTTTGAGATTATGGAAACTATAAGTGAGATTGAAATGGAAGCAAGTTTAGGTGAGCTGGGGGGGATCACGGACAGACAGACACACAGACAGACACACAGACAGACAGGTGGAGTGTTGGGGGAGATGAGACAGGAAAGCCTTGTAAATATGATTGATTTTGAGAATATGTAAATTGTAAGCCAGATTGAAGTGAAAGCAAGTTTAGGTGAGCCAGGAGGAATCACAGATGGACAGACACACAGACAGACACACAGACAGGTGAGGCCAGGAAAACCTTATAAATATGATTGATTTTGAGATTATGGAAACTATAAGTGAGATTGAAATGAAAGTTTTGAGATCCCTCAGTTACTGAACAACTGGAAAACAATGGCATGGCCAGCTGAAGGTGATCCCCTTTTGATGGAACAACACCCTCTGCTTGCAGGCAGCTCCAAGGGTCAGAGCAGACCCTGCCAGCTTGGCAGAAGGGGCCCAAAGAGGAGTTTTTAGGGTTTAAAACTACTCCAAAGAGGAGTTTTTAGGGTTCCCAAAGAGTAGTTTTTAGGCTTAGCAGAAGGGGTCCAAAGAGGAGTTTTTGGGGTTTAAAATGTAACACAGGATGGTGATGTAGTGATTCTTATAGGCTGTATGGAAATGCTGTAGGATTTGTATCTTGGACTAGATTGGTTAGTGAGAATCAGAATATTCAACATAGAAGATGATTTATTGTATTGCAATAGGAACTTCGCCCTCTTGCCTTTTACTCTCTTCCCCTTTTACTCTCTCACCCTCTCATCCTCTCTACCCCTCTCTTCTCTTTGGGGCTGATCTGAGCTGTGCCTGGCAGCCCCCAGCACTTGACCCTTTGCAATAAACCCCAAATTCCACAACCAGAAGAAGATTTATTATACTGTAACAGGAACCTCTCTCTCTCATCCTCTCTTTTACTCTCTCTCTTATCCTCTCATCCTCTCTCTCATCCTCTCTACCCTCTCTTCTCAAGCTCAGGCATGGCAATATAGATAATTATTCCAACACCCCTTGAAATTCCACACCTCTCAGCCTCAAACTCGGCCTTCAGGGCGCCCACCTGGGCACTAAAGCCCTGCTCCAGGTAGCCCAGGCGGCAGCGCTGCAGGTGCAGCAGTTGGTCTGTGAGGTCCAGGTGGCTGCTCAGGGCTCGGTTCTGCTGCTCCTCTGCTTCCTTCAGCTCCGTCACCAGCGCCTGGGGAGATTTTTGGGGGTTATATGTGTCCCCTGGAACACCCCTCTGTCATGGATTTATTTTGTGGAAAATGCTTTTGTTAGGGTTTTTTTCTCCTGAGAAGCTGAGAGGCCTCAGAAATGAAATGTAAATATTGATTATCTGCTGCTGTGGGATGCAACAGGTGGATCTGTGATTGGTCTCATGTGGTTGTTTTTAATTAATGGCCAATCACAGTTAGCTGTCTCAGACTAGTCAGTCACAAGATTTTATTATCATTCCATTTTTTCCTTTCCTTGATAGCCTTCTGATGAAATCCTTCCTTCTATTCTTTTAGTATAATATATATAATATATTTTTATATATATCTTATATGTATAATATATTTTAATATATATCTTATATTAAAATGTATGATAAATATAATATATTTATTAAGATATAAGATATAGATAAGATTAAGATATAAATGATAAGATATATATAAAAATATATGGGATATATATATCCCATATATTTTTATATATAGCTTATCATTTTAATATATATTATATATATTACACTAAAAGAATATAATATAATATAATAAATATAATATAATATAATATAGCATAATATAATGTAATGTAATAAAATATAATATAATATAATATAATATAATATAATATAATATAATATAATATAATATATATCATAAAATAATAAATCAGCTAGCCTTCTGATGAAATCCTTTCTTCTATTCTTTTAGTATAATATATATATATTTCAATATATATTATTTGTATCATATATTTATATATATATTATATAAAAATTCATTAAAATATATGATAAATATAAGATATATATCATATACCTCATCATATATATAATATATTTTTATATATTTCTTATATTTTAATATATATTATATATTATACTAATATAATATAATATAATATAATATAATATAATATAATATAATATAATATAAATAATAAAATAATAAATCAGCCTTCTGAAACATGGATTCAAGATTCTCATCTCTTCCTTCCTCCTGGCATCCCTCCCCACCCTGCCAGCCCCAGAGTTGTGGTACTCACCTGCCCACTGAACAGAGAGAAACTGTGAGGAAAGCAAAGGCTGTTCATTGTTTTAAGTCCAAAAATCTGAGTTTCAGGAGAAGGTAAAGAGCTACTGGCTCAGTAGATTTCTAAATAGTTATTAAGGATTTTCTTTAGCAGCTCTCTGCTTCAGGATTCTGCAGGTCTGTTCCAGAACCAGGAAGGATCACCAGGGTTCCAGATTGCAAGGCAAGATGTATTTATCACCATCTGCATGGCAGTTGTCTTTTGTCAAGTGGGCAGTTTTGCAGCTTTTTCTTATCTCTTCCACAATCACTCCTCCTTCTGGGGGATATCTGCTGATAACAGCTACTGAATGTCCTTGCATGGCTGATAAGAGCTACAGCATCCCATTGGGAGATGTGAGCCCAGAGGGAGGAGCCAAGCATTCCTACCTGGATATAATCTGAGATTTCAAACATTCCTACCTGGATAGAATCTCAGATTTCAAACATTCCTACCTGGATAAAATCTGAGATTTCAAACATTCCTGCCTGGATACAACCTGAGATTTCAAACATTCCTACCTGGATAGAATCTGGAGATTTCAAGCATTCCTACCTGGGTAGAATCTGAGATTTCAAACATTCCTACCTGGATAGAATCTGAGGTTTCAAACATTCCTACCTGGATACAATCTGAGATTTCAAACATTCCTACCTGGATACACTCTGAGATTTCAAACATTCCTACCTGGATACAATCCCAGATTTCAAACATTCCTACCCAGATATAATCTGGAGATTCTGGAACACCAACACAGCTTCTCCACTGGATTTCCCAGAGGAACAGCAGCTGCCTCTCCTTCCCCTGGATCTTCAGAGGAAGAATCCATCCTTCTCTACAGATCCCCCTTGCTCCAACAGAGCCACCCCTGACACTGCAGGAGGGCTGCAGTCACAATTCCAACTGGACTGACACCAACACCCTGACCCACAGGGTGCCAGGCTGGGTTCTGACTCTGTCAGTGTTGTTCTAGTTCACTGCATTGTTTATTTTATCCTTTTATTTTCTTTTCCCTATTGAAGAACTGTTATTTCTGCTCCCATATTTTTTGCCTGAGAGCCCTTAATTTCAAAATAATAACAATTCAGAGGGGAGGGTTTGCATTCTCCATTTCATGGGAGGCTCCTGCCTTCCTTAGCAGGTACCTGTCTTTCCAAGCCAAGACAAACTGTTATTCCTGCTCCCATATTTTTTTGCCTGAGAACTCCTTAATTTAAAATTTATAGTAATTTAGAGGGGTGGGGAGGATTTACATCTTCCATTTCAGAGGAGGTTCCTGCCTTCCTTAGCAGGTACCTGTCTTTCCAAGCCAAGACAAACGGTTATTCCTGCTCCCATATTTTTTGCCTGAGAACTCCTTAATTTAAAATTTATAATAATTTGGAGGGGTGGGGAGGATTTACATTCTCCATTTCAGAGGAGGCTCCTGCCTTCCTTAGCACACTCCTTTCTTTCCAAACCAAGACAACCAGGGATGTCACAGACCAACATCTCCAGGGAATGAACCTTCTCCTGAAACTCAGCTGTTTGGATTTGAAACCAAGAACATTCTCACAGCTTCTCTCTGTTCAGAGGGCCCGTGAAGAGCACCCAGAGTCACCTCAATGGTGCCATCCTTGCTGTCCATGACCCGTGAGAAGGTCTGGCTGAGGATCTCGATGTCCTGGCGCAGCTCTTGGTCCTTGGCCTTGCGTTGGGCCGAGCGCCAGAGCGTGCGGACCTTGTGGAGACCCCAGAGGCTGCTCTGCTCCTCCCGGCTCAGCTTCTCCTGTGGAGGGGCCGTGGGAGGTGGGAAAGGGGCAGGAGGGGGTTTGGGGCTGCCTCTGCTGCCGGGGGGAGCAGCAGAACGGGGGCAGCCTGGTGGGGGTGATGGGGAAAGTGCTAAGGAAATGTGCTGGGGAAAAGTGGTTTGGGGGCTTAAAGAGTGGGGTTTGGAGGGGATCAGGGGAGGCTGCAGTGGGGTTCCAGACCTTCATGAAGTGGGTGAGCAGCGCCCTCTTGATTTTGGCCTGCTCCTCCTCAACCAGCGCTTGTCTCTGCAGCAGCAGCAGCTCGGCCTCGGCCGACGTGGGGGCAGTGAGATGGGACCTCGCCATGGCTGGAGGAGGGGACAGGGCAGGAGGGGTCGGGGTGTGCGTGGTGACCCCTCCAGGACCCCCACCACGGCCTGTTCCACCTGCCTAGCTCCCCACATTATGTACCCCACACCCCATAACCTTCTGCTTCCCTCCCCAGGCTCCCCCAGGTGTGTTTCCTGGCTCCTCCACTTCGGAGCACCCCCAGACCCCACCACGGCCTGTTCCCCCTGCCCACCCACCCACACTATGTGGTACCCCACACCCTATAACCTTCTGCCCACTCCCATCTCCCCCCCAGGCCCGTTTCCTGGCCCCTCCACTTCGGAGCACCCCCAGACTCCACCAACCCCTTCTCGCCCCCTCTCCCCCTCCATTGACCCCCCCAGAACTGTTCCCACCTCCCTCCCCAGGCCCCAGGGCCCATTCCCCGCTGTCCATCCCCATTTCCAGAGTCCTCCTAGCTCACCCCCATCTCCCTCCTTAGGCTCCCCCAGGCCCATTTCCTTGCCCCTCCACTTCGGAGCACCCCCAGACCCCACCAACCCCTTCTGGCCTCCTCTCCCTTCCCAGGGACCCCCCCAGACCTGTTCCCACCTCCCTCCCCAGGCCCCAGGTCCCATTTCCCGCTGCCCATCCCCACCTCCAGAACCCTCCTAGCTCACCCCCCTCCCTCCCACACTCCCCCAGCACCCACCGCCCGTTGCCATTGGGGTCTCCCTCCCCCAGTTTGGGGTCCCCCCGCCCCCGGTACCGGCCCCGGTCCCGGCCTGGCTCGCGCGTCCCTCCGGTCTCCCGGCAACGGCCGCCGAGTGGGCGGGGCCTCCGCGGCACTTCCGCCCTGACCCGCACGGGCGCCCCCTGGCGGCCAAGAGCGCGCTCGCACCCCCCTCACGGGGCGTGTCCCGCCGGTTTTGCCTCTTCGCTATTGGCCAGCGCTCCGGGATTCCCCGCGCTGATTGGCAGGCGGGCGCCGCCGTGGGCGGGCCTTGCAGGCGGCGGGGTATATAAGGGCGCTGCGGCGGCGGGGCGCAGGGCGGTGGGTGGGTGCGAGCACGGGGGTTCCGTGCGCGCCGCCGCCATGCGGGAGCGGAGGCCGGCACCGGCCGCCCCGGCCCGGTGCAAGCTGGTGCTGGTGGGTGACGTGCAGTGCGGCAAGACGGCCATGCTGCAGGTGCTGGCCAAGGATTGCTACCCCGAGGTGAGCCCTGAGCGGCACCGGGGAACCGGCAGCGGGCGCCGGTAAAGCGGGACCGAGCGGGCGCTGACGCTCTCGGTGCCGTTGCAGACGTACGTGCCCACCGTGTTTGAGAACTACACGGCGTGTCTGGCCAGCGAGGAGCAGCGGGTGGAACTGAGCCTCTGGGACACCTCCGGTACCGGGGGGGAGACACGCACGGTGCATGTTTGGGGGGCTGGCGGGGGCTCCGGTACCGGAGGAGTGGGGCGGGGGCTGCCCCGGCCCTGATCGGGGAAGGTGCTTTGGGGATTTTGGGGAGTCGTGGCTGGGATGCTGCAGTGAGCGGAGGGTCCCTGCATTGGAATGTTTTGGCATCCCGAGGGTGTTTTGGGGACCTGCAGCGCGGAGGGGGGAGGGTCTTTGGTGGCGCTGTTGGGGTCTCGGGGGTGTTTTGGGGGGGCAGGGGGTGTTCTGGGGAGCCGGGGGTGTTTTGGGGTCCCTGCGGCGGCGGAGGGCGCTTGGTGACCGCGCCTGGGGGGATTCAGGTTTAGGGTCATACCCGTGGGTGTGGGGGCGCAGCTGCTCCCCAGGGACCGACCCCACGGTCACAGGGGGGGTCGGGGACTTGGGGGGGGTCACAGGAAGCTGAACCCCTTCCTTGTGGGGGGGTCCCTACACCGCTGATCCCCCCGGGTGGGGTCCTGCCTGGATGGGGCGGATTATGGGACACCCCGCTGTTCCCCTTCCCTGGGCACCCCGAATATTTTGGGGGGTCGGGGCAGCCCTGCCCGGTGCTGCAGTGTCCCCCCCGGTGTGGAGGGGGGGTCCCCGCCGGTCCCCGGTTGCCATGGCGATGCGCTGGCGCAGCCTCTTTGCTATTCCGTGCACGGAGCGTCTGGGCTGCCAAACCCCTCCGAGGCCTTTTGGGGGGGCCAGGGGGGTGTGGGGGGGGACATCCCGGAGCCCCCCACCCCATTGAACCCCCCCCATCCTTCCCGCACCCCCTCCCATCGCCGCGTCCCCCGCAGTCCCCGGTGCGGTGCCGGCGGCTCCGTGTCCCCAGGGACACCGGGGAGGGGGTGGCAGCGTGTGGCACCCCCTCCTCTGGCTCCCCCCCTACCCCGAGCCCCCCTCGGTGCTGCCGGGGCTCCCCAAAATGGGAGGGGGGGGCGGGGGGGGTTGTTACATAAACAGCGCGGGCTCCATTTCCCGCTGCCTGGCGAAGGCGCGATGCGACGCTGGTGGGGCTGCGGGGACGGAGGTGGCGTTTGGGGGGGTTCCGGAGCTGAGCCCCTCTGCCCGGCCCCAGCGGGGCTCTGTCCCTTTTGGGGGGCTCTAGAGCCGTGTCCCTGTGTCCTTCTTGAGGTTCTCTAGAGCTGCGAGCCACCACCCTGAGCAGGAGAGGAGCTGTGTCTGTTTTGGGGGTCTCTGTCCCTTTTCAGGGGTTCCAGAGCTGTGCCCCTCTCTCCAGGCAGGAATGGGGATCTGTCCCTTTTGGGGGTCTCTAGAGCTGTGTGTCCCTCTGTCCCTTTTGGGGAGCTGTATCTGTTTTGGGGAGCTCTATCCCTTTTCAGGGGTTCCAGAGCTGTGTCCTCGCCGTGGGTATGAACCAGGCTGTTTCTATTTTGGGGGGGGTTGTGTCCCTTTTGGGGGGCTCTGGAGTTGTGTCCCTGTGTCCTTCTTGGGGTTCTCTAGAGCTGCGAGCCACCACCCTGAGCAGGAGGGGAGCTGTGTCTGTTTTGGGGGGCTTTAGAGGTGTCTGTCTGTACCTTTTGGGGACCTGTGTCTGTTTTGGGGGACTCTGTGCCTTTTGGGGATCTCTAGACCTGTGTGTTTGTGTGTCCCTTTTGGAGTTTGGAGAACCGTGTTCCCTTTTGGGGGGCTCTAGAGATGTGTCCCTGTGTCCTTCTTGGGGTTCTGTAGAGCTGCGAGCCACCACCCTGAGCTGTGTGTGTTTTGGGGGTCTCTAGAGCTGCGTGTCCGTCTGTCCCTTTTGGAGAGCCGTGTCCATTTTGGGGAGTCCTGTCCCTTTTGGGGTCTCTAGAGCTGTGTGTCCGTCTGTCCCTTTTGGGGAGCTATGTCCCTTTTGGGGGGCTCTAGAGCCGTGTCCCTGTGTCATTCTTGGGGTTCTCTAGAGCTGCGAGCCACCACCCTGAGCAGGAGGGGAGCTGTGTCTGTTTTTGGGGGTCTCTGTCCCTTTTCAGGGGTTCCAGAGCTCTGCCCCTCTCTCCAGGCAGGAATGGGGCTCTGTCCCTTTTGGGGTCTCTACAGCTGTGTGTCCCTCTGTCCCTTTTGGGGAGCTGTATCTGTTTTGGGGAGCTCTATCCCTTTTGGGGTCTCTAGAGCTGTGTCCTCACCGTGGGTATGAACCAGGCTGTTTCTATTTTGGGGGGGTTGTGTCCCTTTTGGGGGGCTCTGGACCCGTGTCCCTGTGTCCTTCTTGGGGTTCTCTAGAGCTGCGAGCCACCACCCTGAGCAGGAGAGGAGCTGTGTCTGTTTTGGGGGGCTCTGTCCCTTTTGGGGGCTTTAGATTTGTCCGTCTGTCCCTCTTGGGGAGCTGTGTCTGTTTTGGGGGGCTCTGTGCCTTTTGGGGTCTCTAAAGCTGTGTCCTCACTGCGGGTAGGAATGGGGCTGTGTCCCTTTTGGGGGGCTCTGGAGTTGTGTCCCTGTGTCCTTCTTGGGGTTCTCTAGAGCTGAGAGCCACCAACCTGAGCAGGAGGGGAGCTGTGTCTGTTTTGGGGGACTCTGTGCCTTTTGGGGATCTCTAGACCTGTGTGTTTGTGTGTCCTTTTTGGAGTTTGGAGAACCGTGTCCCTTTTGGGGGGCTCTAGAGCCGTGTCCCTGTGTCATTCTTGGGGTTCTCTAGAGCTGAGAGCCACCTCCCTGAGCAGGAGGGGAGCTGTGTCTGTTTTGGGGGACTCTGTCCCTTTTCAGGGGTTCCAGAGCTGTGCCCCTCTCTCCAGGCAGGAATGGGGTTCTGTCCCTTTTGGGGTCTCTACAGCTGTGTGTCCGTCTGTCCCTTTTGGAGAGCCGTGTCTGTTTTGGGGAGCCCTGTCCCTTTCGGGGTCTCTAGAGCTGTGTGTTTGTTTGTCCCTTTTGGGGAGCTCTGTCCCTTTTGGGGGGCTCTGGAGCTGTGTCCCTGTGTCCTTCTTGGAGTTCTCTAGAGCTGCGAGCCACCACCCTGAGCTGTCTGTTTTGGGGGGCTCTGTGCCTTCTGGGGAGCTTTAGAGGTGTGTGTCTGTCTGTCCGTTTTGGGGAGCTGTCTTGTCTTGGGGGCTCTGTGCCTTATGCGGTCTCCAGAGCTGTGCCCCCACCCCGGGCAGGAATGGGGCTCTGTCCCTTTTGGGGGGCTCTAGAGCTGTGTGTCCATCTGTCCCTTTTGGGGAGCTGTGTCCGTTTGGGGGGCTCTGTGCCTTTTGGGGTCTCTAGAGCCATGTTCCCACCCTGGGCAGGAATAAGGCTGTGTCTGTTTTGGGGGTCTCTAGAGCTGTGTGTCCGTCTGTCCCTTTTGGGGAGCTGTGTCTATTTTGGGGGACTCTGTGCCTTTTGGGGGGCTCTAGAACTGTGTGTTCGTCTGCCCCTTTTGGGGGACCCTGTCCCTTTTGGGGTCTTTAGAGCTGTGCCCCCAACCCAAGCAGGAATGGGGCTGTGTCTGTTTTAGGAGCTCTCTCCGTCTTGTGGGGCTCTAGAGCTGTGTGTCCGTCTGTCCGTTTTGAGGGACTCTCTCCCTTTTTGTGGGTCTCTAGAGCTGTGTTTCCACAGCAGGTAGGAATGGGGCTATGTCTGTTTTGGGGGACTCTGTCCCTTTTCAGGGGTTCCAGAGCTGTGCCCCTCTCTCCAGGCAGGAATGGGGCTCTGTCCCTTTTGGGGGTCTCTAAAGCTGTGTGTCCGTCTGTCCCTTTTGGGGAGCTGTGTCCGTTTTGGGGAGCTCTGTCCCTTTTTGGGATGTCTAGAGCTGTGTCCCCACTGCGGGCAGGAATAAGGCTGTGTCACTTTTGGAGTCTCTAGAGCTGTGTGTCCATCTGTCCCTTTTGGGGAGCTGTGTCCGTTTTGGGGGGCTCTGTCCCTTTTGGAGTCTCTAGAGCTGTGTCCCCACTTGGGACAGGAATGGGGGGCTCTGTCCCTTTTGGCGTCTTTAGAGCTGTTCCCCCACCCCAGGCAGGAATGGGGCTGTGTCTGTTTTGGGGGGCCTCTTGTCTCTTTTGTGGGGCTCTGTCCCTTTTGGGGTCTCTAGAGCCATGTCTCCACCCCAGGCAGGAGTGAGGTTGTGTCTGCTTTAGGGACTCTGTCCCTTTCGGGGGGCTCTAGAGCTGTGTGTTTGTCTGTCCCTTTTGGGGGGCTCTGTCCTTTTTGGGGGGCTCTGTGCCTTTTTGGGGAGCTCTGTCCCCTTTGAGGTCCCTAGAGCCGTGCCCCTACTGCAGTCAGGACGGGGGGACTGTGTCTGCTTTAGGGGCTGTGTCCCTTTTGGGGAGCTCTGTCCCTTTTGGGGTCCCTAGAGCCGTGCCCCCACTGAAGTTAGGATGGGGGGCTGTGTCTGTTTTAGGGCCTGTGTCCCTGCTGGGGGGGCTGTGTCCCTTTTGGGGTCTCTAGAGCCGTGTCCCCACCCTGGGCAGGAATGGGGGTATGTCTGTTTTAGGGTTTGTGTCCGTTTTGGGGGCTCTGTCCCTTTTGGGGTCTCTAGAGCTGTGCCCCCCTTGGTACAGGAATGGGGCTGTGTCTGCTTTAGGGGCTGTGTTCATTTTGGGGAGTTCTGTCCCTTTTGGGGAGCTGTGTCTGTTTTAGGGGCTCTGTCCCTTTTGGGGGTCTCTAGAGCATTACCCCCACCCCAAGCAGGAGTGGGGCTGTGTCTGCTTTAGGGGCTGTGTCCCTTTTAGGGGGGCTCTGTCCCTTTTGGGGTCTCTAGAGCCGTGTCCCCACCCTGGGCAGGAATGGGGCTATGTCTGTTTTAGGGTTTGTGTCCGTTTTGGGGGCTCTGTCCCTTTTGGGGAGCTCTGTCCCTTTTGGGGAGCTGTGTCTGCTTTAGGGGCTGTGTCCCTTTTAGGGGGGCTCTGTCCCTTTTGTGCTCTCCATACCCCATTTCGGACGGGGGGGGCTCTGTCCCTTTTGGGGGGCTGTGTCCCTTTTGGGGGGGGCTCTGTCCCTTTTGTGCTCTCTGTACCCCATTTCGGACGGGGGGGGCTCTGTCCCTTTCCCGTGTCCCGGGGCTGGGGGGCGCTGATCGGGGTCCCCCCTTTCCCCCAGGCTCCCCCTACTATGACAACGTGCGGCCCCTGTGCTACAGCGACTCGGACGCCGTCCTGCTCTGCTTCGATGTCAGCCGGCCCGAGACCCTCGACAGCGCCACCAAGAAGGTGGGGAGGGGGCTCAGACCCCGGGACGGCGTCCCCGGGGGGTTTGGGGGGCTCAGAGATGTGGGGATGCCAGCTTGGGGGGGTCTCCATGGGGTTTGGGGGCTCAGGGATGTGGGGACACTGATGCTGAGGGGTTTGGGGGGCTCAGAGATGTGGGGATGCCAGCTTTGGGGGTCCCCGGAGAGGTTTGGGGGGCTCAGAGATGTGGGGATGCCAGCTTTGGGGGTTCCCGTGGGGTTTGGGGGGCTCAGAGATGCGGAGACACCAGCCTGGAGGGTCCCTATGGGGTTTGGGGGGCTCAGAGATGTGGGGATGCCAGCTTTGGGGGTCCCCGGGGGGATTTGGGGGGCTCAGAGATGTGGGGATGCCAGCTTTGGGGGTCTCCGTGGGGTTTGGGGGGCTCAGAGATGTGGGGATACCAGATTTAGGGGTTCCCGTGGGGTTTGGGGGGCTCAGAGATGTGGGGACACCAGCCCCAGGGGTCCCTGTGGGGTTTGGGGGGCTCAGAGATGTGGGGATGCCAGCTTTGGGGGTCCCCGGGGGGTTTGGGGGTCTCAGAGATGTGGGGGATGCCAGCTTGGGGGGTCTCCGTGGGGTTTGGGGGCTCAGAGATGTGGGGACACTGATGCTGAGGGGTTTGGGGGGCTCAGAGATGTGGGGATGCCAGCTTTGGGGGTCCCCGGAGAGGTTTGGGGGGCTCAGAGATGTGGGGATGCCAGCTTTGGGGGTTCCCGTGGGGTTTGGGGGGCTCAGAGATGCGGGGGATACCAGATTTAGGGGTTCCCGTGGGGTTTGGGGGGCTCAGAGATGTGGGGATGCCAGCTTTGGGGGTCCCCGTGGGGTTTGGGGGGGCTCAGAGATGTGGGGACACCAGCCTGAGGAGTCCTGTGAGGTTTGGGGGGCTCAGAGATGTGGGAACACTGTCCTGGGGGGGTTTGGGGGGGCTCATGCATGTGGGGACACTGTCCTGGGGGGTCCCCATTGGGTTTGGGGGCTCAGAGATGCGGGGATCCTGTGGGGTTTGGGGGTCTCACAAATGTGGGGACACCAGCCTGGAGTGTCCCCGTGGGGTTTGGGGCGCTCAAGGATGTGGGGACTCTGTCCTGGGAGTATTTCTGTGGGGTTTGGGGGGCTCCTGTGGAGTCTGGGGGGTTCAGGGATGTGAGGACACTGTCCTGGGGGATCCCTGTGAGGTTTGGGGGGCTCAGAGATGTGGGGACACCAGCCTGGAGGGTCCCTGTGGGGTTTGGGAGCTCAGAGTTGTGGTGACACTGATGCTGTGGGGTTTGGGGGCTCAGGGATGTGGGGACACTGATCCTGTGGGATTTCGGGGTCTCACAAATGTGGGGACACCAGCCTGGAGGGTCCCTGTGGGGTTTGGGGGGCTCAGAGATGTGGGAACACTCTCCTGGGGGGTCCACATTGGGTTTGGGGGCTCAGAGATGTGGGGACACTGATCCTGTGGGGTTTGGGGGGCTCAGGGATGTGGGAACTCCGGCCCCAGGGGTCCCTGTGGGGTTTGGGGGGCTCAGAGTTGTGGGGACACCAGTCCGAGGGGTCCCATAGGGTTTGGGGGGTCAAGGATGTGGGACACTGATCCTGTGGGGTTTGGGGGGCTCAGGGATGTAGGGACACTGGCCTGGGGGTATCTCTGTGGGGTCTGGGGGGTTCCTGGGGGTATCTTTGTGGGGTTTGGGGGCTCAGGAACATGGGGGCACTGCCCTGAGGGTATTTCTGTGGGGTTTAGGGGGCTCAGAGATGTGGGGACACTGTCCTGGGAGTGTCTCTGTGGGGTTTGGGGGCTCAGGGACATGGGGACAGTGTTCTGGGGGTGTCTCTGTGAGGTCTGGGGGCTTCCTGTGGGTATCTCTGTGGGGTTTGGGTGGCTCCTTTGGGGTTTGGGGGCCTTCAGGGATGTGGGGGACACTGTCCTGGGGGTATCTCTGTGGGATTTGGGGGTTCCTGGGGGTATCTCGGGGGTTCCTGGGGGTATCTCTGTGGGGTTTGGGGGGTTCCTGGAGGTATTTCTGTAGGTACCTCTGTAGGGTTTAGGGGTTCCTGTGGGTATCTCTGTGGGATTTGGGGGGTTCCTGGGGGTATCTCGGGGGTTCCTGGAGGTGTTTCTGTGGGGTTTGGGGGGTTCCTGGGGGTGTTTCTGTGGGATTTGGGGGGTTCCTGGGGGTATTTCTGTGGGATTTGGGGGGTTCCTGGGGGTATCTCGGGGGTTCCTGGGGGTATCTCTGTGGGATTTGGGGGGTTCCTGGAGGTATTTCTGTAGGTACCTCTGTAGGGTTTAGGGGTTCCTGTGGGTATCTCTGTGGGATTTGGGGGGTTCCTGGGGGTGTTTCTGTGGGATTTGGGGAGTTCCTGGAGGTATTTCTGTAGGTACCTCTGTAGGGTTTAGGGGTTCCTGGGACTATCTTTGTGGGGTCAAGGCTGGCACATGGCGACACCACCCCCGTGGGGTGACAGGGAGAGGCTTTTGGGGTTCCCCTGTCGCTGAGAGGTGCCCTGACCCCTCAGTGGAAGACAGAAATCCTGGATTATTGCCCCAACACCCGGGTGCTGCTCATCGGCTGCAAGACTGACCTGAGGACAGACCTGAGCACCCTGCTGGAGCTCTCACACCAGAAACAGGCACCCATCTCCTACGAGCAGGTCTGGGGGGGGCCACAGGGTTTGGGGGGACCCCAATGGCTGTGAGGGGTGGGATTGGGGTGTCCCAGTGCTCTGATTATGGGGTGGGTTTTGGGTGTTTGCACAGGGCTCAGTTTGGGCTGTCCTTATGGGTTTGGGGCTCACTTTGGGGTGTCCCAGTGCTCTGATTATGGGGTGGGTTTTGGGGTGTCCTGGTGTTTGCACAGGGCTCAGATTGGGGTGGTCCTGGTGGGTTTGGGGGTCACTTTGGGGTGTCCCAGTGGTCTGATTATGGGGTGGGTTTTGGGGTGTCCTGGTGTTTGCACAGGGCTCAGTTTGGGGTGGTCCTGGTGGTTTTGGGGCTCACTTTGGGGTGTCCCAGTGCTCTGATTATGGGGTGGCTTTTGGGGTGTCCTGGTGTTTGCACAGGGCTCAGTTTGGGGTGGTCCTGGTCGTTCTGGGGGTCACTTTGGGGTGTCCCAGTGCTCTGATTATGGGGTGGGTTTAGGGGGGGTCCTGGTGTTTGCACAGGGCTCAGTTTGGGGTGGTCCTGGTGGGTTTGGGGCTCACTTTGGGGTGTCCCAGTGGTCTGATTATGGGGTGGGTTTTGGGGTGTCCTGGTGTTTGCACAGGGCTCAGTTTGGGGTGGTCCTGGGGCTCACTTTGGGGTGTCCCAGTGGTCTGATTATGGGGTGGGTTTTGGAGGGGTCCTGGTGTTTGCACAGGGCTCAGTTTGGGGTGGTCCTTATGGGTTTGGGGCTCACTTTGGGGTGTCCCAGTGCTCTGATTATGGGGTGGGTTTTGGGGTGTCCTGGTGTTTGCACAGGGCTCAGTTTGGGGTGGTCCTGGTGGTTCTGGGGGTCACTTTGGGGTGTCCCAGTGCTCTGATTATGGGGTGGGTTTTGGAGGGGTCCTGGTGTTTGCACAGGGCTCAGTTTGGGGTGGTCCTGGTGGTTCTGGGGCTCACTTTGGGGTGTCCCAGTGGTCTGATTATGGGGTGGGTTTTGGGTGTTTGCACAGGGCTCAGTTTGGGGTGGTCCTGGTGGGTTTGGGGCTCACTTTGGGGTGTCTCAATGCTCTGATTATGGGGTGGGTTTTGGAGGGGTCCTGGTGTTTGCACAGGGCTCAGTTTGGGGTGGTTCTGGGGGTCACTTTGGGGTGTCCCAGGGGTCTGATTATGGGGTGGGTTTTGGGGGTGTCCTGGTGTTTGCACAGGGCTCAGTTTGGGGTGGTCCTGGTGGGTTTGGGGCTCACTTTGGGGTGTCCCAGTGCTCTGATTATGGGGTGGGTTTTGGGGGTGTCCTGGTGTTTGCACAGGGCTCAGTTTGGGGTGGTCCTGGTGGTTCTGGGGCTCACTTTGGGGTGTCCCAGTTGGTTTGGGCTGTCCTGATGTTTGGGATATCCCGGTAGGTTTGGGGGATGTCCCCATGGGTTTGTGGGGCTCACTTTGGGCTGTCCTGGTGTTTCTGGGGCTCACTTTGGGATATCCCAATGACTTTGGGATATCCTGGTGGGTTTGGGATGTCCCCAGGGGGCTTGGGGGTATCCTGGTGTTTGTGGGAGTGGGTTTAGGATATCCCAATGACTTTGTGCTGTCCCAGTGGATTTGGGGCTCAGCTTAGGATATCCCAGTGGAGTTGGGATATCCCAATGACTTTGGGCTGTTTTGGAGTTTGTGGGAGTGGGTTTGGGATATCCTGGTGTGTTCAGGCTGTCCTGATGTTTGGGATATCCCAATGAATTTGGGCTGTCCTGATGTTTGTGGAGCTCACTTTGGGCTGTCCCTATAGGTTTAGGGCTCAGTTTAGGATATTCCAGTGTGTTTGGGGCTGTCCCAGTGGGTTTGGGATATCCCAATGACTTTGGGCTGTCCTGGTATTTGTGGAGCTCAGTTTCGGCTGTCCCGATGGGTTTGGGGCTCACTTTGGGATATCCTGATGGGTTTGGGCTGTCCTGGTGTTTGTGGAGCTCAGTTTGGGGCTGTCCCAGTGGATTTGGGATATTCCAATGACTTCGGGCTGTCCCGATGGGTTTGTGGGGCTCACTTTGGGCTATCCCAATGACTTTGGGGGGTCCCTGTGGCTTTGGGGCTCAGTTTGGGATATCCCAATGACTTTGGGGCTGTCCTGGTGTGTTTGGGGCTGTCCCTATGGATTTGGGATATCCCAATGACTGTGGGCTGTCCTGGTGGATTTGGGGCTCAGTTTGGGCTGTCCTGGCATGTTTCACATATCCTGCTGGATTTGGGATATCCTGGTGTTTGTAGGGGTGGATTTAGGGCTGTCCCAGTGGACTTGGGATATCCCAGTGGATTTTGGGCTGTCTCGCTGGATTTGGGATATCCCACTGGATTTGGGATATCCTGGTGTTTGTAGGGGTGGATTTGTGATAGCCCAGTGGATTTGGGATATCCCTCTGGATTTGGGCTATCCCGCTGGATTTGGGATATCCCGCCGGATTTGGGATATCCCAGTGGGTTTGGGCTGTCCCGCCGGATTTGGGATAACCCACTGGATTTGTGATATCCCGCTGGATTTGGGATATCCCAGTGGATTTAGGGCTGTCCCGCTGGATTTGGGGCTGTTCTGCTGGATTTGGGCTGTCCCAGTGGGTTTAGGATATCCCAGTGGGTTTGGGGCTGTCCCTTTGGGCTATCCCGCTGGATTTGGGATATCCCGGTGTTTGTAGGGGTGGATTTGTGATATTCCGGTGGGTTTGTGATATCCCACTGGATTTGTGATAACCCGATGGATTTGTGATATGCCGCTGGGTTTGGGATATCCCAGTGGGTTTGGGGCTGTCCTGGTGGATTTGGGATATCCCGGTGGGTTTGTGATATCCCGCTGGATTTGGGGAATCCCGCCGGATTTTGGATATCCCGCCGGATTTGTGATAACCCGCTGGGTTTGGGATATCCCAGTGGATTTAGGGCTGTCCCACTGGATTTGGGCTGTCCCGCTGGATTTGGGATATCCTGGTGTTTGTAGGGATGGATTTAGGGCTGTTCCGCTGGATTTGGGATATCCCTCTGGATTTGGGATATCCCGGTGTTTGTAGGGGTGGATTTGTGATAACCCGCTGGATTTGTGATATCCCGGTGGGTTTGTGATATCCCGGTGGGTTTGTGATAACCCGCTGAATTTGGGATATCCCAGTGGGTTTGGGCTGTCCCGGTGGGCTTGTGATATCCCTCTGGATTTGGGATAACCCGCCGGATTTGGGATATCCCGCTGGATTTGGGATACCCCCCACGCTGACTCCGCTGTCCCCCAGGGCTGCGCGGCCGCCCGGCAGTTGGGTGCCGAGGGTTACCTGGAGTGTTCGGCGTTCACGTCGGAGAAGAGCGTGCACAGCATCTTCCGGGCCGTGTCCGGGCTGTGCCTGAGCAGCGCCGCCCCGCAGCCGCCCCGCAGCCCCGGGCGCAGCCTCTCCAAGCGCCTCCTGCACCTCCCCAGCCGCTCCGAGCTCATCTCCTCCACCTTCAAGAAGGAAAAAGCAAAAAGCTGCTCCGTCATGTGAAGGAGGGAAGGGAATCACACACACACACACACACACACGCAGCCCTTCCTCCTCACCCCACAAATTTGGGAACTCCCCCCGTCCCTGCCCCAAGCGCACGGAATGGGGTCTGGGGGCTGGGTAGGGATTGGGAGGTCCCCCCCCCTGCTCTAAAGGAGGGTTTGGGGTGTTGCCCTTGCCTTGGGAGGGGGGTTTTGGGGAGGGGCTTCACCCGGTTCCCAACCCTGAGGGGGTTCCTGGGGGGTTTGGGGTGCTCAGACCCTCAGGGACACCAACCCAGAGGGGTCCCTGTGAGATTTGGGGCACACAGGACCCTGGGGACATCAATCCTGGAGGGTTTGGGGTGCACAGGAGCCTGGGAACATCAACCCTGTGGGGTTTGGGGTGCTCAGACCCTCAAGGACACCAAGCTAGAGGGGTCCCTGGGGGGTTTGGGGTGCTCAGACCCTCAAGAACACCAACCCAGAGGGGTCCCTTTGGGGTTTGGGGTGCTCAGACCCTCAGGGACATCAGTCCTGTGGGCTTTGGGGTGCACAGGACCATGGGCACATCAACCCTGTGGGGTCTCTGTGAGGTTTGGGGAACACGGGACCCTGGGGACATCAACCCTGAGGGGTTTGGGGAGCACAGGACCCTGAGGAAACCAACCCAGAGGGGTCCCTGGGGAGTTTGGGGCCTGTAGGACCCTGGGGACATCAATCCTAGAGGGTTTGGGGTGCACAGGAGCCTGGGAACATCAACCCTGTGGGGTTTGGGGTGCTCAGACCCTCAAGGACACCAAGCTAGAGGGGTCCCTGGGGGGTTTGGGGTGCTCAGACCCTCAGGGACACCAACCCAGAGGGGTCCCTGTGGGGTTTGGGGTGTTCAGACCCTCAAGAACACCAACCCAGAGGGGTCCCTGGGGGGTTTGGGGTGCTCAGACCCTCAGGGACATCAGTCCTGTGGGTTTTGGGGTGCTCAGGACCATGGGCACATCAACCCTGAGGGGTCCCTGGGGGGTTTGGAGTGCTCAGACCCTCAGGGACATCAACCCAGAGGGGTCTCTGTGAGGTTTGGGGAACACGGGACCCTGGGGACATCAGTCCTGGGGGGTTTGGGGTGCACAGGTCCCTGAGGAAACCAACCCAGAGGGGTCCCTGGGGAGCTTGGGGCACACAGGACCCTGGGGACACCCATCCAGGGGGGTCCCCGTAGGGTTTGGGCTGCTCAGACCCTCAGGGACATCAACCCTGGGGGGTTTGGGGAGCACAGGACCCTGGGGACACCAGTCTAGGGGGTCCCTGGGGGGTTTGGAGTGCCCAGAACCTCATAGACATTGCCTGGGATGGTCCTTGTGGGGTTTGGGGTGCACAGGACCCTGGAGACATCAACCCAGAGGGGTCCCTCGGGGTTTTGGGGTGCTCAGACCCTCAGGGACATCATCTGGGATGGTTCTTGTGGGGTTTGGGGTGCACAGGACCCTGGGGACTGCAATCTAGGAGGGTCCCTGTGGGGTTTGGGGTGCTCAGACCCTCAGGGACCTCACCTGGGAAGGTCCCTGGGGGTTTGGGGGACACAGAGACACCGTCCTGGGGATCCCTGTGGGGTTTGGGGTGCTCAGGACCCTGGGGACATCAACCCAGGGGGGGTCCCTGTGGGTTTTGGGGGACACAGGGACACTGTCCTGGGGATCCCTGTGGGGTTTGGGGTGCACATCATGGGACTCATCCATGGACTCATCCTGTTCTCTCCTCCTTCCCCCCATCCCTCATCTGCTGCTTGGCCCTGGGGGACCCTGTGGGTTGGGGAGGGGGGAGGGGGGGCTGTTTTATGGACTATATTTTGGGGAGGGGGGGTGTGGGGGGGTGTCTCTGTTCCATGTCAGTGTTATTAAAAAAGCTTATTTATTATCAGAAATATAACACCTACCTATGTGCAGCCCTGCCTGGCCCTGTGCTTTGGGGAGGGATCGTGGCTTTTGGAGGTTTTTGGGATGTTTTGGTGTCACTACTGATGGTGACACTGATGTGATCGGGGTGTCTTTTGCGGGGGGGGGCTGCCAAGAGTCCCCCCACCTCTTGTGCCCCCAGACTCTGCCTGGGACTCCCTAATCTTCGGAATAGAGGGGTGGGGGTCCTGCAGGGACGCTGATCTGGGGGTCCCTGGTGAGTTTAGGGTGCACAGGGCTGTGGGGCGCTGACCTGGGGGGGGTCCCTGTGAGATTTGAGGTGTGCAGGGACATGGGGGACACTGACTCAGGAGGGTCTGTCCATGATTTGGGGTGCTGTGGGCCGTGGGGACACGGCCTCAGGGGCCTCATTAG
The DNA here is from genome assembly GCA_024362935.1 of Setophaga petechia. Taxonomy (NCBI): domain Eukaryota; kingdom Metazoa; phylum Chordata; class Aves; order Passeriformes; family Parulidae; genus Setophaga; species Setophaga petechia. The sequence goes on from JANCRA010000073.1 coordinate 2,405,070, forward strand.
GGTAAGCGGGCTGTGGGGGGGCTCAGGGACACGGGGACACCGTCCCGGGGGACTCTTTGCCGTGGGGAGGGGGGAGTTGCCGCGCGGCGGAAGGATCACGGGGCGCGGCGGTGCTGCGGCCGCGCAGGGACGCCGGGAGCGCGCGGGGGGTGCCGGGAGCTGTAGTCCAATGCCGCGAGGGCTGCCGGGAGCTGTAGTCCCGCGCCGTCCCGGTAAACCCCGCGGGCCCGGCAGACATGGCGGCGGAGCGGCGACGCTGAACGCGGAGCTGCGGTGGTGAGCGGGAACCGGCGGGAGCGAGCGGGGGGCACTGCAGGGAGCGAGCGAGGGGTCCAGGGGCTGCAGTTCCCTGGTGCCGCGGCACCGGGCAGAACCCCGGTACTGGGTACCAGCGGCAGGGCCTGGAGCGCCGTTGCGCCGCGTCCCCCGGGCCTCACGGAGCCTTTCCGGGGTCCCTCAGGGCTCCCCGCGCCCACCCCCCGGGGCTCCTTGTGCCTTTTCAGGGTCCTCCCTACCCTCTACGTTCTCTCCTCGGGGCCTCCCAGCCCTTCCCGCTCCTTCCTGGGGTCCCTCTGTGCTCTCTCGGGGGTCCCCCAGGTCTCTCCCTCCCTCCTGAGGGTCTCTTTGAGCTCTCCCCCCTCCTGAGGGTCTCTTTTCTCTCATCCCGTGTTCCCCACTCCCTCCTGAGGGTCCCTTTGCGCTCTTGCCCCTCCTGAGAGTCCCTTTTTGCTATCCCGGGATTCCCTTTCCCTCCTGAGGGTCTCTTTTCCCTCATCCCGGCTTCCCTTCTCCCTCCTGAGGGTCCCTTTGAGCTCATGCCGGGTCCCCCCCTCCCTCCTGGGGGTCCCTATTCGCCCATCCCAAGTCCCCCGCTCCCTCCTGAGGGTCTCTTTGAGCTCATCCTGGGTTCCCTTCTCCCTCCTGAGGGTCCCTTTTCCGTCATCCTGCGTTCCCCTTTCCCTCCCGAGGGTCCCTTTTCTCTCATCCTGAGTTCCCCTTTCCCTCCCGAGGGTCCCTTTTCTCTCATCTTGGGTTCCCCTTTCCCTCCCTAGGGTCCCTTTTCCCTCATCCTGGGTTCCCCATCTCCCTCCCTAGAGTCTCTTTTCGCTCATCCCGGGTCCTCTCTCCCTCCTGAGGGTCCTTTTGCGCTCTCCCCCCCTCCTGAGGATCCCTTTTTGCTCTCCCCGGGTTTTCCACTCCCTCCTGAGGATCCCTTTTTACTCATCCCGCATTCTCTTCTCCCTCCTGAGGGTCCCTTTTCTCTCATCCCTGGTTCCCCCCTCCCTCCCGAGGATCCCTTTTCGCTCATCCCGCATTTTCTTCTCCGTCCTTAGGGTCGCTTTTCGCTCATTCCGGTGTCCCCCAGCCCTCCCTGCTGCTTTTCAGCGTCTCTCTGTCCCCTCCCCGGGTCCTTTGACGTCTCCCCATTCCCTCCTGGTGGTCTCTCAGACCTCCCCACTCCTTCTTGGGGTCCCTCCCTTCCCTCACAACCCTTCTCTCTCCCTCCTGGGTCTCTCCCCTGCACCCCAATTTCCCTCCCGGTGTCCCCGCTCCCCACAGATGGCCGGAGAAGTGGCGGACAAGAAGGATCGGGATGCATCCCCTGTGAAGGAGGAGAGGAAACGTTCCCGCTCCCCGGAACGGGACCGGGAACGGGACCGGGAGCGCAAGGGCTCCCCCCCGGCCAAGGAGCGGAAGCGCCACCGATCCCGGGAGCGCCGGAGGAGCCGCTCCCGATCCCGCTCCCGCTCCAAGTCCACAGAGAGGTGAGGCAGCTCCGGGGTTTGGGAAGAGCTTTGATGGATTTGTCAGTGGGAAAGAAAAAGTTGTGAGGGGAGGAGAAGTGTTGTGAAGGTTTTGTATTGATGATTTATAAATATATATTATTATATTAATAAATATATAAATTATAAAATTAGAATAATAAATATATTACTGTTAATATATTTTTATACTCTTTTAAATGGGTGTAAAGAAAAATTATTAACAGTATTTATTTATTTTAAAGAGAGTAGAAAGAAAAATTTATTAATAGTGTTTATACAATTTCAAAGAGGGTATAAGGAAAAATTATTAACAATGTTTATCTGTTTTAAAGGGGCAATAAAGAAAAGCTTATTAAGAATATTTATTTATTTTAAAGAGGGTATAAAGAGGCTCCTTTTTAAAGTTTTGAGCCTGCTCTGCCTTGTTCCTCTCCCTCAGAGCAGGAATTGAGTGCACTGGGGATTGGGCAGCACTGAGCCCACCACACTCATTGCTGCACTGACCAGGAAATATCAAAACTATCCAAATCTCAAATTTATCCCTGTGATTTGGGAAGAGCTTTGATGGTTTTGTCAGTGGGAAATAAAATGTTGTGTAGGGAGAAGTGTTCTATAGGTTTTGTTATGATTCTTATTACTCTTTCTTTCAGTTACTAAGTTTTTCTTTGTACCCTTTTAAAGAGAATATAAAGAAAATTTTATTAACAGTGTTTATTTCTTTTAAAGAGTGTAAAGAAAAATTTATTAACAATATTTATTTATTTTAAAGAGGGTAGAAAGAGGCTCCCTTTTAAAGTTTTGAGCCTGCTTTGCCTTTCTCGTCACCCTGCCACACAGCAGAAATTGAGTGCACTGGGGATTGGGCACCACACTCACTGCTGCATTGGCCAGGAAATCTCAAAACTAGCCACATCTCAAATTAGTTCCCTGTGATTTGGGAAGAGCTTTGATGGTTCTATCAGTGGGAAATAAAATGTTGTGGAGGGAGAAGTGTTCTATAGGTTTTGTTATGATTCTTATTACTCTTTCTTTCAGTTTTCTTTGTACCCTTTTAAAGAGAATATAAAGAAAAATTTATTAACAGAATTTATTTATTTTAAAGAGGGTATAAAGAAAAATTTATTAACACTATTTATTTATTTTAAAGAGGGTATAAAGAGACTCCTTTTTAAAGTTTTGAGCCTGCTTTGCCTTTCTCCTCACCCTACCTCACAGCAGAAATTGAGTGCACTGGGGATTGGGCACCACACTCACTGCTGCACTGGCCAGGAAATCTCAAAACTATCCAAATCTCAAACTGACAAACCAAAACCACTGCAGAGGGTGGGTGGGGGCTGTGGGGCTGTGCTGTGACCCCCCCCGTGGGGCTGTGACCCCCCTGTGGGGCTGTGACCCCCCTGTCCCACAGGGATCGGCGGCACAAGGAGCGGGACCGGGAGCGCAGCAAGAAGGAGCGGGACAGGGACAAGGATGGGCACCGGAGGGACAAGGACCGTAAGCGGTCCAGGTGGGTCCTGTCACTTTTTTGTGGGGTTCCTACTCTCCCCTAAATCCCCTGGAGGTTGGGGATCCCCCAGGGCTGTGCTTGGTGTCTTATTCCTGGTGCTGTTTTCTTTGGAAGTTTGTCCCCGGGCAGGGGGAAGGACTCCAAGTCTCGGAAAGATCGGGAGGCACGGAAAGCAGAGGAAGAGGAGGAAAATGCCCTGAAGAAGGAGAAGGTGAGGAGGTTGTGGGAGTGGCTCCATGGAGATTCAGATCCCTGGGGAGTGGCTCCAGGGGATTTGTGTCCCCAGGAGTGATTCCAGGGGATTCAGGTCCCCAGGAGTGATTCCAAGGGGGATCCAGGTCCCTGGGGAGTGGTTTCAGGGGATTCAGGTCCCCAGGAGTGGTTCCAGGGGGATCCAGATCCCCAGGAGTGATTCCAAGGGATTCAGGTCTCTGGGGAGTGGCTCCAGGGGTTCCAGGTCCCTGGGGAGTGATTCCAAGGGATTCAGGTCCCCAGGAGTGGCTCCAGGGGATTCAGGTCCTCAGGAGTGATTCCAGGGGGATCCAAGTCCCTGGGGAGTGATTCCAGGGGGATCCAGGTCTGTGGAGAGTGGCTCCAGAGGGGCCCAGATCCCTGGGGAGTGGTTCCAGGGGGATTCAGGTCCCCAGGAGTGGTTCCAAGGGATTCAGGTCCCCAGGAGTGGCTCCAGGGGATTCATGTCCCTGGAGAGTGGCTCCAAGGGATCCAGGTCTCTGGGGAGTGGTTCCAGGGCATTCAGGTCCCCAGGAGTGGTGCTGACATCTGACCTCACTTGCAGGCACAGCCACTGTCCTTGGAGGAGCTGCTGGCAAAGAAGAAGGCAGAAGAGGAGGCAGAAGCCAAGGTGGGAGAAGGAACAGGAGCCTCTTCCCTCTGCTGGGGGTGTGGATGTTTGTGGGGACCCCAGGAGGGAACAGGGAGGGCTGAGAACCTTGGGGATGCAGAGGGACCCCAGAAGGAAGCAAGGAGACACCTGGAGGGATTGTGGGATGGAGCAGGGAGGGCTGGGGGACTTGGGAGGGCACATGGGGGGCTGTGGAGACAGGGGTGGCCTGGTGGACCCCCAGGAGGGAGCAGAAAGACCTTGGGAGGAAACAGGGAAGGGTAAGGGGCACAGAGGGGCCCTAGGAGGGAAAGGAGGTTTGGGGAACACAGGGAGGGAACAGAGAAAGCTCTGGCAGAGAGTGGAGAGGTCTGAGGGATACAGAGAGAGAAAGGAAGAACCCAGGAGGGAGAGGAGAGGCCTGGTGGACCCCCAGGTGGGAGCAGAAAGACCTTGGGAGGGAACAGGGAAGGGTGAGGGACCCAGAGTGGCCCTAGGAGGGAAAGGAGAACTGGGGGACACAGGGAGGGAGCAGAGAAAGCCCTGTCAGGGAGTGAAGAGGTCTGAGGGATACAGAGAGGGAGAAGAGGAACCCAGAAGAGAAAGGAGAGGCCTGGTGGACCCCCAGGAGTGAGAAGAAAGACCTTGGGAGGAAACAGGGAATGATAGGGGGCACAGAGGGGCTCTAGGACAGAAAGGAGGGCTGGGGGACACGGGAGAGCCCTAGCAGGGAGTGAAGAGGTCTGAGGGATACAGAGAGGGACAGGAGGGAAATGAGAGGCCTGGGGTGGCCTCAGGAGGGAGCACAGAAGGCTGAGGGGACCCCCAGCAGCCCAGGGGGTGGCAGGCAGGCCCAGTGTGACATTTCCTCTCTCCATCCCAGCCCAAGTTCCTGTCCAAGGCGGAGCGGGAGGCCGAGGCCCTGCGGCGGCGGCAGCAGGAGGTGGAGGAGCGGCAGCGGCTGCTGGAGGAGGAGAGGAAGAAGAGGAAACAATTCCAGGAGATGGGCAGGAAGATGCTGGGTAAGGACTCATCCCTGGAGCCCCTCACCCAGCCCTGGGGGTGGGTGGTGGCTCTGAGCCCCTTCCCCTGCTCCCCAGAAGACCCCCAGGAGCGTGAGCGCCGGGAGCGTCGCGAGCGCATGGAGCGGGAAACCAACGGCACCGAGGATGAGGAGGGCAGGCAGAAGATCCGGGAGGAGAAGGACAAAAGCAAAGAGCTCCACGCCATCAAGGTGGGCTTGGGGGCTGGTCTGGGGGGTCTGGTGGGAAGATGGGGGATCCCACTGAGCCTGGGGTCCTGCAGGAGCGGTACCTGGGCGGGGTGAAGAAGCGGCGGCGCACGCGGCACCTCAACGACCGCAAGTTCGTGTTCGAGTGGGACGCATCAGAGGACACCTCCATTGACTACAACCCCCTGTGAGTGCTGGGGTGCCCCTAGGGCTGGGGGTGTCCCTGTGGGGTGCAAGGCCTGCTCCTGATGCTCCCACCCTGCTCCAGGTACAAGGAGAGGCACCAGGTGCAGCTGCTGGGCCGTGGCTTCATCGCCGGCATCGACCTGAAGCAGCAGAAACGGGAGCAGTCGCGGTTCTACGGAGACCTGATGGAGAAGAGGAGGACGCTGGAGGAGAAGGAGCAGGAGGAGTAAGGTTTTGGGGAAGCTGGGAGGGTGCTGAGGGGTGTGTGGGGTCATGGCTGCCTTAGCTTGGTTGGGATGTGGAGCTGGGCTGCAGCAGATCCTGCAGGAAATCGGCAGAAGGGTTCTAGAGGCACAGGGTGAGCCTTATCCACTTTCTCCTTCCCCTTCCTCACCTTCCTCACTCCCTTTTGTCATCTCTTTCCTTGCCCTGTGCTCATCCCCCTCCCTCATCTGCCTGTTCTCATCCCCATTTCTCCCATCCCCTTTCCCTCTCTCATTTCCCCATTCCCTTTTCCTTTATTCTCCTTTTCCCATCCCATTTTTCCCCATTTCCTTTTCTCTCATGTCCCGTTTCCTATTGCTTTCTCCCCATCCCACTTTCCCCTTCCCCATTCCCTTTTCCCCATTCCCTTTTCCCTCATTTCCCTTTACCTTTCCTCTTTTCCCCATTCCCTTTTCCCTCATTTCCCTTTTCCCTCATCTCCCTTTATCTATCGTCTTTTCCCCGTTCTGCTTTCCCTTTTCCCCATTCTCTTTTCTCTAATCCCCCTTTCTCTATCCTGCTTTCCCTATCCCTCTCCCATCTCCCCTGTTCCCTTTTCCCCATCCCTATTTCCCTCTCCCTTTTCTCCATTCCCTTTTCTTTCATCTTCATTTCCCTCATTCCCTTTCCCTTTATTCTCTTTTCCCTATCTCCTTTTCCCCATCCTGCTTTCCCCTTCCCTCTCCCCTTTCCCTCTGCTTTCCTTCTCCCTTTTCCCCATTCCCTTTTCCCTCATCCTCCTTTCCCTGTCCTCTTTTCCCAATCCCACTTTCCCCATCCCTCTCCCCTTTCACTCTCCCTTTTCCCTCATCCCCCTTTCCCTATCCCCTTTTCCCCATCCCACTTTCCCCGTCCCTCATCCTCCTTTCCCTCTCCCCTTCCCCATTCCCTTTTCCCTCTCCCTTTTCCCTATCCCCCTTTCCCTCTCCCCTTTTCCCCGTCCCTCTTTCCTCATCCCTCTCCCTTCCCCCATTTCCTTTTCCCTCTCCCCTTTCCCTCTTCCTTTCCCCCATTCCCTTTTTCCCATCCCCCTTTTCCTATCCCTTTTTCTCCATCCCTCTTTCCTTGTCCCCCTCCCCTTTCCCCCATTCCCTCTTCCTTTCCCCCATTCCCTTTCCCTCATCCCCCTTTCCCTCTCCTTTTCCCCATCCCTCTCCCTTTCCTCATCCCTTCCCTCATCCTCCTTTCCCATTCCTTTTCCTTCATCCCCATTTCCCTATCCCCTTTTCCTCATCCCTCTCCCCTTCCCCTCTCCCTTTTCTCCATCCCCTCTTCCCCATCCTTTTTTTCCCCATTCCCTTTCCCTCATCCCCCTTTCCCTCTCCCTCTCCCCATCCCTTCCCTCCCTCCACAGGGCGCGGCTGCGGAAGCTGCGGAAGAAGGAGGCCAAGCAGCGCTGGGATGACCGGCACTGGTCCCAGAAGAAGCTGGACGAGATGACAGACAGGGACTGGCGCATCTTCCGTGAGGATTACAGCATCACCACCAAGGGGGGCAAGATCCCAAATCCCATCCGCTCCTGGAAGGACTCATCCCTGCCCCCCCACATCCTGGAGGTCATTGACAAGTGTGGATACAAGGTGGGCACGGAGAGGGGGAGCTGGGGAGGGGGAAAACGGGGTGGTCAGGGGTTTGGAGAGGGGGAACAGGGGAAGTTCTGCACCCAACCTGCTCCCCCCGGCAGGAGCCGACCCCGATCCAGCGCCAGGCCATCCCCATCGGGCTGCAGAACCGCGACATCATCGGCGTGGCCGAGACCGGCAGCGGCAAAACGGCGGCGTTCCTGATCCCCCTGCTCGTGTGGATCACCACCCTGCCCAAAATCGACCGGTGGGGACAGGGACACTGCCCATGGGACAGGGGGAGTGGCAGGGGGACACTGCCCATGGGACAGGGGGAGTAGCAAGGTGACACTGCCCATGGGACAGGGGGAATGGCAGGGGGACACTGCCCGTGGGATGGGGAGGAGTGGCAGAGGGACACTGCCCATGGGACAGGGCGAGTGGGAGGGTGACACTGCCCATGGGACAGGGAGAGTGGCAGGATGACACTGCCTGTGGGATGGGGGTAGTGACAGGGGGACACTGCCCATGGGATGGGAGGAGTGGCAGGGTGACACTGCAGAGGGTTTGGGACTGTGGAGGTGACAGGATGGGATGACAGAGTGGTGCTGTTGGGGTATTGAGGGAGGGTTACAGGGTGACATGGTGAAGTGGCAGGGTGACGCTGCACAGGGGTCAGGACAGAGTGGCACTGTGGAGGTGATAGGGTGACACTGTCAGGGGATTGAAGCAGGGTTACAGTGTGACATAGTGGAGTGGCAGGGTGACACTGCAGATGGGTCCGGACAGAGCAGCACTGTGGAGGTGACAGGATGGGGTGACAGGGTGACACTGCAGAGGGATTGAGGCAGGGTTACAGGGTGACATAGTGGAGGGCATGGGGTGACACTACAGATGGGTCAGGACAGGGTGGCACTGTGGAGGTGACAGGGTTACACTGCAGAGGGATCAGGACTGTGGAAGTGACAGGGTGGGGTGACAGGGTGACACTGTCAGGGGATTGAGGCAAGGTTACAGTGTGACACACTGGAGGGGATGGGGTGACACTGGCGTGCACACACGTGGCCCCGTGAGTGACACAACCATCTCCTACCATGCTGCAGCATTGAGGAATCAGACCAGGGGCCCTATGCCATCATCCTGGCCCCCACCCGTGAGCTGGCGCAGCAGATTGAGGAGGAAACCATCAAATTTGGGAAACCCCTGGGCATCCGCACCGTGGCCGTGATCGGCGGCATCTCCCGCGAGGACCAGGGCTTCCGGCTGCGCATGGGCTGCGAGGTGAGTGCTCACAGGGTCTGTGGTGCTGAGATGACCCCCAGGTGTTGGAAAATCTCTTTTTCCCAGCCCTGAGACTGAAGAAGAAGCCAGGGTTCCTTGGCTTTCCTTCTCAAGGTTGTTTGTTTTTTGTTATCTTTAATATTCTTTCTCCGACCTGCTGAGATCTGTCCAGCACGTTGTTAAGAACACACGGAGGTGTCTTTGTGGGATCATTCCTAGTTCATTGAGGGATGTTCCTGCTCCATGGGATCATTCCTGCCCCACTGGGGTTGTCAGAGACACACAGAGCTGTCTTTGTGCCGAGGTCTCTGAGCCAAGATCTTCTGAGACCTTCAAGCTCTCCGAAGATCTCTGCTTCTAGAGCAGTCAGAGGAATTTCCTGACAAATGGGGAGATCTTGGGGGATCTCAGAGGGGTCAGCTCAGCTTTGAGCTGCTCCCCCCAACCCTCCTGTCCCCCCAGATTGTCATTGCCACCCCGGGCCGGCTCATTGACGTGCTGGAGAACCGGTACCTGGTGCTGAGCCGCTGCACCTACGTGGTGCTGGACGAGGCCGACCGCATGATCGACATGGGCTTCGAGCCTGACGTGCAGAAGATCCTGGAGCACATGCCTGTCACCAACCAGAAACCTGACACCGATGAGGCTGAGGACCCTGAGAAGATGTTGGCCAACTTTGAGTCCGGGAAGCACAAGTACAGACAGGTGGGTGTGGGTAAGAGGGGTCTAGGAGGGTTGTTGTGGGGTGGGGAGGGAGAATTTGGGATTTGGGGAAGGGGTTGAGGGAATGGGAGTCATTTCTGCTCTGTGGAGGAATGTTCTTGCCTCACAGTGGAGGTTTCTGCCCTATCAGGGCTCATTCCTGCCCCACAAGGGGATATTTTTGCCATGTGGGGTCAGTTCTGCTCCATGAGGGACATTCCTGCCCCACTGGGGTTGTTTCTGCTTCACTGGGGGATGTCACTGCTCCATGGGGGAACATTCCTGCCCTACTGGGATCATTCCTGCTTCACTGGGGGATGTCACTGCTCCATGGGGGAACATTCCTGCCCCACTGGGATCATTCTTGCTTTACTGGGGGATGTCACTGCTCCATGGGGGAACATTCCTAACCCTTCTAGGGTCATTCCTACTTCACAGGGAGTTGCTTCTGCTCCATGGGAGATATTCTTGCCCCTCTGTGGTCATTCCTGCTTCACTGGGGGATGTGCCTGCCCCGTGGGTGATGTTCCTGCTCCATGTGGGGCACATTCCTACCCCATCAGAGGAGTTCCTACCTCACTGCAGGATCTTCCTGCTCCATGGGGGATGTTCCTGCTCCACAGGATCACATTCCTGCCCCACTGGGGTCATTCCTGCTTCACTGGGGGATGTTCCTGCCCCATGGGGGGCACATTCCTGCCCCATCAGAGGCATTGCTCCCTCACTGTGGGATCTTCCTGCTCCTTGGGGGATGTTCCCTGCCCCACTGGGGTCATTCCTACCCCACTGGGGTTGTTCCTACTTCATTGAGGGATGTTCCTGCTCTGTGGGAACACATTCCTGCTCCTCTGGAATCATTCCTGCTTCACTGGGGGATGTTCCTGCCCCGTGGATGATGTTCCTGCTCCATGTGGGGCACATTTCTGTCCCATCAGAGTCATTCATACCTCACTGCAGGATCTTCCTGCTCCATGGGGGATGTTCCTGCCCCACTGGGTCATTCCTGCTTCGCTGGGGGATGTTCCTGCTCCATGGGATCACATTCCTGCCCCACTGGGGTTGTTCCTCCTTCATTAAGGGATGTTCCTGCTCCATGGGATCACATTCCTGCCCAACTGGGGTTGTTCCTACTTCACTGGGGGATGTTCCTACCCCATGGGTGATGTTCCTGCTCCATGTGGGGGGACATTCCTACGGCACTGTGGCATCTTCTGCTCCATGGGGGAATGTTCCTGTTCCATGGGATAACTCCTGCCCCACCAGGGTCGTTCCTCCTTCATTGAGGGATGTTCCTGCTCCATGGGATCACATTCCTGCCCAACTGGGGTTGTTCCTACTTCACTGGGGGATGTTCCTACCCCATGGGTGATGTTCCTGCTCCATGTGGGGAACATTCCTACATCACTGCAGGATCTTCCTGCTCCATGGGGGAATGTTCCTGCTCCATGGGGGGATGTTCCTGCTCCATGGGGGGATGTTCCCTGCCCCACAGGGGTCATTCCTTCTTCACTGCCACCTGACAGGGTGTTGCTGTCCCCTTGCCTTGCAGACTGTCATGTTCACAGCCACCATGCCCCCCGCCGTGGAGCGCCTGGCCCGCAGTTACCTGCGGCGCCCGGCCGTGGTCTACATCGGCTCCGCGGGCAAACCCCACGAGAGGGTGGAGCAGAAGGTGTTCCTCATGTCCGAGTCTGAGAAGAGGTGAGGAGCACAGATTTAGGGGTGGCCTGAGCCTTCAGCATCTCTTTGCCCAACTGTCTCCTCCTCCTCCTCCTCTTTCTGCTCTTACAGGAAGAAGCTGTTGGCCATCCTGGAGCAGGGCTTCGACCCGCCCATCATCATCTTCGTCAACCAGAAGAAGGGCTGCGATGTGCTGGCCAAGTCCCTGGAGAAGATGGGGGTGAGGCTGGGCTGGGAGGGGGTCACCCTGAGCCCTGTCCCCTTTATCCCCCTGTGTGGAATGGGGATGTGCAGGATTTTTCATCACTCGGGGTCACCAAAGGTGGTGGTGTTCAGAGGGGTCCCAGGAGGAGGGAAGAGATGAGGATTTTACTCCATGTTTCAGAAGGCTGATTTATTACTTTATGATATATATTATATTAAACTATACTAAAAGAATAGAATAAAGGATTTCAGCAGAAGGCAGCTAAGAATAGAAAAATAATGAAATGATAACAAAAACTTCTGTGTTGGACAGAGAGTCTGAGCCAGCTGACTGTGATTGGCCATTAATTAGAAACAACCACATGAGACCAATCACAGATCCACCTGTTGCATTCCACAGCAGCAGATAATTATTATTTACATTTCATTTCTGAGGCCTCTCAGCTTCTCAGGAGGAAAAATCCTAAGGAAAGGATTTTTCATAAAAGATGTCTGTGACAGGGGGTCACCCTGAGCCCTGTCCCCCTTGTCCCCACATGGGGATGTGTGGAATTTTTTTGTCACTCTGGGTCACCAAATGTGGTGGTGTTCAGAGGGGTCCCAGGGCGAGGGAAGAGATGAGAATCTTGACTCCATGTTTCAGAAGGCTGATTTATTATTTTATTATATATATTATATTAAAATATAAATTATTATATATTATATTATTTATATTATTATATATAAAAATTATATATTAAAACTACACTAAAAGAATAGAAAAAGGATTTCATCAGAAGGCTTGAAAGGAACAGAAGGGAATGGAATGGAATGGAATGGAATGGAATGATAATGAAATCTTGTAACTGACCAGAGAGTCTGAGGCAGCTGGACTGTGATTTGTCATTAATTAAGAAAAACCACATGAGAAAAATTACAGATGCCCCTGGTGCATTCCACAGCAGCAGATAATTATTGGTTTTCTTTTCCTCTGAGGGCCTCTCAGCTTCTCAGGAGAAAAAACCCTAACGAAAAGGATTTTTCATCAAATACATCTGTGCCAGGAATGTGCCCCCACTGACCCCCCCTGTTCCCACAGTACAATGCCTGCACCCTGCACGGTGGGAAGGGCCAGGAGCAGAGAGAATTCGCCCTTTCCAACCTCAAGGCTGGAGCCAAGGACATCCTGGTGGCCACGGACGTGGCCGGACGTGGCATCGACATCCACGACGTCTCCATGGTGGTCAACTATGACATGGCCAAGAACATCGAGGGTGAGGCTTGGGGGGCACCCAGAGGGGCACTGGGGGGTGTGTGCCCATCCTGGGGGGCTTCATCCTGGTGTTCCCTGCGCTGGAGGGGCTTTGGGGGCTTGCTCAGCCCTGGTGCTGAGGCTGTGATGTTGCCCAGCTTTGGTGCTGGGTGTGCAGGGAGTGCCTGGTCCTGGTACTGCCCTCACCAAGGGGGGAGCAGAGGTGCCCAGCCCGGGTGCTGAGGGTGTGGGGAGTGCCCAGCCCCAGTGCTGAGGGTGTGGGGAGTGCCCAACTCTGCTTCTTGGGATGGAGGGAGTGCTCAACCCTGGTGCTGAGGGTGTGGGGAGTGCCCAACCCTGGTACTGAGGGTATGGGGGGTGCCCAGCCCCAGTGCTGAGGGTGTGGAGGGTGCCCAGCCCCAGTGCTGGGGTGTGGAGGGTGCCCAGCCCCAGTGCTGAGGGTATGGGGGGTGCCCAGCCCCAGTGCTGGGGTGTGGAGGGTGCCCAGCCCCAGTGCTGAGGGTATGGGGGGTGCCCAGCCCCAGTGCTGGGGTGTGGAGGGTGCCCAGCCCCAGTGCTGAGGCTGTCAGGGGGATGGTGGGGGTTCCTGGCATTGGTTCTTGGGGGTAGGGGGTGCCCAACTCTGGTCCTGCCACACCCAGGAGGCTGTGGGGTGCCCAGCCCTGGTAGTGAGAGTGCAGAGAGTGTCTGGTCATGGTATTGTGGGGCACTGGAGATGCCCAGCGTGGGTACTGGTGGTGTGGGGGGAACTTGGCCCTGGTTCTGGTACTTGTGGGGTGCCCAGCCCCAGTGCTGCCACACTGAGGGGGCTGTGGGGTACCCAACCCTCTTACTGGGAGTGCAGGGGATGCTTCAGGGAATGCCCAGCCCTGGCACTGGGAGTACAGGGAGTGCCCAGCCCCAGTGCTGGGAGGGCAGAGAGTGCCCAGTCCTGGTACTGGGGGGCACTGTAGATGCCCAGACTGGGTACTGGCACTGTGTGGGGTGCCCAGCCCCAGTGCTGCCACACTGAGGGGGCTGTGGGGTGCCCAGCCCTGGCACTGGGAGTGCAGGTGGTGTCTGGTCCTGGTACTGGGGGGCACTGTAGGTGCCCAGCCTGGGTACTGGTGGTGTGGGGGGTACTTGGCCTTGGTTCTGGTACTTGTGGGGTGCCCAGCCCCAGTGCTGCCACACTGAGGGGTCTATGGGGTGCCACCACACCACTGGGAGTGCAGGTGGTGTCTGGTCCTTGTTCTGTGGGGCACTGTAGATGCCCAGCCCTGGTCGTGGTGCTGTGTGGGGTGCCCAGCCCTGGCACTGGCAGTGCAGGGAGTGCCCAGCCCTGATGCTGGGAGGGCAGGGAGTGCCCAGCCCTGGCACTGGGGTGCAGGGGGTGTCTGGTCCTGGTTCTGTGGGGCACTGTAGATGCCCAGGCCTGGTCGTGGTGCTGTGTGGGGTGCCCAGCCCTGGCACTGGGGGTGCAGGGGATGCTGTAGGGAGTGCCCAGCCCCGGCACTGGCAGTGCAGGGAGTGCCCAGCCCTGGTGCTGGGGTGCAGGGGATGCTGCAGGCAGTGCCCAGCCCTGGCACTGGGGTGCAGGGGATGCTGTAGGGAGTACCCAGCCCTGGCACTGGCAGTGCAGGGAGTGCCCAGCCCTGGCACTGGGGGTGCAGGGGATGCTGCAGGGAGTGCCCAGCCCTGGCACTGGCAGTGCAGGGAGTGCCCAGCCCTGGCAGTGGGGTGCAGGGGATGCTGCAGGGAGTACCCAGCCCTGGCACTGGCAGTGCAGGGAGTGCCCAGCCCTGGCACTGCCCACACTGCCCCCTTCATTCCCCCTCCCAGATTACATCCACCGCATCGGGCGGACGGGCCGCGCGGGGAAGAGCGGCGTGGCCATCACCTTCCTCACCAAGGAGGACTCCACGGTGTTCTACGACCTCAAACAGGCCATCCTGGAGAGCCCTGTGTCCTCGTGCCCCCCCGAGCTGGCAAACCACCCCGATGCCCAGCACAAGCCGGGCACCATCCTCACCAAGAAGCGGCGGGAGGAGACCATCTTCGCCTGAGGGGCCCTTTGTCACCGTCTGGGGACAGCAGGACCAGCGAGGCTGCCAGGACTGCTCTGGCTGTTCTTGTGCAACCCCAGGACTGCCCAGGAGCAGAGATTGGGGCTGGGGCTGTCCCAGAACATCCCCCCTGTTCTCCCAGTCCCCTTCCCAGTTTCCCCACGGATCAGAGGAGCTGCTGGAGGCTCTTTGGGGGCCGGTCCCTCCCTGCTGCCAGGGTGGGGCTGGGGGTTTTTTTTTGGCTGTCCTGGGAACTGTCTGCACCTCATCCTTTGGGTTTTTGGGGTTTATTTTTTGTAGCTGAAGCTCCAGGCTGCAGGAATAAACCGGCAGCGGCGTTACCAGTGTCACCTCCTCATCCTCTCCCTGCCCTGGGTGCCATTGCCAGCCCCTGGGTGCCACCTCCCATGGGGACAGAAGCCAGCAGTGCCCAAAAGGAGAATTTTGAGGTACTCAGCACCCCCCTCCCCAAACCAGCTTCCCCCACATCCCCTCCACAGACACGGACACCAAGCACCTCTGAGCACTCGTGTGTGTTTCTGAAACCAATTACAGGGAAATCAGTGCTTTCTACAAAAGAAATTATAACAAATCTGTGGCCCCGACCCCATTTCCCCCCCCTTTCTCACCAATAATGGCCGCGGGGGGGGCTCAGCCCACACCAGGACCCCCATTCGAGGGCGGTGGGCGCCGTATTTACAGGACTGTGGTGACGTGCGGTGACAGCATGGGGACGTTGGGGACGGGGCAGTGGGTGGTGCAAGCGTGGTGGAGCAGCCCCCACAGCCCGGGCAGCCCCCGAGGGACCCTCCCCATGGCGGGGGCAGGGCCGGGGTGGCCGCGGTGACCGGGGGCGGGGAGGAATCGGTGCAGAGCGAAGCGAGTGGTGTGAGCCACTCCTCCCGGGGGTCCCATGCAGGGGTGGGGAGGGGGCAGGCCAGGTCCCGGGGGGGTGAGCAGGCACCTTCCCTTCCTTCCTCGGCTCTGTGCGGGCTGGGGGATGCTGCTACAACCGCCCCCCCCACTCCTTACCTCCCCTTTTTATAGGGGGGGGCACCCACCGTCCATGGCAGCTGCCCTGCGGAGAATGAGCCGACCTGTGATGGGCGGGGGGGACACTGAGGCAGGGCCAAGGCGTGTGTCTGTCCCCAGGCTCCCCAAAACCTCCTCGGGGAGTCCCAGGGCATCCTGACCGCCGGGCCCCCCCCAAACCTCGCTGTGCTTATGGCTGAAATCGCGCCCGGGGGGGCCGGGCCGGAGGGAGCTGCCGGTGCTGAGTTCGATTGTCTGAGCACCCCCAGCGCGGGGCTGGGGCGAGGCGGGGAGCGCCCGGGGTTCAGGGGGGGCCGGTTCCCAGCCGTGCCCCCCTGCCCTCTGCCAGCCCTAGTAGCTGTCCTTGGCCCAGGGCCGGCTGCGCTGCCAGTTCCTGTCGTGGTTGCGCTCGCCCGGGCGCTCCGGCGTGCCGGGGCCGCTGCCGTGGTGGTGCCGGTGGGGCTGGTACAGGTCGGGGTAGGGGTCCCCGTACTCCTCTTCCTCCTCCAGGTGCCTCGAGCTGCGCTGGGATGTGGCCCCCCAAGGCTGGGGCGAGGTGTCCCCCGCCTCATCCGATGGCATCAGGCTGTCGTGCTCCAGTGGAGAGTGCTCGCCCCGCTCCCCCAGCAGCTGCTGGCTCTGCGGGCAGGGGGTGGAGAGGTGGGGGCTGCGTGTGCCCCCCCTGCCCTGGCACCCTGGGCTGGGTCACTCCCGGCCCTGGCACCCTGTGCTGAGTGTCCATGGGGAGCATGGAAATGGGCTCTGTGCCCCCCCCGGCCCTGGCACCCTGTGCTCAGTGTCTATGGGGAGCATGGAATGGGTTCTGTGCCCCCCGCGATCCTGGCACCCTGTGCTCAGTGTCCATGGGGAGCATGGAATGGGTTCTGTGCCCCCCCCCCGGTTCTGGCACCCTGTGCTCAGTGTCCATGGGCAGCATGGAATGGGTTCTGTGCCCCCCGCGACCCTGGCACCCTGGGCTGGGTCCCCGTGGGAAGCAGGGAGGGGACTCTGTGCCCCCCACCCAATCTTTGGAGCCCTGTGCCAACTGTCCATAGGAAGCAGGGAGGGGGCTCTGTGCCTCCCCCAGCCCTGGCACCCTGTGCTGGGTGTCCGTGGGAAGCATGGAATGGGCTCTGTGCCCCCCCAAACCCTGGCATCCTGTGCTGGGTCGCCCCCGGCCCTGGCACCCTGTGCTGGGTCCCCATGGGAAGCAGGGGAGGGGGCTCTATGCCCCCCACCCCATCTTTGGAGCCCTGTGCCAACTGTCCATAGGAAGCAGGGAGGAGGTGCTGGGGAGCTGCGTGCCCCCCCTGCCAGCCTGGGCACCCCCATAAGGAGCACAGAGTGGGACCCCAATTCTGACCTGTGGGACCCCTGTACCAGCTGCCCCTGGGGAGCAGGGAGGGGGCCGTGGGGACAGTTGGGGGGCTGTGTGTCCCCCATGTCCTTCCCCTGTGGCAGTGGCCAGTGGGGAGCAGGGGGGGCCATGGGGACAATGTGGGGGGCTCTGTGTCCCCCCCAGTTCCAGTGGGGAGCAGGGGGGCCATGGGGACAATGTGGGGGTGGCTCTGTGCCCCCCCAGTTGCCAGTGGGGAGCAGGGGGGGCCATGGGGACAGTTTGGGGGGCTCTGTGTCCCCCATGTCCTCCCCCGTGTGGCAGTGGCCAGTGGGGAGCAGGGGTGGCCATGGGCACAATGTGGGGGTGGCTCTGTGTCCCCCCAGTTCCAATGGGGAGCAGGGAGGTGGCATGGGGACACTTTGGGGGACTGTGTGGCCCCATCACCCCTATGCTGAGTCCCCGTGGGGGGCTCTGTGTCCCCCCGGTTGCCAGAGGGGGTCTGTGGGGTTACCTGCAGGCCTGGCAGGCCGGTGGGCGAGGGCACAGCGTGGGGGGCGTGGGGCGGGTGGTGCGTGGCACGCCAATAAACCTCCAGGTACTCAGCCAGGTGCTCACAGGCGTCCTCCAGCTGGTTCTCGTCCAGGATCACATCAAAGAGCTCCTGGGGGGGGCAGTGAAAGGGCTCAGGGAGGGTTTGGGGGTCCCCCCAAGCATCCCCAGGGTGGGGGGGACAGTGGCTCACCGGGGGACACTGCACCAGCTTGTCAGCTGCCATCATCTGCACGTTCAGGTGCTTCACCTGTGACTTGCCCCTGGACTTGATGAGGCGCTGCAGGACCTGGGGAGGGGACAGGGGGGGTGACAGCACCGCGGGGGGCAGCCAGGACCCCCCCCAGAGCCGTGGTGACCCCGCACCTTGGGGGAGGACACCTTGACGTAGACGATGATGGGTGCCAGGGAGGTCTTGGCCAGCTGGGCTGGGTGGTTGATGGTGTCAGCATCCAGCACCACCAGCTGCAGGGACTTGGCCAGCTCGAAGATTCGCTCGATCTCACTCTGCACCTCGGCTGGGGGGACACGGGGTCAGGCTGGGCTGGCCCTGGGAGGGGGTCCCTGCACCCAAAGGGGGGAGCCTGGCCCCTCACCAATGCTGGAGCGGGTGGTGGAGCGCTCCAGGATCGCCTGCTTGCCCAGGTTGTTGAGGATGGAGCGCTTGGCCAGGGACAGGTCGGCCGTGATGTGGGTGATGGAGATCCTGGGGGGACACGGGGACACCGTGGGCACCTGGGGGACCCGCAGGCCGTGGAAGGAGGGGGGTTCTGGGTGGGGTGATGCTCTCACCTGCCGTCGAATCTGTGCTTGAGGAAGTCGAAGAGGGCTTTCTGCATCATGTCGGTGACCTGCCGTGGGGCCGCCAGCGCGGTGAGCCGCGGCAGATGGCACCGGCGGGGAGGTGGCAGCCGCTCAGCACCGTGCCACCGCCCTCGGCCGCGCCATCTGCCCTCTGCCGGCACACCGTGGCCGGGGAAGGGACAAGGGACACAGGCCACCACGCTGAGGGCACAGCGATGCCACCCTGCATGCCCCCAGCCCGTACCTCGTATCCTTTCAGCGAGGGCCCCACCAGCACCACGGGCCGCATGGAGGGGACCACGTCGTAGGGTGGGATGTGCTGCGTCTGCAGGGGGACACGGGGGGCGTCAGTGCCCTGTGCCCCCACCCCCAGCCCAGGAGGGGTCATCGAGCCTTTTCCACGGCATCCCCGAGCCCTCCCAGCTCCATAACCAGGGAAAAAATGGGGGGTCTCTGCTCCCAGCCCACCCCAGAAACAGCCGCTGCCTGCAGCCCCCTCCCCACCACCCCCTGCACCTGGGACTCACCTGCTTCTGCTTCTGCTTGGCTTGGGGAGAGAAGAGACAGAGGTTGGTGACAGTAAAGTGGGGACGCCCTCAGGACAGCCACGATTGCCCTGGGCCGAGATCTGCCCTTACCTAAGGAGGGGGGAGGCGATCGCCGGCTCCCGCTGTCGCCGAGGCCCGAGGCATTGCCAGCTCTCCTGGGGAACGAGGGGGTGAGCGGGTGTTGGGGGTCCCAGAGTGGGGCCGGGGGTCCCATCCCTACCTGGCTTTCTGCTCCTGCTTCAGCCTCATGGCTTCCAGGCGCTGGGGGCTGGGGATGAAGGCGATGTCCCCCCCCTCCTTCACTAGGCGCCCGATCCACCAATCATTGCTGTATTTCTGAGCGAGGACAGGGCAGAGGTGAGAGCAGGGGAGGTGCCTGGCCCTGAGCAGACCCCTCAGCACCCCAGCTGACCTCCTTGATGTGCAGGAAATCTTTGGCTTCGAAGTTGATGGCGGCTCCCTGCACCGGGCACTCCTCGTCCAGCGCCCCGCAGTAGCTGACATTGGTGCGCACAGCGAAGGCGACCGGCTTGTGCTGGGGGATTTTGGGGGTGATCAGCGCCCCTGGGCCTCGGCAGCAGCCCCGAGCCGTGCCCGGGGTGTCTCCCCATCCGTACCTTGGCCCTCTCGAGCTGCTGCTGAGCCTGGCTCTCCACCTCGCGCCGGGCGCCCTCACGGTCCTCTTCCAGGGACACGTCGGAGTCCAGGGAAGGGCGGCTGGTGTAGGAGTCCGCCGAGCCCTGGGGGAGCGGGGCTCAGTGCCGGGGGGCTGCGAGGGGACCCCCACAACGAGGGACCCCGTGCCGAGGCGGTGCCAACCTCAGGAGGGGACCCTGCTGCCCCCCTCCAGCTCTGGGGATCCACGCTGGCATCGAGCCGGGTGTCTCAGGTGGCATCACCCAGCACAGCTGCCCTGGGGTGAAGCCCCCACGTGCTGGGGGCGTCACGGGGGAGACCCCCGCAGGCTCAGGGATGGGGAGATGCCCCTTGTCACGCTGGGATGTGGCTCTTACCCCTGTCCCCCCCACCCTGGGGTGCTCAGCCCAGCACCCCCGGCTCCCCCTCCCCGCCGCGCCGCTATTTACCCACCGCCCGCTGCGCCTGGAACAGGCGCAGAAGCTGCGGTGAAATATTTATAGGTCCCTGAATGTGGCTGAGCCCCCCCTCCCCGAGGCCCCCCGGGCCCTGCCGGGCTGAGCTCAGCGCCGCCCCCCCCTTCCCCCGTTAACCTGCACATCCCACCCCGCTCACACCGGGGGGAGCCCGGGCCCCCCCTGCAGCCCCCCCCGGGCAAAATGGATTCCCAGCACAGCCCCCCCCAACATGGCCTCCCCAGCACGGCCCCCCCAGCATCGTCACCGCGCCCCGAGCATCCCCCACCCCCCAGCATCCCCAGGGTGGCTCCGCAGCGTTCCGGTGCTGCCCCCCAGCACGACCCCCCCATCATCCCCAGGGAGTTCCCCGGTTCAGCATCTCCAGAGACCCCCCCCACCCCATGCAGCCCCCCCGGCCTGGAGCATCGCCCCCCGCGGGGCCCCCCGGCCGTGGGGATCGGGGTTCTCTCCCCGCCTGCTCCCGGTCCCGGTCCTGGCGGCGGCGGCGGCGAGGAACAAAGGGCCGGGGGGCGGCACAGCCCCCCCCCGCACCGGGCATGAGCCCCGCACCGGGCACGGCCCCCCCCCGAGGCGCAGTCCCCTCGTGCGCCATCACCACCCCGGGGGGCGCAGAGCTCCCCCCCGAACCCACCGCGACCCCCCGCGCACGGTCCCCCCGATACCGCGGCCGGTACCGGAGCCGGTACCGGAGCCGGTACCTCGTTGAGCAGGAAGGTAGCGCTGGAGTCAGAAAACGACATAGACGGGGCGAGCCGAGCCGAGCCGCCCGCGCTCCCCCCGCCCGCCCCGCTCCACCGGCACCGGCTCCGGTTCCGGCTGCGGCTCGGGCTCCGGCTGGCCCTGCCCGCTCCGCCGCCACCGCCCCTCCCCGCCCCTCCCCGCCCCCGCCTCCCACCGCCCCCCCGGGGCTCACGGAGCCGCCCCCGCCGCTCAGCCCGGAGGGGGGAGTGGGTGGGTGCGTGTTGGGGGTCGCCGTTCCCCCTTCCCGCTGCTGGCGGGGGGTTCCGGCCCCTCTCCGGTGGGGACAGCGGGGGGGCTACGCTGGCAGCCGGGAGACCGGAGCGGTCCCGGTGAGCTGCACCCGGACGGGTCACCGGAGCAGCTCCCGGTGCGCCGGGGTGGGGGGGGATAGTTTGCTAAGAGAGCTCCGGGTGAGAGGAGAGTCCCGGGGCAGCGGCGGAGGGGCTGTGCCGCCTGCTCGGGGTTCCGGGGCGGCGGCGGGGGGGTCCCGGTGGGTACCTCCATGCTCCGGTGCGGCGGCTCCGGTCCTGCCCCGAGCCGGCAGCAGCCCCGTCTGCAGGGCGAGCCCTGCGGCGGGGCCGGAGCCGCTCCCGCCCCCCCGCCGCGCCCCCCCCCCCCTCCCGCCCCCGAGGAGGGGGGCAGCGACGGGCCCCGGGGGACCGGCCCGGGACAGCTCACGGCCGGCCCGGGGACATCGGGGCAGCGCTCGGCGGGGTGGGGGCTTCGGACAGCGGCGGCCCCGCCCGCGGACACCGGCACCGGGCACCAGAATGGAGAACGGGCCCCGGTACCGGGCACATGGCGGGGCCCAGCCGGGCCCTCTCCGAGGTGCTGAAGGGGCCGCGCCGGGTGCTGGGCCGGGTCGCGGGGTCCCCGGGGACACCGGGGAGTACCGGAACAGCGGGTGCTGCCCCACGAGGGACCCGCGATGCTCCGGCCGCTCTGCGCCTCCGGGGCCGCCCCGACAGGAACCCCCCGCCCTCCGCGGAGCCTCCCCGGTACCCGCTCACCGCCGGCGGCCGGGGAGGGGGCGCAGCTCGGGGCCGGAGGAAACCGAAGCACCGACTGGGGGGCGGCGGGGAGATCCGTGCCTCGCCCGGGCAGCGCGAGGAGCCGGCCCGGTGCCGGTTGAGGGAGCGGCAGGGGAGCCCCGCGGCCGCTTCCACAGCCCCGCCCGGCCCGTTCCCCTTCCGCTGCCTCAGTTTCCCGGGGCCGCCCCCCGCGCCGCAGTGCCGGTGCCCGCCGCCGGCCCGGCCCTGACGCAGCACTCGCTATTTTTAGCCGCGGGGAGCGGCTGTTGCGATGCTACCGGAGCCCGGTGCCGGCGCCCAGCCCCGGTCCCGGGGGAGCGGCGGGGCGGAGGCGGCCCCCGAGCTGCCTCCAGTGCGGAGGTTGGGATGGGAGACGCTCGGCCGCTCCCCACCCCAGCTCCGCGCTTGAATGCGGAGCCGCAGCAGCGGCGGAGCCGGGGCTGCCGAGGCTGCCCCGCCCCGGTGCCGGTGCCGGTCTCGGTGCCGGTGTAGGTACCGGTGCCGGCCCGCTCACCTGCCTGCGGAGGATGCTGGAGGTGGTGTCGGACGAGGTGCTGCCGTCCGAGCGCTTGAAGCGGCTCTTGCGCTTCGGGAGCCTCCGGGGGCTCTGCGGCGAGAGCGGGCGGTGAGCACCGGGCGGCTCCGGGCGGCTCGGCCCCGCCGCGGAGCCACCACCGGCGGCCCCCGGCTCTGCGGGCAGAACCGAACCGGGCCGCACGGGGCCCGCCACGGCCGGGATGGCTCCGGTGCGCTCACCTGGAAGGAGCCGGAAGCGTCAGGCTGCGCCGGGGCGGACATCCCCGGCGGCACCCACCGGAGGAGCCGCGGGGATCCCGGCGGGGCAGCCCCACACCGGACCGCGGCGCTCCGCGGGGAAGGGCCGCGCCGCCGCCACTGCCGCGCTCCGCATCACACGGGGCCGCCGGGGCGTCCCGGCCGTCCCCGCCCCCGCCCGCCCGCCCCCGCGCCCATCCCCGCGGCGGCCGCTCCGCGCCCCCGCAGCTGGGCAGCCACCGGGAGGCACCGGCAGCGGAGCCTGCCCACAACCCGCAGTGCTGCGGGCGCCGGCCGCGCCGAACCGGGCAACGGGAGCCCCCCGGGGCCGCCGCAGCCCTGCCCACGCGTGTGCGGGGATGCGGGAGCCCCTCCGCCCGCATCCCACCGCGACGGCTCCCGCTGTCACCGTGCCCCTTCCACGGCTCTTTTTGCCACCCTCACGCCGGGTGGCACCGGGGGCATCTCCCACGGGGTTACGCCCCCAGAGGCTCCCGCGTGGGGCGGGCGGGGCCGTGGGGGTCTCGCAGCCCACCCACCCCACGCCCCGTGTCCCCGCCGTGCCCGCGGTGTCGGCCGGTCCCGGTGCTGCGGCATCAGCGGACCGGAGGGGCAGAACGGGACCGGGGGTGCCCCGGGAGCCCCACGGAGCCCCAGCAGGGCCCCCCCACCCCCCGCGCGGCGGGACTTCCGCGTGGGGCCGCAGGGACACGGCCCCGCCGGCGGCTCCTAATTAATGATTAATCAGCGCTCCCCGGGGCCCGGCGCCGCCGCCGCTGCGGGGGAGGGAAGGGAAGGGAAGGGAAGGGAGGGGGGGCACGGGAGGTTCTGCCACGGGGGGAGGGCAGGGCCGGTGCCACGGACACGCGGGGAGGTACCGGGGGTGGGGAGCGCAGTGAGGGGGGGCTGGGCCAGGGTGGGCGTGAGGGTGCGGGGAAATGGGGGGGGGCTGCAAGGGGGGGTGTGTGCAAATAAGGGGGCTGTGAGTGTGTAAAGGATGTGCAAACGGGGGGCTGTGAGTTTTGTAAGCGGTGGGTCAGTGTGTGTGTGCATACAAGAGGGGCTGTGAGTGTGTAAGGGGTGGGTCAGGGTGTTTGCAAACAACGGGGGCTGTGAGTGTGTAAGGAGTGGGTCAGGGTGAGGGTGCGTGTAAGAGGGCTGTGAGTGTGCAAGGGATGGGTCAGGGTGTGTGTGCAATTAAGGGGGCTGTGAGTGTGTAATGGGTGGGACAGGATGAGGGTGCCTGCAAGGGGGCAGAGAGTGTGTAAGGGGTGCGTGCAAAGGGGCTGTGAGTGTGTAAGGCGCTTGTTAGAGTGTGTGTGCAAACAAGGGGGGCTGTGGGTGTGTAAGGGGTGTGTCAGGGTGTGTGTGTAAATAAGGGGGCTGTGAGTGTGTAAGGGGCGGGTCAGGGTGAGGATGTGTCTAAGAGGGGCTGTGAGTGTGGAAGGAGGGTATAACGGGATGTGCAAGGGTGTATGAAGGTGGGGGCGGTGTGTGTAAGGGCTGTGTGTGTAAAAGTGAGTGTGTAAGGGGTGGTGTATGTGTGTGTGCAAGGCAGTGCGTGTGAAGTGTGTGGGATGTGGGTGAGGGACGTGCATGGCCCTGTGAGCGTCTGTGTGAGTGTGCAAGGGCTGCGTGTGCAAGCTGCGTGTGTGCAAGGGCTGCGTGTGTGCACCCACACCTCCGTGCACGCCTGCTGTGCCTGAGGGGTTGCACAGGTGTGTGAGCACGGGGATTCGTGTGTTTGCACACACATACAGAGGGGTTTACGTGTGAGTGCATAACGGGGCTGCCTGAGTGTGCAAGGGTGTGCGTGTGCAAGGGCGTGTAAATGTGCAAGGAGGGTTTGTATGTGCAATATCTGTGTGTGCAGCATGGAAAACGTGTGTGCAAGGGCTTGTGCGTGCGTGTGCAAGGGGATGCGTGTGTGTTGGGGTGTGTGCAAGGCGGCGGGTGTGCAAAGGGAGTCGTGTGCGTGAGCGTGAACACGCGCGTGCCAGGGTGTGCAGTGCGTGCGTGTGCAAGGGGGGCAGCGGGATGTGCCCTGGGGAAGGCGCTGGGGGCACTGGGGTGGGTGTGCAAGTGACACACCCGGGGGGTTGTGCGGACACGGGGGGGGTCCCCGCTGTCCCCGCCATGTCGGTGCCCGTGCCCGTGCCCGTGTCCGTGCCCGTGCCCGTGTCCGTGCGCGCAGCCCCGGGGTTCGAGTCCGCCCCCGCCGCTCCGGGCCGTACCGGGCCGTTCCCGCCGCCGCCGCTGCGCCTTTAAGGCCGCCCGGCCGGGAGCGCCCGGGAGCGGATCCGGGCGGGGGGGGGGGGGAGGGGGGGGCGGGCACCGGCCGGGGCGGGCCGGGGCTGCGCGGCCGCGACCGGGACCGGGGCCGCCGCCACCGCCACCGGGGGCCCGGCCTGGGCGCGAGATGGGGCGGCGGGAACGCGGCGCGGCCGCCGTGTAGGAGCGGGCGGCGGCGGCGGCGGCGGGGCCGTGGCGGGGCGCGGGGCCCCGCGGCCGGCGGCGCCGGAGGCGGAGGTGAGCGGGGCCGCCCGGACGCACCGGGAGCGGCGGGAGGGGCTGGGGGGGGTGGATCGGGGCGGCGGCGGCGGCGGAGATCGGGACCGGGACCGCGATCGGGACTGGGACTAGGACTGGGATTAGGGCGGGGGGGCGACACCGGGCTGGGCCCCCGGGCGGCGGGAGCGGTGCGGCCCCCGGGGGGGGTCCGGTGCGGCGGGAGCTGCCGGTGCGGTGGGAGAGTCCGGTGCGGCGGCCGGAGGGCGCTGGTGGGTCCCGGTGTACGGGCCGGGCTCGGCGGGGCTCCCGTGCCCGGAGCGGGGAGGGAGGGAGGGGAGGAGGGAGGCGGCCGCCGCCGCCGCCGCCACCGGGGCCGGCCCTTCCCGGTGGCCGTTCTCCACCGCCGCTCGCCCGGAGCAGGGACCGGCTGCCACGTCCCGGCTGGTTCCCGGTGCCCCGAGGCGGCCGTGCCCGGTAAAACCCGTTGGCCGCCGTTCAAGACAAACAGGGCCGGGACGCCCGGGTCCGTCCCAGCTTTGTCGCAGGTCGCTGCACCGGGAAGGGCGGGCTCGGGGCGGCCTCGGCAGGGCCACGCACCGGGCACCAGGACACTGGGCACCGGGACAACGGGAACCCGACACCGGGAACCCAGCGCTGTGCACCGGGATTCTGGCACCGGGCACCCCGCACCGGGACTTTGGGGCACCGGGAACCCAGCACTGGCCGTGCCCACCGGGCCCACGGGGACAGAGGGAGAGCTGAGCTCCGCATCCCCAGGATGGTGGTGGGGACATCAGAACCCTCCACTCCTCGCACGGCCTCGCAGCCCCGAGGACACCGGGGGCCCTGTTGGGGTGTCAGGGTGGGGGGACCAAGCCCTGACCCCTCCTCGGTGCCCGCAGCATGTCGTGGTTCAGCGGCATCCTGGTGCCCAAGGTGGACGAGCGGAAGACGGCATGGGGGGAGCGCAACGGCAAGAAGGGCCCGCGGCCCCGAGCCGGCCTCTGCGGGCCCCGCTACATGAGCTGCCTGCAGGACCCTGAGATGGAGCGGGGCGCGGGACCCCCCCGGGGGCTGCGCTGCACTTGGCAGGAGGATCACTACGGCAAGAAGGGGCCCTCGGGCGAGCTGGGACTCAAATCTGTGGACGCGGGCTTGGAGGACGGCGAGGCCAAGGCGCCGAAGGGAGCGGCGGGACACGGGGGGCGGCCGTCGGCCGGCGAGTGCTGGCGGCGCCTGCTGCAGGTTTTCCGCTCCAAACGCTTCCAGTCGGCCAAACTGGAGCGGCTTTACCAGCGCTACTTCTTCCAGATGAACCAGAGCAGCCTGACGGTGCTGATGGGAGTGCTGGTGCTGGTTTGCGGGGTGATGCTGCTCTTCCTCTGCCTGCCCGGTGCCCCCCACGTGCCGGCAGCCGCCGCGCTGGCCGGTGCCACGGCGCTGTTCCTGCTCCTCATGGTGCTGTGCAGTCGCAGCGCTTTCCCCCAGGACTACATGTGGGTGGTGAGCTACGTGGTGCTGGGGCTGCTGGCCGGGGTGCAGGCGCTGGGGACGGTGGCCGTGGCTCCCCGAAGCGCTGCCGAGGGGGTTTGGTGGAGCGTTTTCTTCATCTACATCACCTACACGCTGCTGCCCGTGCGGATGCGGGCGGCGGTGCTGGCCGGGGTCCTGCTGTCCGCCCTGCACCTCGCCATCGCCTGGCACCGCAATGCCGCCGACCCCTTCCTCTGGAAGCAGGTGAGGGACACACCTGGGAGGGGCTGAGCCCCGCGGGGCCCCGCCCTGCTGCAGGTGGGACCTCCCATCCCCGAATCCCGCTCTGCAAATTTGGGATTTTTGTTTTTGCACTCGGTGGAAAGTTCTAGATGTGGAGGGGCCCCTTGGCTACTCGGGGATGGGGGAGGTTCCATGCTGGGGTCCCGTGGTGGGGTGGGGTGGGCTCCTCATCCCGGCACAGACCCACCATTGTGGGCTGCACCGGGGGGAAGGGGCACCCACAAAGCCCCCGTTGTAGGGCTGGCGGAAGCCCCCGAGGAGGGACGCGAGTCCAGGGCACCAGGGCAGGGGAGTGGCCGTCACCCACGGGGGCTGGGACACTGCCAATGTCCCCGGTGTCCCCTGTCCTGCCTCTCTGAGTGCTCTCGCAGGGGTGCTGCTCGCACAGGGGGTGCAGAGGGGTCCCCCGTCCCCGGGGCCGCCTGTTCCCAGCCCCAGCAGCTCCCCCTCCTTGAGCAGAGCCGCTCGTCACCGTCACCCTCGCCCTGCCTGGCCCGGGCCAGGGCCACGTGCTGTCCCCGCGGGGCACAGGGCGAGGAACACAATGACATCGGAGGCCAGCGGGGTCACGGGAAGGGCCGCCCCCCCTGGGGAGGGTTCACCCTTTCAGGGCAGGAGCGATGGGGCTCCGGGGATGCGAGGGGGCCGGGGAGGGGATGTGAGGCCTCTGCTCCCGGTGTCCCAGTGTGCTGGAGCGCTATAAATAGCCCTGGCCCCGGTCCCGGGGGATGGGGACGGGGGGAAACCGCAGCTCCCTCCGCAGCCATCTCCGCTTTCTGACTTCCTCTGCTTCCCGAGGGCGTCCCCATGACCCCCATGCTCCAGGCTCCCATGCACCCCCGGCTCCTGTATCCTCAGATCCCCCCTGCTCTGCTCTTCTACATGCCCACATCCCCACGTTCCCCCTGCCCTGGCTCTCCAGGTCCTCCACATTCACCCTATGCATGTCCCCTGTGTCCCCAAGTCCCCTCTGCCACCCTAGCCTGTGTCCCCAAGCCCCTGTGATCCCCCTACCCTGTGTCCCCTTTGCCCCACCTGCCCTGTGTCCCCATGTCCCCTTTGCCCCCCATCCTGTGTCCCCAGGGCCCTGCATCCCCTCTTCCCTAATTTCTCACAGCCCCATGTCCCTGCAGCCCCCTTGTTTTGTTTTCCCTTGTCCTTTGGTGCCCCACATCCTCCTGACCCTGTCCCCTGCATCCCCCTGACCCTGTGTCCCAGAACCCCCCTGTCCCCCTCCCCTGAGCCCCCATGTTCCTGTACCCACACCCCCCTCTTAGCAGCACCCCCATACCAAAGCAGAGGAGGGTGGCAGAGCTGCCTGGGGGTCCTTGGGTGGTCTCACCGAGCCCACCTTTCCCCCACAGCTCAATGCCAGTGCCCTGATCTTCCTCTGCACCACCGTGTCCCTTTGCCCCCATCCTGTGTCCCCTGGACCCTGCATCCCCTAATTTCTCATAGCCCCATGTCCCCCATGTCCCTGCAGCCCCCTTGCCTTGTTTTCCCTTTTCCTTTGGTGCCCCACATCCCCCTGACCCTGTCCCCTTGTGTCCCAGAACCCCCCTGTTCCCCTGCCTGGAGCCCCCATGTTCCCATACCCACACCCCCCATGTCCCTGCAGCCCCCTTGCCCTGCTTTCCCTTGTCCTTTTGTGCCCCACATCCCCCTGACCCTGTCCCCTGCATCCCCCTGTCCCCTTGTGTCCCACAACCCTCCTGTCCCCCTCCCTTGAGCCCCCATGTTCCCATATCCACACCCCCCCTCTTAGCAGCACCCCCAATACCAAAGCCAAGGTTCTGTGCTGCAGAGGAGGGTGCCAGAGCTGCCTGGGGGTCCTTGGGTGGTCTCACGGAGCCCACCTTTCCCCCACAGCTCAGTGCCAATGCCCTGATCTTCCTCTGCACCAACGTGTCCCTTTGCCCCCCATCCTGTGTCCCTAGGTCCCTGCATCCCCTAATTTCTCATAGCCCCAGGTCCCCCATGTCCCTGCAGCCCCCTTGCCTTGTTTTCCCTTGTCCTTTGGTGCCCCACATCCCCCTGACCCTGTGTCCCAGAACCCCCCTGTGCCCCTGCCTTGAGCCCCCATTTTCCTGTACCCACCCCTCCCCTTAGCAGCACCCCCATACCAAAGCAGAGGAGGGTGGCAGAGCTGCCTGGGGGTCCTTGGGTGGTCTCACCGAGCCCACCTCCCCCCCCAGCTCAGCGCCAATGCCCTGATCTTCCTCTGCACCAACGTGGTGGGGGTCTGCACCCACTACCCGGCCGAGGTGTCGCAGCGCCAGGCCTTCCAGGAGACCCGTGGCTACATCCAGGCACGGCTGCACCTGCAGAGGGAGAACCGTCAGCAGGTGGGACGGGGGGTCCCGGGGGTCCCCGTGCCGAGCTGGGGGTCCAGCAGCACCCCCTGACCCTGCTGATGGGATTGCTGTGGCTGCAGGAGCGGCTGCTGCTGTCAGTGCTGCCACAGCACGTGGCCATGGAGATGAAGGAGGACATCAACACCAAGAAGGAGGACATGATGTTCCACAAGATCTACATCCAGAAGCACGACAACGTCAGGTACTGTGGGGACAGGGTGTGGGAGGGCTTTGGGGGAGGCATCACCAGGGTGCCAGGGGGTGCTTGAGGGTGTCAGAGGGTGCTTGGGGATGCCATGGAGGATGCCATGGGGTGCTTGGGGATGCCATGGAGGTGCCATAGAGGGTGCCGTGGGTACTTGAGGGTGTCATAGGGTGCTTGGGGATGCCATGGATGATGCCATGAGGTGCTTGAGGGTGTCATAGGGTGCTTGGGGATGCCATGGAGGTGCCATAGAGGATGCCATGGGGTGTTTGAGGGTGTCATAGGGTGCTTGGGGATGCCATGGGGTGCTTGAGGGTGTCATAGGGTACTTGGGGGTGCCATGGAGGTGCCATAGGGGGTGCCATGGGGTGCTTGAGGGTGTTGTAGGGTGCTTGGGGGTGCCATGGAGGTGCCATAGAGGCTGCCATGGGGTGCTTGAGGGTGTCGTAGGGTACTTGGGGACGCCATGGGTTGCTTGAAGGTGTCGTAGGGTGCTTGGGAGTGCCATGGAGGTGCCATAGAGGGTGCCGTGGGGTGCTTGAGGGTGCCATAGGGTACTTGGGGATGCCATGAAGGTGCCATAGAGGGTGCTAGGGGGTGCTTGAGGGTGTCGTAGGGTGCTTGGGGATGCCATGGGGTGCTTGAGGGTGTCATAGGGTGCTTGGGGGTGCCATGGAGGTGCCATAGAGGCTGCCATGGGGTGCTTGAGGGTGTTGTAGGGTGCTTGGGGATGTCATGGAGGGTGCCATAGAGGGTGCCAGGGGGTGCTTGAGGGTGTCCTAGGGTGCTTGGGGATGCCATGGAGAATGCCATGGGGTGCTTGAGGGTGTTGTAGGGTGCTTGAGGGTGTCATGGAGGTGCCATAGAGGGTGCTGTGGGTGCTTGAGGGTGTCATAGGGTGCTTGGGGATGCCATGGATGATGCCATGGGGTGCTTGAAGGTGTCATAGGGTGCTTGGGGGTGCCATGGAGGTGCCATAGAGGGTGCTGTGGGTGCTTGAGGGTGTCTGGGGCAGTGTGTGGGCCTTCCTCAGCCCGTGCTCTTCCTCCTGGCAGCATCCTCTTTGCGGACATCGAGGGCTTCACCAGCCTGGCCTCGCAGTGCACGGCCCAGGAGCTGGTGATGACACTCAACGAGCTCTTTGCCCGCTTTGACAAGCTGGCTGCGGTGAGTGGAGGGGCTGGGGGACTTTGGGGGGCTCCTGGAGCCCTCCTGACGTGCTGGTGCCCCCCAGGAGAACCACTGCCTGCGCATCAAGATCCTGGGGGACTGCTACTACTGCGTGTCAGGGCTGCCCGAGGCGCGCGGGGACCACGCTCACTGCTGCGTGGAGATGGGCGTGGACATGATCGAGGCCATCTCGTGAGTGGGGCACAGCTGGGGGCTGTGCCCGTCCCCTGGGCTGGCACAGCTTGGGGGGGCTGCACCTGACCCTGCTGTGCCCATCCCCTGAGCTGGTACATCTCTGGTGCCACCACAGCTTGAGGGAATGCACCTGACCCTGCTGTGCCCATCCCCTGAGCTGGTACTTCTTCGGTGCCACCACAATTTGGGGGGCTGCTCCTGACCCTGCTGTGCCCATCCCCTGAGCTGGCACAGCTTAAGGGAATGCACCTAACCCTGCTGTGCCCATCCCTTGGGCTGGCACATCTCTGGTGCCACCACAGCTTGGGGGACTTCATCTAACCCTGCTGTGTTCATCCCCAGTGCCACCACAGCTTGAGGGGCTGCACCTGACGCTGCTGTGCCCATCCTATGAGCTGGCACACCTCTGGTGCACCACAGCTTGGGGGGATTCATCCAACCCTGCTGTGCCTGTCCCCAGTGCCACCACAGCTTTGGGGAGCTGCTCCTGACCCTGCTGTGCCCATCCCCAGTGCCATAGAGGGTGTCATGGAGTGCTTGAGGGTGCCATAGGGTGCTTGGGGGTACCATGGGGTGCTTGAGGGTGCCATGAGTTGTCTGGTGCCAGTGGGGTTGCTGTGGTGCCTGGGACTCCTGAAATGCCAAGGGCTGCTTGGGGATGCCTCGAGGCACCTGGGGGTGCCGTGCAGTGCCCGGGGGGTGACACAGGGCCGGTGCCATCCGCAGGCTGGTGCGTGAGGTGACGGGGGTGAACGTGAACATGCGTGTGGGCATCCACAGCGGGCGGGTTCACTGCGGCGTGCTGGGGCTGCGCAAGTGGCAGTTCGACGTCTGGTCCAACGATGTCACCCTGGCCAACCACATGGAGGCGGGCGGCAAAGCCGGGTGAGCCGGGCAGGAGGGGCTGGGCTGGGTGCTGGGGAGGGGGTGCTGGGCAGGGAGGGCTCAGCACCTTCATCTTCCTCATCCCCAGGCGCATCCACATCACCTGGGCAACGCTGCAGTACCTGAACGGGGACTACGAGGTGGAGCCGGGCCACGGGGGCGAGCGCAACGCCTACCTCAAGGAGCACAACATCGAGACCTTCCTCATCGTCGGCTGCAGCCAGAAACGCGTGAGTTGGGGGTGGTCTGAGGGGCTGCAGGGGCGTGGGAGAGCTGGGGTCACCCCCCTCATGGCCGTGTCACCCTGCAGAAGGAGGAGAAAGCCATCCTGGCCAAGCTGCAGCGCACTCGTGCCAACTCCACCGAGGGGCTGGTGCCACGCTGGGTGCCCGAGCGCTCCTTCTCCCGCACCAAGGACTCCAAGGCCTTCCGGCAGATGGTGAGCAGCCCTGGGCAGGGGATCAGGCACAGGGAACCCTCACCACGGTGCTATCAGCCCCTCGCTGCCCTTCCGTGGCTGTCAGTGGCTTCCCCAGCCCTGCCCGCAGCCCTCGTGGCTTCCTCTGCTGCCTGCGGGGCTCAGGGAATTCCTGGGTGCCCCTGGTGCTCAGCAGACCTTGGAGATCCTCCTTGTTCTCACCAGTCCTGGGCACCCTCAGGGGTCTCCCATCCTCAGTGGGGTTAGACATCCCCCCTAGACCCCTCCCTCAGACCCCTGGGATGCTCTTGTCCTTGCCAAAAACCATTGGGGACACCTCCTTCCCCATTTACCCCTGGAACTCTGTCTCCCATCCTGGGTCACCCTGGGGCAGGGGTGTCCCATGTCCTTGTCACTCATGAGGGTTGCCCCCATCCATGCCAGTGTCTCTGACACCTCCCTTGTGTCTCCCAGGGCATCGATGACTCCAGCAAGGACAAGTAAGTGTTCCCATGCTGGGCTGCTGAGGGGGTCATGACCAGCCCCTCCCTGGGGCAGAGCTGGGGGGCCTGGGAGGGTCCTGACCCCCCCCATTCCCCAGCCGTGGTGCCCAGGAGGCCCTGAACCCTGAGGATGAGGTGGATGAGTTCCTGAGCCGGGCCATCGACGCCCGCAGCATCGACCAGCTCCGCAAGGACCACGTCAAGAAGTTCCTGCTCACCTTCCAGACCCCTGAGCTGGAGAAGAAGGTTGGGGGTCCTGTGTTCCCTTTGTTCTGGACCCACCATTCTGTCTGTCTCTTGTTTGAAGTCCCCTCTGCCCTGGCCCCATCAGCATCTTTGTCCTCCCTTCTCTCCTCCATCCCTTGGGGTCTTCTCTGTGCTGGTTTCGTGGTCCCTCCACCTTCTCAGCCTCATCCCCTGGGGTCCCCCCTGGCCCCTCTCATCCCCTGGGGTGCTCTCATCCCCCAGCATTCCATCCCCTGGGGTCCCCTCCCTACACCCCATTCCCTGCATGCCTGGAGTCCCCCCCATCCCATGCCCCAGGGTGTTCCTGTCCCCCTTTTTCCCCACCCTCTGGGGTCCCCCCCTTTCCCTCCATCCCATTTCTTGCATCCCCCGGGGTTCCCAATTCCCCTCTATCCCACCCTTTGGGGTGTCCCCTGTCCCCCTGTATCCCATCCTCTGGGATGTCCCCAGTCCCCCTTCATCCGCATCCCTTGGGGTCCTCCCATTTCCCTCCATCCTGTCCCCCAAGTTCCCCCCATTCACTGGTGTCCCCTCAGTCCCACCTCCACTCTTCCCTGGGATCCCCCTGAGGTTCTTGGGGTCTCCCCTGTCTCCATCCAACCATCCCACCTCCCCCTGTCTCCTCAGTACTCCAAGAAGGTCGATGACCGTTTTGGTGGCTATGTGGCCTGTACCCTCCTTGTCTTCTGCTTCATCTGCTGCCTCCAGATCCTGGTGTTCCCCCAGTAAGTGCTGCAGCCCCCCCAAATACCACCTCTGACCCCCCCCAACCCCATCACTCACCTCCCACCTCTCCCCAGCTCCTCGCTGATGCTCGGGGTCTACGTCAGCATCTTCATCCTCCTTGCTGCCATCCTCTTCATCTGTGCCATCTACTCCTGCGTCACCGTGAGTACCTGAGGGCTGGGTGAGGGTTTTTGGGGGGCTCAGCCATGCCTGACAGGCTCCTTGGTGTCCCCCCAGCTCTTCCCCACCGCCCTGCAGCAGCTGTCCCGTGGCATCGTCCAGTCCCGTGCCCGCAGCACCGGCATCGCCGTCTTTGCCATCCTCCTCGTCTTCATCGCTGCCTTCGTCAACATGGTAGGGCATGGGGGTCTGGGGGGTTTGGGGGGTTTTGGGGGGCTGTGGGGCACCAGCTCACCCCTCTGCCCCCCCAGTTCTCCTGCAGCCGTGTGGCCCTGCGGGACTGTGCTGCCCGTGAGCTCAACATCACCCCCGGCTCCGTGGGGCCCTGCC
The DNA here is from genome assembly GCA_024362935.1 of Setophaga petechia. Taxonomy (NCBI): domain Eukaryota; kingdom Metazoa; phylum Chordata; class Aves; order Passeriformes; family Parulidae; genus Setophaga; species Setophaga petechia. The sequence continues at coordinate 2,439,023 of JANCRA010000073.1, forward strand.
AGCTCCGTGCCCTCAACTTCTCCCTGGGCACTGCCATGGGCTCCTGCCACGGTGACGGGCTGGCCTGTGACTTCCCTGAGGTGAGTGGCCGTGGGCACCCCTGGCACAGGGCATGGTCCCCACAGGGGTCCCTGCTGGTGCCAAGTCCTCCCTGGGTGCTGGCACTGGGTCCCTTGGGTACAGTGTCCCCAAACATGGTGGCACAGGGTCCCAGAGGGTTCCATGTCCCCCAGAGTGCTGGCATTGGGTTCCCATGGGTGCAGTGTCCCCCAGAGTGCTGACATTGGGTTCCCAGGGGTGCAGTGTCCCCCAGAGTGCTGGCATTGGGTTCCCAGGGGTGCAGTGTCCCCCAGAGTGCTGGCATTGGGTTCCCATGGGTTCCATGTCCCCCAGAGTGCTGGCATTGGGTTCCCATGGGTGCAATGTCCCCAGGAATGTTGGCACGGGTCTCTGTAGGCTTGGTGTCCCCAAGGGTGCTGGCAGAGGGTCCCCATGGGTGCAGTGTCCCCAAACATGCTGGCACAGGGTCCCTGAGGATGCAGGGTGCTGGAATGGGGTCGCTGCAGGCACTGTGTCCCTAAGGACGCTGGCACAGGGTCCCAGAGGGTTCAGTGTCCCCCAGAGTGCTGGCACTGGGTTCTCATGGGTGCAGGGTGCCAGCACAGGGTCCCTAATGATGCTGGCACAGGGTCCCAGAGGGTTCAGTGTCCCCCAGAGTGCTGGCACTGGGTCCCCATGGGTGCAGGGTGCCAGCACAGGGTCCCCACACACACGGGGTGCTGGGACAGGTTGCTCAGGTCCAAGGTCCTCCGTGGGTGCTGGCACTGAGCCCTTGAGGTTGCTGGGTGCTGGCACAGTGTCCCCAGGGGTGCAAGGTCCCTGTGGGCGTGGGGAGGTGCTGGGATTCCTGGGGTGCTGCAGGAGTTCAGGGGTGCTGCAGGGTTCCCAAGGTGCTGCAGGGGTTCCTAGAATGCTCTCTGGGGTCCCTGGGGTGCTGCAGGAGTTCCTGGGGTCCCCAAGGTGCCATTCAGGGTTCCTGGGGTACCATCCATGGTTTCTGGGTGCCATCTGGGGTTCTTGGGGTGCTTCAGGAGTCCTGTGGTGCTGGCTGGTGTTCCCAGGGGTGCCATATGTTCTGCAGAGGTTACTGGGGTGCCAGCAGGGATTTCCAGAAGTGCCTGGAGTATTCTCAGGGGTGTCTGCCAGTGCTCCCAGGGTGCTACAGAGGTTCCCAGGGTGCCATCCAGCATTCCAGGGGTGCTATAGGGGTTCCTGGAATGCCAGTCCTGGTTCCTGGGGTGCCATCTGGGGTTCCCAGGGTACTGCAAAGATCTCAGTACTCCAAAGTGCTGGCTGGTGTTCCCAGGGGTGCCATGTGGGGTTCCCAGTCTGCTGCAGGGGTTTCTGGGGTGCTGCAGAGTTCCCACGAGTCCAGGGTTCTCCGTCCTGGGGTGCCATGTGGGGTTCCTGGGGTACCATGTGGGGTTCCTGGGGTGCCATCTGGGGCTCCCAGTGTGCTGCAGAGGTTACTGGGGTGCCAGCAGGGATTTCCAGAAGTGCCTGGAGTATTCTCAGGGGTGTCTGCCAGTGTTCCCAGGGTCCTACAGAGGTTCCCAGGGTGCCATCCAGCATTCCAAGGGTGCCTGCCAGTGCTCCCAGGGTGCTACAGAGGTTCCCAGGTGCCATCCAGCATTCCAGGGGTGTCTGCCAGTGTTCCCAGGGTGCTACAGAGGTTCCCAGGTGCCATCCAGCATTCCAGGGGTGTCTGCCAGTGTTCCCAGGGTGCTACAGAGGATCCCAGGGTGCCATCCAGCATTCCAGGGGTGCTCTCCAGAGTTCCTAGGGTGCTACAGGGGTTCCTGGAATGGCATTCCTGGTTCCTGGGGTGCCATCAGTGTGCTGCAGAGATCCCAGGGGTGCCGTCTGGTGTTCCTGGGTACCATGTGGTGTTTTTGGGGTGCTCCTCCATCCCACCATGTGCCCCCCAGTACTTCAGCTACAGCGTGGTGCTCAGCCTGCTGGCCTGCTCCGTCTTCCTGCACATCAGCAGCATTGGGAAGCTGCTGCTCATGGTGGGCATCGAGGCCACATTCCTGCTGCTGGTGGAGGGGCCTCACGCAGCTCTCTTTGACAACGCCGACCTGCTGGTCCTGGCCAACGCCCTGTGAGTGTCCCCAGTCCCCCAGGGGTCCCCACCTCGGGGCTGTGTCCCCATCCCACTGACACCTGGCTCCTGTCCCCACAGGCCCCCCTTCAACATGACCCAGGGAGAGTGGTGAGTGGGAAACTGGAGCTGGTGGGGCTGTGAGGGTGGGCAGGAGCTGGAGGGTCCCTTGGTGGTCTGGGTACAGCCTGGGGGTCTCTGGTGTGGGTTCAGCTTTGGGGTCTGGGTGCAAATTTGGGGCTCCTTTGGGTGGGTGAGTGGATCTTTGGGGTGTACCATGCAGATTTAGGGTCACTGGGATGGGAAGGTGAATGTTTGGGGTCTGGATGAAGCTGTGGGGTCCCTGAAGGGGATGAGTGGATCTTTGGGGTCTGGGTGCAGGTTTGGGTCTCTTGCATGAATGGTTGAATCTTTGGGATTGGGTGCGTTTTTGGAGCTCCCCTATGTGGGTGAATGGGAACTTTGGCATCTGAGTTCAGATCTGGTGTCCCAGGATTGGGTGGGTGCATGTTTGGGGTTCCCCTGGGTGCGTGAGTGGGAACTTTGGGGTCTGAGTGCAGATTTGGTGTCCCTGGATTGGGTGGGTGCATGTTTGGGGTTTGGGTGCAGTTTTGGGTCTGTTGGATGAATGAGTGAATCTTTGGGGTTGGGTGCATGTTTGGAGCTCCCCTATGTGGGTGAATGGGAACTTGGGGGTCTGAGTGCAGATTTGGCATCCCTAGATTGGGTGGGTGCATGTTTGGGGTCTGGGTGCAGATTTTGGGTCTTTTGGATGAATGGATGCATGTTTGGGGTTAGGGGCACATTTGGGGTTCCCCTGGGTGGGTGAGTGGGAGCTTTGGGCTCTGAGTGCAGATTTGGCATCCCTGGAGTGGGTGGGTGAATCTTTGGGGTCTGGGTGCAAGTTTTGGGTCTTTTGGATGAGTGGGTGAATCTTTGGGGTCTGGGTGCAAGTTTTGGGTCTTTTGGATGAGTGGGTGAATCTTTGGGGTCTGGGTGCAGTTTTGGGTCTGTTGGATGAATGGGTGAATCTTTGGGGTTGGGTGCACATTGTGGGTTCCCTTGTGTGGGTGAGGGGGAACTTTGGGGTCTGAGTTCAGATTTGGTGTCCCAGGATTGGGTGGCTGCAAGTTTGTGGTTCCCCTGTGTGGGTGAGTGGGAACTTTAGGGTCTGAGTGCAGATTTGGCATCCCTGGAGTGGGTGGGTGAATCTTTGGGGTCTGGGTGCAAGTTTTGGGTCTTTTGGATGAGTGGGTGAATCTTTGGGGTCTGGGTGCAGTTTTGGGTCTTTTGGATGAATGGGTGAATCTTTGGGGTTGGATGCACATTGTGGGTTCCCCTGTGTGGGTGAGTGGGAACTTTGGGCTCTGAGTGCAGATTTGGCATCCCTGGAGTGGGTGGATGAATCTTTGGGGTCTGGGTGCAGTTTTGGGTCTTTTGGATGATTGGGTGAATCTTTGGGGTCTGGGTGCAAGTTTTGGGTCTTTTGGATGAGTGGGTGAATCTTTGGGGTCTGGGTGCAGTTTTGGGTCTGTTGGATGAATGGGTGAATCTTTGGGGTTGGGTGCACATTGTGGGTTCCCTTGTGTGGGTGAGGGGGAACTTTGGGTTCTGAGTTCAGATTTGGTGTCCCTGGATTGGGTGGCTGCAAGTTTGTGGTTCCCCTGTGTGGGTGAGTGGGAACTTTAGGGTCTGAGTGCAGATTTGGCATCCCCGGAGTGGGTGGGTGAATCTTTGGGGTTTGGGTGCAGTTTTGGGTCTGTTGGATGAATGGGTGAATCTTTGGGGTTGGATGCACATTGTGGGTTCCCCTGTGTGGGTGAGTGGGAACTTTGGGCTCTGAGTGCAGATTTGGCATCCCTGGAGTGGGTGGATCTTTGGGATCTGGGTGCAGGTTTGGGATCTGGGTGCAGATTTGGGATCTCTGGGTGCAGTTTGGGGTCCCTGGGTGGGCAGGGACAGATCCCCCAGCCCACCTCAGGGGTCCTGGGGGTCCTGCAGCCCAGCAGAGGGGAAGGTGGCCCTGCGCTACGTGACCCCCGTGGTCCTGGCCGTGTTTGCCCTCGCCCTGTACCTGCACGCGCAGCAGGTCGAGTCCACCGCCCGCCTCGACTTCCTCTGGAAGCTCCAGGTAGGACCAGGGTGTGGGGGGCTGGGAATGACCCTTTTCCTGCATCCTGACACTGGCACTGACCCCCTCCCTCCCTGCACCCCAGGACTGGGGTGACCATGGGGTCAGTATTGATGCCTTTCCATATTCTGGGACAAGACTGACCCCTCTCAGCACCCCAGAACTGGGGGGATTGTGGGACTGGGAATACCCTGCTCACTGGGATTGGGGTGACCATGGGATGGGAACTGACTCTTCCCCTCCTCCCTGGGATTAGCATGAATGTGGGGCTGGAACCAACCCCTTCCTTCCCCCCTGAGACCAAGACTGACCCTTCCTTGCACCCCACAACCGGGGCAGCCATGGGACAGGGACCAATCCGGGGCCAGGACCAACCCTGTCCCCACACCCTGACACGAAGGTGGCTGCAGGGCTGGGGCCAACCCTTTCCCTGCACCCCAGGACTGGGGTGACCATGGGGCTGGGACCAAACCAAGGACTGGGGTAACCATGAGGCTGGGATCAACCCCAGGACTGGGGTAACCATGAGGCTGGGATCAACCCCAGGACTGGGGTAACCATGAGGCTGGGATCAACCCCAGGGCTGGGGTGACCATGGGGCTGGAATCAACCCTCTCCCTGCACCCCAAGACTGGGGTGACCATGGGGCTGGGATCAACCCCAGGACTGGGGTGACCACGGGGCTGGGACCAACCCCCTCTCCACACCCCAGGACTGGGGTGACCATGGGGCTGGGATCAACCGCCTCTCCACACCCCAGGATTGGGGTGACCATGGGGCTGGGATCAAACCAAGGATTGGGGTGACCATGGGGCTGGGATCAACCCCCTCTCCACACCCCAGGATTGGGGTGACCATGGGGCTGGGACCAAACCAAGGACTGGGGTGACCATGGGGCTGGGACCAACCCCAGGATTGGGGTGACCATGGGGCTGCGACCAACCCTCTCTCCACACCCTGATGCCGGAGTGGCTGTGGGGGTCCTGTGGCAGCTCCCACCTGGCTCTGTGCCCACAGGCAACAGGTGAGAAGGAGGAGATGGAGGAGCTCCAGGCCTACAACCGGCGGCTGCTGCACAACATCCTGCCCAAGGACGTGGCCGCGCACTTTCTGGCGCGGGAGCGGCGCAACGACGAGCTCTACTACCAGTCCTGCGAGTGCGTGGCCGTCATGTTCGCCTCCATCAGCAACTTCTCCGAGTTCTACGTGGAGCTGGAGGCCAACAACGAGGGCGTGGAGTGTCTGCGGCTGCTCAACGAGATCATCGCCGACTTTGATGAGGTGCTGGGGCGGGGAAAGGGGGTGCACGGGGGTGAAGTGTGCAGGGATGGGTGCAAAATGGGGTTCATGGGGTGCTGGAGAGGATGTGGAGCAGTGGGGATGAGGTTGTGGTCAAGAGAATGTGGTCTTTGGGTGCTGGAGAGGATGTGGAGCAGTGGGGATGAGGTTGTGGTCAAGAGAATGTGGTCTTTGGGTGCTGGAAAGGCAGTGGAGCAGTGGGGATGGAGTGCACAAGGATGAGGTGCAGGAAGATGGGGTGTGGGAGAGGCTGTGGAACACCAGGTTTGGGGACAGGGTACAGGAGATGGTGTGCAGAGAGTGCTGGAGAAGCTGTGGAGCACCATGAATGAGGTGCAAGATGGGATGCACCAGGTAGGGAGAGCCTGCAGAGCACCATATTTGGGATAGGATGCAGGAGATGGTGTGCAGGGGGTGGTGGAGAGGTTGTGGAGCACCATGGATGAGGTTGGGGTGCAGGGGATGTGGTCTTTGGGTGCTGGAAAGGCAGTGGAGCAGTGGGGATGAGGTACAGGATGTGCTTCATCCTTGGAGAAGTCATGGAGCAGCTTTCATGGAGCCACAAGAATGGGTGCAGGGGGTGCTGGAGAGGCTGTGGAGCACCCATGGATGAAGATGGGGTGCAGTATCACAGTCACAGGTTGCAGGAGAGGCTGTGGAGCACCATGGTGAGGTGCAAGATGGGATGCACCAGGTATGGAGAGCCTGCAGAGCACCATATTTGGGATAGGGTGCAGGAGATGGTGTGCAGGGGGTGGTGGAGAGGTTGTGGAATGCCCTGGATGAGGTTGGGGTGCTGCAAAGGCAGTGGAGCAGTGGGGATGAGGTACAGGATGTACTTCACCCTTGGAGAAGCCATGGAGCAGCTTTCATGGAGCCACAGGAATTGGTGCAGGGCATTGTGGAGCAGCATGGATAGACTGCACAAGGATGAGGTGTAGGAAGATGGGGTGTTGGAGAGGCTGTGGAACACCAGGTTTGGGGACACAGGGTGCAGGAGATGGAGTGCATGGAGTGCTGGAGAAGCTGTGGAGCACCATGAATGAGGTGCAAGATGGGATGCACCAGGTAGGGAGAGCCTGCAGAGCACCATATTTGGGACAGGAGGCAGGAGATGGTGTGCAGAGGGTCCTGGAGAAGCTGTGGAGCACCAAGGATGAGGATAGGGTGCAGGGAACACAGACACAGGTTGTGGGAGAGGCTGTGGAGCACCATGGGTGAGGTGCAAGATGGGATGGACCAGGCAGGGAGAGCCTGCAGAGCACCATATTTGGGACAGGGTGCAGGACATGGTGTGCATGAGATGGTGGAGAGGTTGTGGAATGCCAGGTTTGGGGACAGGGTGCAGGAGATGGTGTGCATGGGGTGCTGGAGAGGTTGTGGAATGCCAGGTTTGGGGACAGGGTGCAGGAGATGGTGTGCATGGGGTGCTGGAGAGGTTGTGGAATGCCCTGGGTGAAGATGGGGTGCAGGGGATGTGGTTATGGGATGCTGGAGAGGCTGTGGAGCAGAATTGGTGGAGCCACAGCTCAGGAGGTGCTGGAAAAGCCATGGAACAGCATTGATTGGAGCCACAGGAGGGGCTGCAGGATTTGGGGTACCCATCACCCTGTCGAGGTGCTGTGGGGGTGACCCCAGCTCATCCCCCAGATCATCAGCGAGCAGAAGTACCGGCAGCTGGAGAAGATCAAGACCATTGGCAGCACCTACATGGCGGCCTCGGGGCTCAACGCGGCCACGTACGACCGCGAGGGCCGGAGCCACATCGCGGCGCTGGCCGACTACGCCATGCACCTCATGGAGCAGATGAAGTACATCAACGAGCACTCCTTCAACAACTTCCAGATGAAGATTGGTGAGCCCTTGCACGCCCCTTGCACACCCCTCTGCACCTCCAGCCATCCCACGCTGTTGTTTGTGGCTTTGTGGTGTGGTGGCTCTTGCATCCATTTTTCCTCTTTCACACCCCTCCCTTTCCCAATCACCTTTTCTTTTTCCCTTTCATATCCCATTTTCCTCACACCCCTTTTCCTTTTATATCCCTTTTCTCCCGTCCTGCCCTTTTTACCCTCTTGTACCCCCTTTTTTCCCCCTCACCCCCTTTTCCCTCTCACCTGTCCTTTTCCCTCACCCTTCTTTTCCAGTCTCTCCCTTCTTTTCCAATCTTACTTTCTCCCTTCCCCTTCCCCCCCTCACATCCCCTTTTTCCCCTCCACATTCCTCTTCTCCCTCTCACTCTCTCCTTTTCCAATCTCACCTGTTCCTTCTTTTCCCCCCTCACCTCTCTTTCCCTTTTTTCCTTTTCACCTCCCCTTTCCCCATCACCTCCCCTTTTTCCTCTCCACATTCCTCTTTTCCATGTCACTCCCTCCTTTTCCAAGCTCACCCCTTCCCCTTCTTTTCCCCCCTCACCTCTTTCCCCTTTTTTCCTTTTCACCTTCCCTTTTTCCTCCCCATATTCCTCTTTTCTCTGTCACTCTCTCCTTTTCCAATCTCACCCCTTCCCCTTCTTTTTCCCCCTCACCTCTCTTTCCCTTTTTTCCTTTTCACCTCCCCTTTCCCCATCACCTCCCCTTTTTCCTCTCCACATTCCTCTTCTCCCTGTCACTCTCTCCTTTTCCAAACTCACCCTCTACCCCGTCTTTTTCCCCCTCACCTCTCTTTCCCCCTTTTTCCCCTCACCTCCCCTTTTCCCCCTCCACATTCCTCTTCCCCCTCTCACTCTCTCCTTTTCCAATCTCACCCTCCACCCCTTTTTTCCCCCCTCACTCCTCTTTTTCCCTCTTCCCCGAGTGTTTGGGTCATCCCTGACTCCCAACCCTGTCCTCTCCAGGCCTGAACATGGGCCCGGTGGTCGCAGGAGTCATCGGGGCTCGCAAACCCCAATATGACATTTGGGGCAACACCGTCAACGTCTCGAGCCGCATGGACAGCACTGGGGTCCCCGACCGCATCCAGGTCAGTCAGGGCTGGGAGGGACATGGGACACCTGCCCAGAGACCCTCAATGTCCCCTCCTCACCCCTGTGTCCCCCCCTGCAGGTGACAACAGACCTGTACCAGGTGCTGGCGGCCAAGGGCTACGTGTTGGAGTGCCGGGGGCTGGTCAAGGTCAAGGGCAAGGGGGAGATGACCACCTACTTCCTCAATGCGGGCCCCGGGGGCAGTTAGGGGGGTCCCCGTGGTGTCCCCCCATGCCTGTGCCAAGCTCAGGCAAAAAAAAAAAAAAAAAGGAAAAAATCCCCAAATATATTAAAAAAAAAAAAAAGGGAGAAATGGATACAAGGAGGTGGTTGGGGGGTGTGGGGAGGTAACCCTGTGCCCCACCTCCGCGGGTGTTTTAGGGGGTGTTTCCCAGCCCTGCACCGGGGTGTTTTTTGTGGGAGGGGGTCATGGTAACCCCCCATCCCTTTGTTGAACCCCCCATGTGCCAAAGAGGGGAGATGGGCCCCCCGCCCCCCAGAAAAGGGACTGCAGGGGGTTTTGGGGGTCCCCAGCCCCCTCCATGTGCCAAATTGAAGTGCCGCCTGCGGGGGTGGGGAGGCGCAGGCCCAGCATCTCCGCAGCCCCCTCACCCCCCGGGGGTCCCAGCTCCCTCCGGGGGGGCTGTGGTGGGGAGGGGAGGGGGGAAAGACCCTCCCTCTTTTAAATGCAAAAAAACCCTAATGAAGTGACTTTTTTTTTTTTCTTTTATTTTTTTTTGGAAGCAGTTTTGGGGTGGGAGGGGGCTCAGCCCGGGGGGGAGTGGGGGGAGCACTGGGCCCCTCACCCCAGCGCAGACCTGAGGTACTTTGTCCTTCGTGTGTACAGATAAATTATATATAAAACACTTTGGATACGAGCTGTGGCCTGGCCTGTGGGGCGGAAGGGCATACGGGGCTGCCGGTTGGGAGGGGGCCCGGGGTTCCAGGTGGGGAAAACACCGGGACCCGGTGAGGAGGGGTCCGGGAGGGCGATACAGCAGAGTCCCGGTGTGAGGGGAGGGGGGATCCCGGTAAAGGCGCTTGTCTCAGTGGGTAAAGGAAAGGGGGTGAAAAGTCGGCTGGGGGAGTACAGGCAGCGTCTTGGGGCTGCGAGACCCCGGTAAAAGCGGATCTTGGAAGGGTGGGGGCCTCCCGCTGCTCCCAGAGTACGGGGGAAACATAGCGGAGGGGTACACTGAGCTCCCGGTGAGGCGGGGGTCTCGGGTTGGAGTGCCACACCGGTATCCCGGTGGCGTAGAAGGGGGAGCTGAGAAGCCGTTGGTGGGGCCACGGGGACCGTTCCGAGGTGCGGGGAGTGTTGCGGGACCCCCGAAACCGGAGCTCCTCACGGCGTGAGGGGAAGCGCGGGCGCCCCCGTAAGGGAAAGGGCGTGAAAAGTCGGTTGGGCGGGCACAGGCAACGCCGGGGGGCTGCGGGACCCTGGTAAAAGCGGATCTTGGAGGGGTGGGGGGCTCCCGGTGCTCCCGGGGTAGGAGGGAAACATACCGGAGGGGTACACTGAGCTCCCGGTGAGGCGGGGGTCTCGGGTTGGAGTGCCACACCGGTATCCCGGTGGCGTAGAAGGGGGAGCTGAGAAGCCGCTGGTGGGGCCACGGGGACCGTTCCGAGGTGCGGGGAGTGTTGCGGGACCCCCTGAAACGGGAGCCCCTTACGGGGTGAGGGGAAGCGCGGGCGGCCCCTCAGCGGGCGGGGCGTGGCCTCTATAAGGGAGGGCGTGGTCTTTATAGCCCCGCCCCCTCAACGTCCCTCCCTGCTTTGGAACGCTCGCGCCGCCAACGGCTCCCCCCGCGCCCGCCCACCCGACGCTTGACGTCATCGCGCCGCCGCGCTGCGTGCGCACGTCGCGTCCCCCGCGCGGGCGCAGAGCCGCCATGGAGGCCTCGGCGGGCGGCGGCGGCGCCGGGCCCGGGCGGCGCTGGTACTTCAGCCGCGAGCAGCTGGAGCGGAGCCCGTCCCGCCGCGCCGGCCTGGACCCCGATAAGGAGCTCTCGTACCGGCAGCAGGCGGCTAACCTGCTACAGGACATGGGGCAGCGCCTCAACGTGTATCCGGCCGCGCTAGGCCGCGCTAGGCCGCGGGTGGGAGCGGGGCGGGGCGGGGAGAGCCGGGACGGGGGAGCGCCGGGAGGGAGTGAGGAGAGAGCCGGGAGTCGGTACCGGGAGAGCAGGGAGGGTGTGTGGGGAGAGCTGAGTGTTGTGGGGACCGAGGGGAGCCCGGCCCCGGCTCGGTGCTGGGCTGTCGGGAAGGCCCGGGCGGCTCTCGGGGCGGGGAGAGCCGGGATCGGGGAGAACCGGGAGGGAGTGAGGGGAGAGCCGGGAGAGCCGGGAGCGTGTGTGGGGAGAGCTGAGTGTTGTGGGGATCGAGGAGAGCCCGGCGCCGGCTCGGTGCTGGGGTGTCGGGAAGGCCCGGGCGGCTCTCGGGGCGGGGAGAGCCGGGATCGGGGAGAACCGGGAGGGAGTGAGGGGAGAGCCGGGAGTCGGTACCGGGAGAGCAGGGAGGGCTTGCGGGGAGAGCTGAGTGTTGTGGGGACCGAGGGGAGCCCGGCCCCGGCTCGGTGCTGGGCTGTCGGGAAGGCCCGGGCGGCTCTCGGGGCGGGCAGAGCCGCTTTTCCCGTTTTTAGCTCGGAGATCGCGTTTGGGGCGCAGGGAAAGCTGTGCTGGCGTGCTGGAGAGGTTTGGGCAGGCTCGGGAGAGGAGAGAGCTTGGAAGGGAGCGGCGGGCACGGCCCGGGTGTGCCGGGCCCGGTTTGGGATCGAGGAGATTTCGGGAGCAGGGAAGGGAGGACACGGCCAGGGCGGGAGCAGGGACAGCCGAGCCCCTTTGGAGGTCGCGGAAATCGCGTTTCAGGAGCAGGGAGAGCTGTGCTGGTGACTCGGGAAGGCCCAGCCTGGGAGTGGGGAGAGCCGAGCCCGTTTTGGGATTGAGGAAATCCGGTTAGAGGAGAGGGAAAATCTGTACTTGGGTGTTGTGAAAGCTCAGCCCATGAGTGCCTGGGAAAGCTGAGCCTATTTTAGGACCATGGAGATCCCAAAAAGGATTTTGGGAGCAGGGAGAGCCGAGCCAGTTTGGGATCGAGGAGACCAAATTTTGGGAGCAGGGAGAGCTCTCCTGGGGTTTTGGGAGTAGAGAGAGTTCTCCTGGAGTGTTGGGAAGGCTCAGCTTGGTTGTGGGGAGTGCTGAGCCCGTTTTGGGATTGAGGAAATCCGGTTAGAGGAGAGGGAAAAGCTGTACTTGGGTGTTGTGAAAGCTCAGCCCACGAGTGCCTGGAAAAGCTGAGCTTATTTTAGGACAAAGTAAATCCTAAAAAGGATTTTGGGAGCAGGGAGAGCTGAGCCTGTTTGGGATGGAGGAGCCCAAATTTTGGGAGCAGGGAGAGCTCTCCTGGAGTGTTGGGAAGGCTCAGCTTGGTTGTGGGGAGTGCTGAGCCCGTTTTGGGATTGATGAAATCTGGTTAGAGGAGAGGGAAAATCTGTACTTGGGTGTTGTGAAAACTCAGCCCATGAGTGCCTGGGAAAGCTGAGCCTATTTTAGGACCATGGAGATCCCAAAAAGGATTTTGGGAGCAGGGAGAGCTGAGCCAGTTTGGGATCGAGGAGCCCCATTTTGGGAGCAGAGAGAGCTCTCCTGGGGTTTTGGGAGCAAGGAGAGCTCTCCTGGGGTGTTGGGAAGGCTCAGCTTGGTTGTGGGGAGCTCTGAGCCCGTTTTGGGATTGAGGAAATCCGGTTAGAGGAGAGGGAAAAGCTGTACTGGGATGTTGTGAAAGCTCAGCCCATGAGTGCCTGGAAAAGCTGAGCCTATTTTAGGACAAAATAAATCCTAAAAAGGATTTTGGGAGCAGGGAGAGCTGAGCCTGTTTGGGATCGAGGAGACCAAATTTTGGGAGCAGGGAGAGCTCTCCTGGGGTTTTGGGAGTAGGGAGAGCTCTCCTGGGGTTTTGGGAGCAGGGAGAGCTCTCCTGGTGTGTTGGGAAGGCTCAGTTTGGTTATGGAGAGCACTGAACCCATTTTGGGGTTCAGGAGAGCTGTGTTGTGATGCAGGGAAGTGCCCTGGGAGTGAGGGGAGCCTGTCCCATCCTGCTGTTGGTGTGTGGGGTCTGTTCCAGGGGCTCCCCTGGGCCTGTCTGGGGGTTCTGGGGGTCTCTGTGTTTTTCCTTAACCCCATTCCCAGCTCCCAGCTCACCATCAACACAGCCATTGTGTACATGCATCGTTTCTACATGGTGCAGTCCTTCACCCAGTTCCACAGGAATGTGAGTGCTGGGATTTGGGGGGATTTGGGGGGCACTGGGAACCCCCACATCCACTCCTGGGGAGGTGAACCCACCCTGGGAGGAGGTTTGGGAAGGCAGAGGAGCCCTTTTATCCCTCCTGGTGATGGCCAGGCATGAACAGCCTTCATTCCCTGAAGGAATATTGATAATCCACATGGTTTATTTATTTTAATCTTAAATTTAGTGGTTTATTAAGCAAACTGAGCATTTTCCTCCACAGTCTGTGGTGCCAGCAGCACTTTTCCTGGCAGCCAAGGTGGAGGAGCAGCCTCGGAAGCTGGAGCATGTTATCAAGGTGGCACATGCCTGTCTGCACCCCCAGGAGCCTCTGCTGGACACCAAGAGTGAGGTGAGTGTGGGGAGGAAGGCTTGGGATGTGCTGGGAGAGCTGCAGGAGTGGGAATGGCATTGGAATTTCGTGGCTTCTTCACCCTCCTGAGGTGCTCAGGGGCAGCTTCTCCATCCAACCTCTCCTGCTGCAGAGATTTGGGTTTCTCCCATCTGTGCAAAGCTTTTTTCTCCTCTGCTGCACACCTGGATCCAGGTGTGCTGTGTGTCAGTGTCCCTGGAGTGCTGCAGGGGAGCTCCACTGTGGGAGAAATTTGTCCCAGCACTTCTCAGTGGGTTAAAAATATTTCTGATCCCTCATCTCTCCAGGCAGCCCCTTTTACCTGGAGCTGAGCAGTGAGTCCTGCTGGAAGGGGCAGCTTTTTCCATGAAAATTCACAGAAAATTTTAAAAAAAGCAGGAAAAGCAGGTGATTCCTGCACTGCTCATGTAGGAGATCAGCACCCAGAGCCTTCCCCAAACACTCTGATCCCTCTTTCTTAGAATCTCCAGATGTTTTGGGTTGCAAGGACCTTAAATCCCATCCCATTCCACCCACCTGCCACAAGCAGGGACATTTTCCATCTTGCTCTGAGCTCCATCCAGCCTGGCCTTGAGCACTTGCAGGGAATCTCTTCCATTCCCCCCGTGCAGGGAAATTCCCATTTTTGCCTTGCAGGGATCAGCAACGTTTTTAACTTTGTGCAGGTTAAAAATGTTGCTGATCCCTCATCTCTCCAGACAGCCCCTTTTACCTGGAGCTGAGCAGTGAGTCCTGCTGGAAGGGGCAGCTTTTTCCATGGAAATTCACAGAAAATTTAAAGAAAAGTAGGAAAAGCAAGTGATTCCTGCCCTGGTTGTGTGGGGAACCAGCACCCAGAGCCCCCCAAACACTCTGATCCCTCTTTCTTAGAATCTCCACATGTTTTAGGTTGCAAGGACCTTAAATCCCATCCCATTCCATCCACCTACCACAAGCAGGGACATTTTCCAGTATTTCATTTTGTTCTGAGCTCCATCCAGCCTGGCCTTGAGCACTTGCAGGGAGTCTCTGCCATTCCCCCCGTGCAGGGAAATTCCCATTTTTGCCTTGCAGAGATCAGCAACATTTTTAACTTTGTGCAGGTTAAAAACGTTGCTGATCCCTCATCTCTCCAGGCAGCCCCTTTTACCTGGAGCTGAGCAGTGAGTCCTGCTGGAAGGGGCAGCTTTTTCCATGGAAATTCACAGAAAATTTTAAAAAAAGCAGGAAAAGCAGGTGATTCCTGCACTGCTCATGTAGGAGATCAGCACCCAGAGCCCTCCCCAAACACTCTGATTCCTCTTTCTTAAAATTTCCAGAAGTTTTGGGTTGCAAGGACCTTAAATCCCATCCCATTCCACCCACCTGCCTGAGCAGGGACATTTTCCATCTTGCTCTGAGCTCCATCCAGCCTGGCCTTGAGCACTTGCAGGGAATCTCTTCCATTTTCCCCGTGCAGGGAAATTCCCATTTTTGCCTTGCAGGGATCAGCAATGTTTTTAACTTTGTGCAGGTTAAAAACGTTGCTGATTCCTCACCTCTCCAGGCAGCCCCTTTTACCTGGAGCTGAGCAGTGAGTCCTGCTGGAAGGGGCAGCTTTTTCCATGGAAATTTACAGAAAATTTTTAAAAAAGGCAGGAAAAGCAGGTGATTTCTGCCCTGCTTGTGTGTCCCTTTGAGGGGACCTTAAAGAACCAGCACCCAGAACCCCCCAAACCCTCTGATCCCTCTTTCTTAAAATTTCCAGAAGTTTTAGGTTGCAAGGACCTTAAATCCCATCCCATTCCACCCACCTAGCACGAGCAGGGACATTTTCCAGTATTTCATTTTGTTCTGAGCTCCATCCAGCCTGGCCTTGAGCACTTGCAGGGAATCTCTTCCATTCCCCCCGTGCAGGGAAATTCCCATTTTTGCCTTTCAGAGAAGGGTGTTAGGAATGTGCAGGCTTGATCAGAGTGCCTCTCCATGAGTAACCTGCCTGTCCTCTCAACCCCAGGCTTACCTGCAACAAGCCCAAGACCTGGTCATTCTAGAGAGCATAATCCTGCAGACCCTGGGTAAGTTCCTCGAGCGGCCGGACAAACCCCAGAGCCAGGAGAATTCCACAGGCTGGACACACCAAACTCTGTTTTTAACATCAATTTTTCAGGTGTAACTCATGCCAGGCTCATTGCTGAGAGATTTACATGTGGTTTGTCATTTTGGTGGGTTTTTTTTCCCCTAAAAAATCAGGATTTTTGCTGTTTGGACATCGATTTTTGTCCTGGGTTGTGCTTTCCAGCTCAACTATAGAATGACAGAATGGTTTGGGTTTGAGGGAACCTTAACCAGTTCTTTCAGGTGTAACCCATGCCAGGCTGATTGCTGAGAGATTTAAGTGTGGTTTGTCATTTTGGTGGTTTTTTTTCCCCTAAAAAATCAGGATTTTTGCTGTTTGAGCATCGATTTTTGTCCTGGCTTTGCTTTCCAGCTCGATTATAGAGTGATGGAATGATTTGGGTTTGAGGGAACCTTAACCAGTTCTTTCAGGTGTAACTCATGCCAGGCTCATTGCTGAGAGATTTAAGTGTGGTTTGTCACTTTGGTGGTTTTTTTTCCCCTAAAAATCAGGATTTGTGCTGTTTGAACATCGATTTTTGTCCTGGGTTGTGCTTTCCAGCTCACCTATAGAATGATGAAACGGTTTGGGTTTGAGGGGACCTTAAAGAACCAATTCTTTAAGATGTAACCCATGCCAGGCTGATTGCTGAGAGATCTAAGTGTGGTTTGTCACTTTTGTAGGTTTTTTTCCCCTAAAAATCAGGATTTGTGCTGTTTGGACACCGATTTTTGTCCTGGGTTGTGCTTTCCACCTCGATTATAGAGTGATGGAATGGTTTGGGTTTGAGGGAACCTTAACCAGTTCTTTAAGATGTAACCCCTGCCAGGTTCATTGCTGAGAGATTTAAGTATGGTTTGTCACTTTAGTGGTTTTTTTTCCCCTAAAAAATCAGGATTTTTGCTGTTTGGACATCGATTTTTGTCCTGGGTTGTGCTTTCCAGCTCAATTATAGAATGGTTTGGGTTTGAGGGGACTTTAAAAACCATCCAATTCCAGGCCATAATACTCCAGTTCTGTTGCAGGAAGCAGATTGTACTGAGAGATGTCTTAAAAAAATTATAGAATGATGGAATGGTTTGAGTTTGAGGGGACCTTAAAGAACCAATTCCAGGCCATAATACTCAGTTCTGTTGCAGGAAAAAAATTGTCTTAAAAACTGGTTTAAAGTGAATGTTTTGATCAAAGAATTAAATGGGGTGGTGGATCCCCAGAACTCAACAAACCAGGAAAAGTTTCTGGGTGTTTTTGGAGTCTCCATGTAGGATTGTGGCTGGTGGAGCTGGTGCCCTGTTTCTTTATCAAATGCACTGTTTAAAGTCGTGTTCACTAACAAATGTTCTATTTCAGAGGCAGTTTTTAGGTAGATTTTCCCTCCAAAAGAGCAGGATTTGTTATTCCTGGCTGGATTCAGAGCAGACTCTGTGTCCCTCCCTCAGTGCTGTGAGCCACAAGCCTGTGGCTGAACCCAGCCCAGTTCTGCAGCCTCTCACTTCTCCAGGGCCTTTTTAAACCCCTCAATTCTCCCAGAACATTCTGCAGATCTGCTGTGCACATGGACCAGTTGGAATTCTTTTTTTTTTTTTCCCTTTCAAACAGAATTCCCAAAGTGAGGAGGAAGCAGAACCAGGATTAAATTCAGTTGTCCTCAATGCTTTAGGCCCATTCAAAGGGAAAACAAATCTGCTTCCTCTCAGCTTTTTGGGTGAGAGAAATCCCTTGGAGCAGATGCCATTGTCTTTGCCTTCCTCCCAGCTGCTTCAAGAGGCTTTTGTCTTGCTATTTTTAAATTCTTTAATGGTTGTTTTGTTTCCAGTGAGGCCTTTCAGAAGCTGGGAGGTCTGGCAGCAGCAGAAACCTTCTGGGTTTGTAGCTGGACAAACTTGAGGCTTCTGGATACAGGAAAAAATGAGTTCCTCTATTCCTGCAGGGCTGTAAGAGGGAAGGGATGCAGGAAAACACAAATCCAGGGCTGTGCTGCTGGTTCTGATGGTTCTTTGTGTCCTTCCAGGCTTTGAGATCACCATTGACCATCCTCACACCCATGTGGTGAAGTGCACCCAGCTCGTCCGAGGTGAGAGGGGATTGGGAGGAAAATAAGGGGAAATATCCAGCTGGGATTGATCCTGAGCTTCCTGGAACCTGGAATGGGTTGGGTTGGAGGGCAAGGACAATTTCCACTTCCCTAGGTTGTTCCAACCTGGCCTTGGACAGTTCTAGGGATGGGGCAGCCACAGCTCCTCTGGGCAATCAGGGCCTCCCCACCCTCACACATTCCCAATTTCCCATTTTATTCTCACCTTTTCCAAGTGAAAAACCATTCCTGGCACTCCAGATCCCATCCAGAGTCCCACTTCAGGGACTGAAAGGCCACCCCAGAGCCTTTTCCAGGCCGAAAATTCCCAATTCTCCCAGGAGAGCTGCTCCATCCCCCTGATTCTCAAAGGGATCCCTCACAGAGAGGGATTTCTTCCCAATATCCCATTTTATTCTCACTTTTCCAAGTGAAAAACCATTCCCCCTTGTCCTGCCACTCCAGGTCCCATCCAGAGTCCAATTTCAGCTCTCTTGGAACCTGAAAGGCCACAACAGGCTCACCCCAGAGCCTTCTCCAGGCTGAAAATTCCCAATTCTCCCAGGAGAGCTGCTCCATCCCTCTGATTCTCAAAGGGATCCCTTGCAGAGAGGGATTTCTTCCCAATATCCCATTTTATTCTCACTTTTCCAAGTGAAAAACCATTCTGGCACTCCAGATGCCATCCAGAGTCCCACTTCAGGGACTGAAAGGCCACAACAGAATCACCCCAGAGCCTTTTCCAGGCTGAACATTCCCAATTCTCTCAGATTTTCCTCCCAGGAGAGCTGCTCCATCCCCCTGATTCTCAAAGGGATCCCTCACAGAGAGGGATTTCTTCCCAATATCCCATTTTATTCTCACTTTTCCAAGTGAAAAACCATTCCTGGCACTCCAGATCCCATCAGGAGTCCCACTTCAGCTCTCTTGGAACCTGAAAGGCCACAACAGAATCACCCCAGAGCCTTCTCCAGGCTGAAAATTCCCAATTCTCCCAGCTTTTCCTCCCAGGAGAGCTGCTCCATCCCTCTGATTCTCAAAGGAATCCCTTGCAGAGAGGGATTTCTTCCCAATTTCCCATTTTATTCTCACATTTTCCAAGTGAAAAACCATTTCTGGCACTCCAGATCCCATCCAGAGTCCCACTTCAGGGACTGAAAGGCCACCCCAGAACCTTTTCCAGGCTGAAAATTCCCAATTCTCCCAGGAGAGCTGCTCCATTCCCTTTGATTCTCAAAGGGATCCCTCACAGAGAGGGATTTCTTCCCAATTTCCCATTTTATTCTCCCTTTTCCAAGTGAAAAATCTTTTTCCCCTTGTCCTGGCACTCCAGATGCCATCCAGAGTCCCACTTCAGCTCTCTTGGAACCTGAAAAGCCACAACAGGGTCACCCCAGAGCCTTCTCCAGGCTGAAAATTCCCAATTCTCCCAGGAGAGCTGCTCCATCCCCCTGATTCTCAGAGGAATCCCTTGCAGAGAGGGATTTCTTCCCAATTTCCCATTTTATTCTCACATTTTCCAGGTGAAAAACCATTCCTGGCACTCCAGATCCCATCCAGAGTCCCACTTCAGGGACTGAAAGGCCACAACAGAATCACCCCAGAGCCCTTTCCAGGCTGAAAATTCCCAATTCTCCCAGGAGAGCTGCTCCATCCCTCTGATTCTCAAAGGGATCCCTCACAGAGAGGGAATTCTTCTCAATATCCCA
The DNA here is from genome assembly GCA_024362935.1 of Setophaga petechia. Taxonomy (NCBI): domain Eukaryota; kingdom Metazoa; phylum Chordata; class Aves; order Passeriformes; family Parulidae; genus Setophaga; species Setophaga petechia. Next base: position 2,458,099 of record JANCRA010000073.1, read on the forward strand.
TTTTATTCTCACTTTTCCAAGTGAAAAACCATTCTGGCACTTCAAATCCCATCCAGAGTCCCACTTCAGCTCTTTTGGAACCTGAAAAGCACAACAGGATCTCCCCAGAGCCTTCTCCAGGCTGAAAATTCCCAATTCTCTCAGCTTTTCCTCCCTGGAGAGCTGCTCCATCCCTCTGATTCTCAGAATAAATGCATTTTTAGATGGTTCAGGCATTTTTAGATGGTTTTTAGGCCCTTCTGAACCACACAAAGCTCTCAGTGAGCAGCAATTCCCCAAATCCTTGAGGCTGTGGCTTGGTCAATCTGTGGGTGGCCCATGGTTCTTGCACTAAAAAAACATGAAAAATATTCAAATAACACCCTGATTGTTCTTTTTTTTCCCTTTTTTTTCTTGCAGCCAGCAAGGACTTGGCACAAACTTCCTATTTCATGGCTACAAACAGGTTATTATTTTCTAATTTTATAATTGGTTGGTAATTTTATCTGCTGCTTGTGGCTCCAGAGGCATTGCTCAGCCTGGGAGCAGCTGGGAATCCCACAGGAAGAGCCTTAAGAAAAGGTTCCAGCCTTTTTTCCTTCCTTTTTCCTGTAAAATGAGCTTGAAAATAAGGCAGATGGGATAATCAGGAGCTTCACTGCTTATTTAATAGGAATTTAGTTGTGAAAGTTTAAAAAAAACCACCCCAAACAAAGCAAAAATATGGATGGGAAATGAATATATAAATTTTTTTCTTGGTTATTCTGGGTGTGGAAGAGTTTTCAACAAGGTGCTGTGGAAATTGTCCATGAATATTCTAAGTTCCTCAAAAAAAAAAAAGGTGGTTTGGGGCATAAATGAAGAAAAATCAACCCCAAGGTTTTTTTTATGGGTTGTTTTACCCCTAAGTTTTCCCTGGAAAGAAAAATCACTCCTAAATTTTTAATTTGGGTTGTTTTGTCCTTAAATTTTCCCTGGAAAGGAAAATCAGTTATAAATTCTTAGTTCTGCTTCTTCTGATCTTAAATTTTTCCTGGAAAGGAAAATCAGCTCCAGATTCTTTCTCTGCTTTGTTTTGTCCCTAAATTTTCACTGCCAGCCTGGTGTGAGCACTTTTGTTGGGATTATTTTTAAATTTAATTTCCTGGATTATCAACTCCAGAAAAATAATGGAGTACATGTTTGGAACAGACATGAAAAACACTGAATTTTAAGGAAATTATGGAATGAAAAGTGGTTTAGGTGCCAACACAGGTAAAGCTGCAGGGCTGGAGATGCCTCCCTAAATTTTCACTGCCAAACTGATGCCATCACTTTTATTAGGATTATTTTAAAATTTAATTTCCTGGATTATCAACTCCAGTAAAATAGAGTTAATGTTTGAAACAGACATGGAAAACACTGAATTTTTAGGAAATTACTCAGGGAAAAGTGGTTTAGGTGCCAACACAGGTGAAGATGCAGGGCTGGAGATGCCTCCCTGAATTTTCACTGCCATCACTTTTGTTAAAATTATTTCCAAATTGAATTTCCTAGATTATCAACTCCAGACAAATCATGGAGTTCATGTTTGGAACAGACAAACTGACATGAAAAACACTGAATTTTTAGGAAATTACTCAGGGAAAAGTGGTTTAGGTGCCAACACAGGTGAAGCTGCAGGGCTGGAGATGCCTCCCTAAATTTTAACTGCCAGCCTGGTGCCAGCACTTCTGTTAGAATTATTTCCAAATTTAATGTCCTGGATTATAATCTCCAGACAAATCATGGAATTCATGTTTGGAGCAGACAAACTGACATGAAAAACACTGAATTTTTAGGAAATTACTCAGGGAAAAGTGGTTTAGGTGCCAACACAGATGAAACTACTGGGCTGGAGATGCCTCCCTAAATTTTCATTGCCAAACTGATGCCAGCACTTTTGTTGAGATTATTTCCAAATTTAATTTCCTGGATTATAATCTCCAGACAAATCATGGAGTTCATGTTTGGAACAGACAAACTGACATGAAAAATACTGAATTTTTAGGAAATTACTCAGGGAAAAGTGGTTTAGGTGCCAACACAGATGAAACTACAGGGCTGGAGATGCCTCCCTAAATTTTCACTGCCAGCCTGATGCCAGCACTTTTGTTAGGATTATTTTTAAATTGAATTTCCTGGATTACCAACTCCAGACAAATCATGGAGTTCATGTGTGGAACAGACAAACAGACATGAAAAACACTGAATTTTAAGGAAATTACTCAGGGAAAAGTGGTTTAGGTGCCACCACAGGTAAAGCTGCAGGGCTGGAGATGCCTCCCTAAATTTTCATTGCCAGCCTGATGCCAGCACTTTTGTTAGAATTATTTTTAAATTTAATTTCCTGGTTTATCATCTCCAGAAAAATAGAGTTCATGTTTGGAACTGACATGGAAAACACTGAATTTTAAGGAAATTATGGAGTGAAAAGTGGTTTAGGTGCCAACACAGGTGAAGATGCAGGGCTGGAGATACCTGCCTAAATTTTCACTGCCAAACTGATGCCAGCACTTTTGTTGAGATTATTTCCAAATTTAATTTCCTGGATTATCAACTCCAGACAAATCATGGAGTTCACGTTTGGAACTGACATGAAAAACACTGAATTTTTAGGAAATTATAGAGGGAAAAGTTGTTTAGGTGCCAGCACAGGTAAAGCTGCAGGGCTGGAAATGCCTCCCTGAATTTTCACTGTCAGACTGATGCCATCACTTTTGTTAGAATTATTTTTAAATTTAATTTCCTGGTTTATCATCTCCAGAAAAATAGAGTTCATGTTTGGAACTGACATGGAAAACACTGAATTTTTAAGAAATTATGGAGGGAAAAGTTGTTTAGGTGCCAACACAGGTAAAGCTGCAGGGCTGGAGATGCCTCCCTAAATTTTCACTGTCAGCCTGATGCCAGCACTTTTGTTGGGATTATTTTTAAATTGAATTTCCTGGATTATCAACTCCAGAAAAATAGAGTTCATGTCTGGAACTGACATGAAAAACACTGAATTTTTAGGAAATTATAGAGGGAAAAGTGGTTTAGGTGCCAACACAGGTAAAGCTGTAGGGCTGGAGATGCCTCCCTGAATTTTCACTGCCATCACTTTTGTTAAAATTATTTCCAAATTGAATTTCCTGGATTATCAGCTCCAGACAAATAGAGTTCATGTTTGGAACAGACAAACTGACATGAAAAACACTGAATTTTTAAGAAATTACTCAGGGAAAAGTGGTTTAGGTGCCAACACAGATGAAACTACAGGGCTGGAGATGCCTCCCTAAATTTTCACTGTCAGCCTGATGCCAGCACTTTTGTTAGGATTATTTTAAAATTGAATTTCCTGGATTACCAACTCCAGACAAATCATGGAGTTCATGTGTGGAACAGACAAACAGACATGAAAAACACTGAATTTTTAGGAAATTACTCAGGGAAAAGTGGTTTAGGTGCCAGCACAGGTGAAGCTGCAGGGCTGGAGATGCCTCCCAGCTCTTTCTGGCCACATGATTTCCCTTTTCCACCTGGGAGGTGTTTCCTGCTCACCTTCAGTGTTTGCTGAAGGTGTTTTCTGCTCCAAAGGGCACCCTGTGCATTTCTGACCTTGGGAATGTCCTGGTGCTGATTTTTGGGTAAAAACAGCCCCAAAACCTATAGGATAAACAGGGAAATTGGTGGAGGAGATGCCAAATTTCCTATAGGAAAACAAGGATGAGTTGAACCCTGCAGCCAGAATTTCAAAGCCATGGGATCAGGAGTTAAGGCTGTAATTGAGGGAAATCCAGGCAGAAAAATGTGAAGAGAAACTTTGGTTTTTCCTGAGAGAGCCAGTTCTGGCATGAATTTTAATTAATCCTTGTGTTCCCTTTGGTTTCATTCTGGGAGGATTGAGGCTCTTTGTTATCCTTGAATTTGCTCTCCCAAGGTTCTGAATTTTTCTGGATAAACCCAATATCCATGAAACTTGTGGATTTTTTGGTTGCAGATGCCAAACTTCAGCCTCTCCACTTTTCACTGATGAAAAGGTGGTGAGGAGATGGAGCCATGTGGGGGCTTGGTGGCAAAATTCCCAAATTCCATCCAGGAGTGGGCAAATCCCACATTCAGGATTTGGTTTCTGTGTTTCCTTAAGCTCTGATTTTCCTGCAGGATCCTCATAATTCCTCAGTTCTCCTGGTGCTGCCCACACACTCCCAGCCACGTGGAAAATCAATTTCCATTTGGTTTCATTCTGGCAGAGTTGTCTCTTTGTTATCCTTGAATTTGCTCTCCCAAGGTTCTGAATTTTTCTGGATAAACCCAATATCCATGAAACTTGAGGATTTTTTGGTTGCAGATGCCAAACTTCAGCCTCTCCACTTTTCACTGATGAAAAAGGTGGTGAGGAGATGGAGCCATGTGGGGGCTTGGTGGCAAAATTCCCAAATTCCATCCAGGAGTGGGCAAATCCCACATTCAAGATTTGGTTTCTGTGTTTCCTTAAGCTCTGATTTTCCTGCAGGATCCTCATAATTCCTCAGTTCTCCTGGTGCTGCCCACACACTCACAGCCACGTGGAAAATCAATTTATTAATGAAAATATTTTATAGATCACCTGGCTCAGGTTGTCTTGAGCAGAAAATGTGTTCCTAAAAATCATTTGAGAAGAACCAGAAGCTGAAAAGGGCAGGTTTGCTCCTTGGGTGCCATCTGGGAGTTGTGCTTGGAACTTTTGTCCCCAGAGCAAGGTGGGGCTGGCAGGTGACCCCAGGACTGATTTTGTCCTTGGAAATCCCAAATTTTCTCTATCAAAACAGGGATGAACAAGGAAACCAGTGGAGGAGATCCCAAATTTTTCTGTAGGAAGCCAAGAATGAACAGAGATGGAGGAAATCCCAACTTTACTGTAGCAAAATGGGGATGAGCTAAAAAATGGACAAATTTCTCATCATGAGCAGAGGTGGGGCAGGTCCTCAGTGACTTCTTCCCCTTGGAGGGAAATTTCCTGCATCAAAGCAGGGATATAAACAGGGAATTTGGTGGAGGAGATCCCAAATTTCCTGCATCAAAGCAGGGATATGAACAGGGAATTTGGTAGAAGAGATCCCAAATTTCCTGTAGTGAAATGGGGATGAGCAAAAAAATTGACAAATTTTTCTTCATGAGCAAAGGTGGGGCTGGTCCCCAGTGATTTTTCCCTCTTGTAGGGGAATTCCAAATTTCCTGCATCAAAGCAGGGATATAAACAGGGAATTTGGTGGAGGAGATCCCAAATTTCCTGTAGCAAAAAGGGGATGAGCAAAAAAATTGACAAATTTTTCTTCATGAGCAAAGGTGGAGCTGGTGCCCAGTGACTTTTCCCCCTTGGATGGAAATCCCAAATTTCCTGCATCAAAGCAGGGATATAAACAGGGAAATTGGTGGATGAGATCCCAAATTTCCTGCATCAAAGCAGGGATATAAACAGGGAAGTTGGTGGAGTAGATCCCAAATTTCCTGTAGTGAAATGGGGATGAGCAAAAAAATTGACAAATTTTTCTTCATGAGCAGAGGTGGGGCTGGTGCCCAGTGATATTTTCCTTCTTGGAGGGGAATCCCAAATTTCCTGCATCAAAAGTGGGATAGACAGGGAAACTGGTGGAGGAGATCCCAAATTTCCTGTAGCAAAATGGGGATGAGCAAAAAAATTGACAAATTTTTCTTCATGAGCAAAGGTGGGGCTGGTGCCCAGTGACTTTTCCCTCTTGGAGGGGAATCCCAAATTTCCTGCATCAAAGCAGGGATATAAACAGGGAAATTGGTGGAAGAGATCCCAAATTTCCTGCATCAAAAAGGGATAAACAGGGAATTTGGTGGAGTAGATCCCAAATTTCTTACAGCAATTCAAGGATGAGTTTCTCCTGAGAGCAGAGGTTGGTTGAGTGACCTCAGCACTGATTTTCTTTCTTTTGGAGGAGATCCCCAATTTCCTGCATCAAAAAGGGATAAACAGGGAAACTGATGGAGGAGATCCCAAATTTCCTGTAGTAAAACAGGGACAAGTTTCTCCTCAGAGCAGAGGTTGGTGGGTAACCTCAGCACTGATTTTCTTTCTTTTGGAGGAGATCCCAAATTTCCTGCATCAAAAAGGGATAAACAGGGAAACTGGTGGAGTAGATCCCAAATTTCCTATGGTAAAAAAAGGAGGAGTTTCTCCTCAGAGCAGAGGTTGGTTGAGTGACCTCAGCACTGATTTTCTTTCTTTTGGAGGAGATCCCAATTTCCTGCATCAAAAAGGGATAAACAGGGAAATTGGTGGAGGAGATCCCAAATTTCCTGCATCAAAAAGGGATAAACAGGGAATTTGGTGGAGTAGATCCCAAATTTCTTACAGCAATTCAAGGATGAGTTTCTCCTCAGAGCAGAGGTTGGTTGAGTGACCTCAGCACTGATTTTCTTTCTTTTGGAGGAGATCCCAAATTTCCTGCATCAAAAGAGGGATAAACAGGGAAACTGGTGGAGTAGATCCCAAATTTCCTATGGTAAAAAAAGGAGGAGTTTCTCCTCAGAGCAGAGGTTGGTGGGTAACCTCAGCACTGATTTTCTTTGTTTTGGAGGAGATCCCCAATTTCCTGCATCAAAAGAGGGATAAACAGGGAAATTGGTGGAGGAGATCCCAAATTTCCTGCATCAAAAAGGGATAAACAGGGAAACTGGTGGAGAAGATCCCAAATTTCCTGTAGTAAAACAGGGACGAGTTTCTCCTCAGAGCAGAGGTTGGTTGAGTGACCTCAGCACTGATTTTCTTTCTTTTGGAGGAGATCCCAAATTTCCTGTAGTAAAACAGGGACAAGTTTCTCCTCAGAGCAGAGGTTGGTTGAGTGACCTCAGCACTGATTTTCTTTCTTTTGGAGGAGATCCCAAATTTCCTGTAGTAAAACAGGGACAAGTTTCTCCTCAGAGCAGAGGTTGGTTGAGTGACCTCAGCACTTGTTTTTTTGCTTTTGGAGGAGATCCCCAATTTCCTGCATCAAAAAGGGATAAGCAGGGAAATTGGTGGATGAGATCCCAAATTTCCTGCATCAAAAAGGGATAAACAGGGAAATTGGTGGAGAAGATCCCAAATTTCCTGTAGTAAAACAGGGACAAGTTTCTCCTCAGAGCAGAGGTTTGTGGGTAACCTCAGCACTGATTTTCTTTCTTTTGGAGGAGATCCCAAATTTCCTGTAGCAAAACAAGGATGAGTTTCTCTGCAGAGCACAGGTGGGGCTGGCAAATCCCCAATGACTTTCCCTCTCAGAAAAGCTCCCAAATCACCTCTACAAAAACTGCTGCAGAGAAGCACAACCCAAACTCCCTGTAACAAACCAAACCCAAACAACTTTAACCCCCTCTGTGCTGGAGCAGGATGGAGCTGCCTGTGCCTCAGGATCCTTTGGGGTGCTCCAGAGGGCCACGTTCCCCCCAATATCCCGCGTGGAGCTGCAGCTCAGGCGTGGGAGTTGATGGATTTTTGTTTTCTCTCCTGGTGTTGTCAGCCTGCACCTGACCACCTTCAGCCTGCAGTACACCCCTCCCGTTGTGGCCTGCGTCTGTATCCACCTGGCCTGTAAGTGGTCCAACTGGGAGATCCCAGTCTCCACGGACGGGAAGCACTGGTGGGAGTACGTTGATGGCACTGTAACTCTGGAGCTCTTAGATGGTAAGTTTGGGAGAGAGGTGTTTTGGTTTTTTTTGGTTTTTTTTTTAGCCCCTGCAAAAGGATTTGAAAAATGATTTTGGCATCGTTGGTCCTGGGTTTGATGGTTTTAACATCACCTCATGGGCTCTGCAGGAGTTCAGGGATTGCTTCTGTAGCACCACAGAGAAATGAGTTGGAATGGGTCAGATTGTCAGAATGTCCCTCCTGGCACAGCTCCATCCCACCAGTAGCTCCATCTGGCAGATGAGGGGGTTTGTCCTGCTGGACTGGGGCTGTTCTGACTCTCCTGCTTGGGTTTGTGTCTCCTCTGCAGAACTGACTCATGAATTCCTGCAAATCCTTGAGAAAACTCCCAGCCGACTGAAACGGATCCGGAACTGGCGGGTAAGAACCTTGGCCACAGGCTGGGGCTCATCACCATGCAGGACAGCAGGGGAGGGAGTTGTGTGTGGAATTGGGGTACTGTGGGTGATGCTTGAGTTCAACTGTTGTGAATTAACTTGTACAGAAATTGTGTGTGCAATTTGGATGCTGTGGGTGATGCTCGTGATGCTTGAGTTCAACTGTTGTGAATTAACTTGTACAGAAATTGTGTGTGCAATTTGGATGCTGTAGGTGATGCTTGTGGTGCTGGAGTTCATCTGTGTTGAATTAACTTGTACAGAAATTGTGTGTGGAATTGTGATGCTTGTGATGCTTGAGTTCAACTGTTGTGAATTAACTTGTACAGAAATTGTGTGTGGAATTGTGATGCTCATGGTGCTCGAGTTCATCTGTTGTGAATTAACTTGTACAGAACTTGTACAGAAATTGTGTGTGGAATTGGAATATTGTGGGTGATGCTCGTGGTGCTTGAGTTCATCTGTTTTGAATTAACTTGTACAGAAATTGTGTGTGGAATTGGAATACTGTGGGTGATGCTCATGGTGTTCAAGTTCATCCATTTTGAATTAACTTGTACAGAACTTGTACAGAAATTGTGTGTGGAATTGGGGTACTGTGGGTGATGCTCGTGGTGCTCAGGTTCATCTGGTTTGAATTAACTTGTACAGAACTTGTACAGAAATTGTGTGTGGAATTTGGATGCTGTGGGTGATGCTTCAGTTCATCTGTTGTGAATTAACTTGTACAGAAATTGTGTGTGGAATTGTGATGCTCGTGGTGCTCGAGTTCATCTGTTGTGAATTAACTTGTACAGAACTTGTACAGAAATTGTGTGTGGAATTTGGATGCTGTGGGTGATGCTCGTGGTGCTTGAGTTCATCTGTTGTGAATTAATTTGTACAGAAATTGTGTGTGCAATTTGGATGCTGTAGGTGATGCTCGTGGTGTTCAGGTTCATCTGTTTTGAATTAACTTGTACAGAACTTGTACAGAAATTGTGTGTGCAATTTGGATGCTGTGGGTGATGCTTGAGTTCATCTGTTTTGAATTAACTTGTACAGAAATTATGTGTGGAATTGTGATGCTCGAGTTCATCTGTTGTGAATTAACTTGTACAGAACTTTGGTTTTCCAGCTGCATTAGCAGCCCTGCTTCCAGGGGTTGGGAATTTTTCCACAAGGAGGGATGGGAGCAGAGTGGATCTGTCTGTAAAGAAGACCTTGCACTGTCCTGGTGAGCTGCTTGGATTACACCAACTCCAGCAACACCCCAAGTAAACACCCACTGATTTGTTTAATTCCAGGCCTCTCAAGCAGCCAGGAAATCCAAAACCGACGACCACGGCGACGACGAGAACCTGTCAGAGCAGACAATCCTCAACATGATCTCCAGGAACAACAGCTCGGACATGAACATCGCCGGGCTCATGAGCATGTCCACATCCTCCACGGCCGGAGCGGGGCCGGCGCTCCCGGCCTCGGCCGATTCCCCGGGGGAGCCGAGCGCCGCTGATCCCTCGCAGGCCGATCACTGGCACCCCCCGGCCAAGCTGGACATCCACAGGACTAACGAGGGCACAGCGGGCACTGAGCACCAGCAGCAGGATGGTGCTGCTGCCTACCCCAAGCAGAGCACCAAGAACGCGCCCTCAGCCAAGGTGTCCCTCAAGGAATACCGGGCCAAGCACGCCGAGGAATTGGCGGCGCAGAAGCGGCAGCTGGAAAATATGGAGGCGAACGTGCGCTCCCAGTACGCCTACGCCGCTCAAAACCTCCTGGTGCAGCAGCAGAGGGAGAGGGAAGGGCAGCAGGACAGCAACCCCTCCCCAATCGTCCTGAAAATCCCCAGCGCGGGCCAGGACAACCCACCCGGCACCGACAAGGGTGACAAAGCTCTCAAGATGAGGATCCCGGCGGTGGCGGGAGGCGGGGAGAGGCCCATCCCCTCCAAGCAGGAGGATATCAAGATGCGGCTCAAGGTGCCGGCTCCAGGAGACAGACACAGCTCTGCTGATGAGAGCAGCAGCGGGAAGAGCAGGGAGTACAAAGAGAAGCACAAGGGCCACTCATCCAACCACCACCACCACCACCACAACCACCACTCGCACAAACACTTGCACGCCCAGCTCGGCGCCGGCCCCAGCACCGCGGCCAAACGCCCGGGGGACTCCAAACACGGCGCCCAACCCGGCGCTGCCGCCGCCCCCCACAAGGGCTACGGGCCTCTCGCCCCCACCCGCAAAAGACCCCTGCCCGAGGAGCCCCCGGCCATGCCCCACGAGCACCAGCCCAAGGCGGGCAAAGTCTCCAAAGGGCCCGGAGTGCCGTTCCCGTACGCTCACCTTCCCGGGGCCGCCCATCTCCCCGGGCACAGCTCGGATTTATCCCAGCCCGGCAAAGCTCGGGGAGCTCACAAATCGGACAAGGGGCCTTCGGGGGCCAACGGGCACAACGTCAGCCAGGCCAGTGACTATCAGGACACGGTGAACATGCTGCACTCGCTGCTGAGCGCTCAGGGCATGCAGCCCACGCAGCCCCCGGCCTTCGAATTCCACTCGTACGAGCTCCTGAACCCCCGGGCTTCCAGCGGCTCCAGAGCTGCCAGCAACACGGACAAGCCCCGACCGCCCCCTCTGCCCTCGGAACCGCCCCCTCCGCTGCCTCCCCTCCCCAAATAACCCCTCCCCGTTTTTACTACTGAGTCCAGAGCCCGAGCCCAAACCTGCGGGGCTTTTCTAAGGGCTTTTTGATCTCCACTGCCTCACAAAGAACTTATTTTATTATAATATAACTTTTATTATTGATATTTAGTTGTTAAAAGCTGTGAAAGGATAAGGAACCCTTTCTCTATTCCTCCCTTTTTCCCCCATAGGCTCCCAGTTAGTGTTGGGCTTTGACCCCCCCATCTGGGGAACATGGGGGATATTTAAAATATGTCACAAAAAATTTAAGATGTTTTACAAATAATTTAAGCATTAACTTATATCTCAGTGGTTTGGTTCCTTTTAATTTCGAGGGGCTGTGGCAGAGCCCGGGGGGGACTTTTGGGGGAGGTTCCATTCGAGGCTTTGGTGTTGAATTTTTTGGGGTATGGAGAGTTGTGGAGGGCTGAGGGAATCCCAGGTGATGGGAGCTGTTTTCCCTCCCATGGGTTGTGTTTCCTTGCCCCTGCACCTGTTCTGGTTCAAGATTCTGTTTCCATCCTTTGCTCCCCTCCTGCAGATCCCTGGATTTCCTCTGGAAACCCTGGGGGCAGAGTTCCCACTGGGATCTGGGATGAGAAAGTGCCAGGCTGGTCCTGTAGGCACCATGCCCGGGGCAGCCCTTCAGGGAATCAATTGGCACATGGCTGAGCTGGAAGCAGCTCCTCCTGAAACCTCAGCCCAGGGCCAGGGGACCTGCTAGGGTTTGGGTTGAATATTTGGGAAAAAAAGCCCTATTTTCTTTATTTTTTAGACTTGACTTTTCTGACCTTCAATAAATGGGTGGTCTCTGGATGCTTTTGGGAAACTCTTGTTCCACGTCAAGCTTGTTTTTAGGAGGAATTGTTGCTTCCAAACCCCCTCCAAGGACTTGGGGACCGATTTAGTCCAATTTTGGGAGCAATTCTTACATTTCAGGCTCTGGCCAAAGCCCATCCCTTGCTCCCCTTCCCTCTTTTGGAGCCTGCTCCTCCCGGGATGTCGAGGCTCTGTTGGTTCATGCTGGGCTCGGGAAACCGGGAGGGCACCGAGTGATGCTGGGGGGGCCCAGGGTGGTGCCTGGTCCCGGCTCCTTCCCCCTTCCCCTCCCCGGTTTTGGGGCCCGGAACCCCTCTCTACCCCGGGTCCTGTCCCGGGATCCGCCCCGGTCCTGTCCCGCGACCCCTGCCCTGGTCCTGTCCTGGGACCTCCCTCTCCCCCGGTCCTGGAGTGGGATCCGCCCCGGTTTTGGCCCGGGACCCCCTCTCTGTCCCGGGATCCGCCCTGGTTCTGTCCTGGGACCCCCGCCCCGGTGTCCTGGCTCGGGAACTCCTCTCCCCCGGGTCCTGGCCCAGCATCCGCCCCGGTTCTGTCCCGGGACTCCGCTCTGCCCCGGGTCCCGTCCCGGGGTCCGCCCCGGGGTCCTGGCTCGGGACCCCCGCCGTGGTGTTCTGGCTCGGGATCCGCCCCGGTGTCCTGTCCCGGGACCCCCTCTCCCCCGCGTCCCGTGCCGGGATCTGTCCCGGGATCACCCCCGGCCCTGTCCCGGTCCCCCGGCCCCGCTCCCGCCGCCCCCACGTGTCGCGTTCCCGCCGCGCCGCACCCACGTGACCATAGGAAGGCGTGGTTGCTCTCCCCATGAGTGACTGCGAGCCGAGCCAATCACGCACGAGGACGCCCCCGTGCTCGCCGCTGATTGGCGAGCGGGCGGGCCAGTGAGGAGGTGGGGCGGGCGCACGGCGCGGCAGCGCGGAGGCCGCGGCGGCAGAGAGGTAAGATGGCGGCGGCGCCTCCTGCTCACAATGGGGCCCGGTGTGCTCCTCAGCGCGGCCCCTGAGTTCTTCTCCAGGGCTTGTCTGTCCTGCACCGTCCCGGGGGCGGGTTTCCTCTCGCTCTCCGCTCCGGTAGCGCTTCCTGGGCGCCCCTCAGGGGTGCCCCTCACGCCCGCCGCCCGCGGACAAAATGGCGGCGCCTGGCCGGCGGGAGCGCGCATGCGCGGGAGCGGGGCGGCTGAGCACGTGCGCGGGCGGGAGAGCGCCGGGACAGACCGGGACAGGCACCGGGAGGAGACTGGGATATATCGGGATGGGCACCGGGAGAGAGGCTGGGATGGACCGGGATAGATCAGGACGGGCACCGGGAGAGAGCCTCGCTTGGACCGGGATATACCGGGATAGAGGCGAGGATAGATCAGGATGGGCATCGGGAGAGAGGCCGGGATGGACCGGGATATACCTGGACAGAGGCGGGGATAGATCAGGATGGGCACCGGGAGAGGGGCCGGGATGGACCGGGATATACCGGGACAGAGACTGGGATAGATCAGGATGGGCACCGGGATGGACCGGGACAGGCGCTGGGAGAGAGACTGGAATATACCGGGGTAGGGACCGGGATAGATCAGGATGGGCACCGGGAGAGAGACTGGGATGTCCCAGGATAAGGGCGAGGATAGATCAGGATGGGCACCGGGAGAGAGACTGGGATGGACTGGCATAGATCCGGGGCTAGATCGGAATGGGCACCGAGAGAAACCCGGGGATAGACCGGGATGCCCACTGGGGGATACCGGTACAGAGGCAGGAATAGACCGGGATGGAGCGTGGTTGGGGCTGGATGGGCACCGGGGATGCCCCGGTACGGAGCCGTGCACGGACACAGGCTGCGGGGCAGGACGAGTGACCGGGACACATCGGGATAGAGGCACTGGGAGCACCCAGGGGATGCTCTGGGGGTGCACTGGGAGAAGAGGATCCCCCCCAGATTCCTGCAGGGCTCAAAGCTCCCTCGAGCATTTTTGGCAGTTACCTCCATAGGAGCAGCCTCATCTTCTGCTGAAGGGGTCAGACTTTGATTCAAATTCCCGCTGCTACTTTTCATTGTATCAGCGTTTCATTCCCCTCCCTTCCCTGGCTCTGCAGCGTGGGCATGAACAGGATCCGCATTCACGTGTTGCCAACGAGCCGGGGCCGCCTGACCCCGGTGCCTCGGCCTCAGGAGCCCCTGGCCTGCTCCTTCAGCCCCCGGCCCTGCTCCCAGCCCCGCCTGGAGGGGCAGGAATTCTGCATCAAGCACATCCTCGAGGACAGGAATGCTCCCTTCAAACAGTGCAGCTACGTGTCCACCAAGAATGGGAAGCGTTGTCCCAATGCTGCTCCCAAACCTGAGAAGAAGGATGGGTGAGTGGCTCTTTCTCTTGGTTTTCCAGTTCCAAACTGGAATTAAAACAAGGGGAGGTTTTATTCTTTGTCTTCCCTTTTGAAGGAGTGGCTAGAGCTGTGTCAGGGGAGGTTTTTACTGGATTTTGGGGAAAGGTTCTTCCCCCAGTTGAGCACTTGAGCAGCTCCTCAGGGCAGTGGTGACACTCACAGCCCTGCCAGAGCCCAAGGAGTGTTTGGAGAATGCACCCAGGAACATGGTGGCATTTTGGGATGTCCTGTTTAAGGCCAGGAGTTGGATTTGATGATCCTTTAGGGTCCCTTTCAGGATATTCCATGATTCTTCTGTTTCATCTGCTGTATTTGGATTACCTCTGAGAAGCATCTCCCTTTTTCCAAAATGTTTTTAAGCTGGAGAAAAAACTCCACGGAGTTCTTTGGGGATTGTGGGCTGTGCCCTGACCCATCAGAAGGTGGCTGCAGTGCTCCAGGCCCTGCCCTGGATCTGTGTGTGCAGTCCCTCCCTCATCCAGCACATCCTGTGCCAGGGGATAATCCCCAGAGCAGCCACTCAGATCCCTCTGGAGCTTTTGTTGTGCTGCTGCTTCCCTTAGGCCTTTAAAATGCTCAAGGGATGGAACAGTTATGGGTGATAGAGCACAGATTCCTGACAGGAGCATTGCTTCCAGGATTTACTGGGATGTGCACAGTGGTTGTTTCCAGCCTGCTCCCTGTGCCATAAAATGTGGGGAAGGCAGAGTCAAATGAGAACATTTGGAAGCAGAAAAGCTCAAAAACTCACCCACCTCAGTGTCTTAAATTGAAAACTCCTTTTACTCCTTGCTTCTGGTGCCAGAGGTGATGTTCCCACAGTGGTGGGTGGGATCTCAGCATTCCCAGGCTGGACCTACAAGTCCCTGTGAGAGATTCCAGGTGCCAAGGGCTTGTTCCCTGCCCTTCTGCCCTGCTCAGGTGAAACCCTGCATCCAGAGCTGCCTCCAGAGCTCAGGAAGCTTTTCCTGAACCCCCAACTCAGGGAAAAACATGGAGCAGATCTCTTAGAAGGAAAGGCTGAGAGAATTTAAATTGTTCTGCAGAAGGGAAGCTCAGAGGTGACCTAATTGTGGCTTTAAAGTGCTGAAAGAGCTGCAGGAAAGATGGACAGACTATTTACAAGGGGTGGAGTGCCAGGACAAGAGGGAATGGCTTCCCACTGCCAGAGGGCAGGGCTAGGTGGGATATTTGGAGCAAATTTCTCCCTGTGAGGCTGAGGAGGCCCTGAAATGGATTTTTCAGAGAAGCTGGGGCTGCCCCTGGGTCCCTGGAAGTGTCCAGGGCCAGGTTGGACAGGGCTTGGAGCCACCTGGGGTAATAGTGGAAGGTGTTCCTGCCCACGGCAGGGGTGGAACTGGATGATGTTTACATTCCTTCTCAATCCAAAGCATCCTGGGAGTCTGAAAATGCAGGAATGTGGAAGGTTTAGGAGCTATTCTAGGGTTGGTGGCTGCTCCTTTGGAATGGCTGTGCTCATTTAAATGCCTTTAGAGGCCTCTTAAAAAGAGGATTTTCCCTGCTACCCCCATTTTGTCTGGCACGAGGAAAACATGAAGATTTTAATCCCCAGATTATTGAGGCATCATCGTGCATTTAAAGCAACACAGCTCAGAGTCTCGGGAGTGCACTGAGGCAAAATCAGAGCAGCAGGATCCAGGGGAGCTGCTCCTGTGGGTGTTTGGGTGCCCTGAGGTTGCTGAGCTCTGCCGTTGGAAGCAAACCTTGGCTGTGATTTGGTGTTTTGTAGCCACATTTCTCTTGACAGAGAAAAGCAAGGTGCACTTCTTCCCAAGAATATTTCTGGGATTCACATTCTTTCCTCAGAAGAAGGAAAAACAATTCTTATCCTTTCCTGTGCCTGTGTTTGTGCAAAAGTAGAATGCAGTGTGGAGATTGTTTACTCAAAGTGATGTTTTGTTTCCTTGGCCTATCAGGGCTTTGTGTGTGTGTGTGGTGACAGTCACGAGTTTCAGAATGTTGTGTGCAGGGTTGATGGCAGATTCAGTTTAGATGTAATGGAATATAGAATAGAATATTTTAGTATATATAGTATATACTATCTATCTATCTATCTCTATATATTTATATCTATAATATACTATATATATAGTATACTGCATATAGTATAATCCTATATATATATATATATATATATATATATATAATATAGTATAATCACAATATAGTATGTACTATATTTAGTATACTATATATGTAGTATACTATATATAGTATAGTATACTATATATATAAAAATATAGTATATATATATGCACTGTATATATAGT
This sequence comes from Setophaga petechia, assembly GCA_024362935.1. NCBI lineage: Eukaryota > Metazoa > Chordata > Aves > Passeriformes > Parulidae > Setophaga > Setophaga petechia. Next base: position 2,474,317 of record JANCRA010000073.1, read on the forward strand.
ATATATATACTATATATAGTATAATATATATATAGTATAATATATATAATATATATATTATACTATACTATGATTATATATATATAATATATCTAGTATATTCTATACTATAAACATACTCTATATTATATATAGTATATACTATATATAATATAGAATATGTTTATAGTATAGAATATGCTATATATACTATATATATAATCATAGTATAGTATAGTATATATGTAGTATATATTTTACTATATATAGTACTATATATAGTATATAGAATATTATAGTAAATGTATATATATTGTATATATAGCATATAGTATAGAATATTATGGTATACTATATATAGTATATACTATATATAGTATAATTGTAGTATAGTATAGTATAATATATATAGTGTATACAATATAGAGTATTATAGTATATGTACATAAATTATATAGTATATATAGCATATAGAACAGTATATTGTAATATAATATATTATATACTATACTATAATATTATAATATAGTATAGTAACGTCATTAATTAGCCTTCTGATATCAATGGAGTCCTCCTCATCATTCCTCCTTTGTTTAGATGTAATGTCATGTAGTATAGAATATTATAGTAAACTATATCTATTATATACTATATGTATACTATATATAGTATATGTATATATATATATACACTATATATATACACACACACTATATATAGTATAACATATATATAGTATATATATGTTATACTATATATAGTATACTATATATAGTATAACCCTATATATAATATATATGGTATAATTATAGTATAGGATAATATATATAGTGTATATATACACATTAGATATATAGTGTATATATAATATATAGTATAGAATATTATAGTATGTGTATATATATAATATTTATCGTGTATATAGCATATAGTATAGTATAATATAAAATATAGTGTAATAATATAATTAATTAGCCTTCTGATATGGATGGAATCCTCCTCATCATTCCTCCTCCTCAGCACAGCTGTATTGTTTGGTGATGGAGGAGGGATTCCAACAGCAGGAGCTGGGAGACCAAGCAGGGTCAGGCTGGGGAGGAGGGAGGCTCAGATCAGCTTTTACCTTCTTCCTTCCCAAATTCCCCCACAATGCTGAGCCCTGCTTTGTCCCACAGCACCTCGTTCTGTGCCGAGCACGCCCGGCGCAACGCGCTGGCCCTGCAGGCTCAGGTGAAGAAATCCAACCCCGGGCCCGTGGGTGAGACCCTCCTGTGCCAGCTGAGCTCCTATGCCCGGGCAGAGCTGGGCAGCCAGAGCGCCGAGAGCAGCCGCAGCGAGGCCAGCCGCATCCTGGGTGAGCTCTGAGCCCCTTGCCTTGAGCTTGCAGCCTTTTATTTTCTTCAAATCCTGTGGGGGTACCCGTTGTTGGTTTTTCTGGGTCTGGATTGAAGGCACTTAAATCAGTAATTAATGTTTGAATCCAGGTGTTTATTATTTCTTATCAGTAAAATAGTGTCACTACTGTGGGTTCAGCAGCAAGGCACAAACAGCCTCACTGCTGTGAGTTCAACAGCACTGGGCAACAATCTCTTGTTACAAAGTCTTTTAAGACTAAAGTATCCAATTAAGAATTTACACCTAGATTATTTTCCCTTTTAACCCAATAACTGATCCCAAAGAACCGAACCCCTTTTGGCACCTGGATTATTTTCCCTTTAGATCCCAAAGAACTGATTCCCTTTTAGACACCTAGATTATTTTCCCTTTTAAGCCAAGAAGTGATCCCAAAGAACTGATTCCCTTTTGGCACCTGGATTATTTTCCCTTTTAACCCAAGAACTGATCCCAAAGAGGCCCCAATGCTGACTGGAATTCCCTGGTTCCTGGGAGGGCTGAAGCATCATTCTCAGTGTATTCTGGAATTCTGTGGTTCCTGGGAGGGCTGAAGCATCATTCCCAGTGTATTCTGGAATTCCCTGGTTCCTGGGAGGGCTGAAGCATCATTCCCAGTGTGTTCTGGAATTCTGTGGTTCCTGGGAGGGCTGTAGCATCATTCCCAGTGTGTTCTGGTTGTTCCAAACTGGGAGGTTTCCTGTTGTTTCATGCTTCATGCCCCTCACTCAGAGTTTTGGAGTGGAGAATTCCCTCTTGGCTTGAGGCAGAGCCTGCTCAGCTCCATGGGGCTGAGCTCCAGAGTGTCCCTGGCCATGCTGGGATGGGGCTGAGCTCTCCAGAGTGTCCCTGGCCATGCTGGGATGGGGCTGAGCTCCAGGGTGTCCCTGGCCATGCTGGGATGGGGCTGAGCTCCAGGGTGTCCCTGGCCATCCTAGGATGGGGCTGAGCTCCTGAGTGTCCCTGGCCATGCTGGGATGGGGCTGAGCTCCAGGTGACCCTGGCCATCCTAGGATGGGGCTGAGCTCCAGAGTGTCCCTGGCCATAGTGGGATGGGGGCTGAGCTCCAGAGTGTCCCTGGCCATACTGGGATGGGGCTGAGATCCAGAGTGTCCCTGGCCATGCTGGGATGGGGCTGAGCTCTCCAGAGTGTCCCTGGCCATGCTGGGATGGGGCTGAGCTCCAGGATGTCCCTGGCCATGCTGGGATAGGGCTGAACTCCAGGGTGTCCCTGGCCATACTGGGATGGGGCTGAGCTCCAGGGTGTCCCTGGCCATAGTGGGATAGGGCTGAGCTCCAGGATGTCCTTGGCCATGCTGGGATGGGGCTGAGCTCCAGGATGACCCTGGCCATCCTAGGATGGGGCTGAGCTCCAGGGTGTCCCTGGCCATACTGGGATGGGGCTGAGCTCCAGGGTGTCCCTGGCCATACTGGGATGGGGCTGAGCTCCAGAGTGTCCCTGGCCATACTGGGATGGGGCTGAGCTCCAGGGTGTCCCTGGCCATGCTGGGATGGGGCTGAGATCCAGAGTGTCCCTGGCTGTGCTGGGATGGGGCTGAGCTCCAGGATGACCCTGGCCATCCTAGGATGGGGCTGAGCTCTCCAGAGTGTCCCTGGCCATGCTGGGATGGGGCTGAGCTCTCCAGAGTGTGTCCCTGGCCATCCTAGGATGGGGCTGAGCTCTCCAGAGTGTCCCTGGCCATGCTGGGATGGGGCTGAGCTCCAGGGTGTCCCTGGCCATACTGGGATGGGGCTGAGCTCCAGGGTGTCCCTGGCCATACTGGGATGGGGCTGAGCTCCAGAGTGTCCCTGGCCATGCTGGGATGGGGCTGAGCTCCAGAGTGTCCCTGGCCATGCTGGGATGGGGCTGAGCTCCAGAGTGTCCCTGGCCATGCTGGGATGGGGCTGAGCTCCAGAGTGTCCCTGGCCATACTGGGATGGGGCTGGGCTCCAGGATGTCCCTGGCCATACTGGGATGGGGCTGAGCTCCAGGGTGTCCCTGGCCATACTGGGATGGGGCTGAGCTCCAGAGTGTCCCTGGCCATGCTGGGATAGGGCTGAGCTCCTGAGTGTCCCTGGCCATGCTGGGATGGGGCTGAGCTCCAGGATGACCCTGGCCATACTGGGATGGGGCTGAGCTCCAGAGTGTCCCTGGCCATCCTAGGATGGGGCTGAGCTCCAGAGTGTCCCTGGCTGTGCTGGGATGGGGCTGAGCTCCAGGATGTCCCTGGCCATACTAGGATGGGGCTGAGCTCCAGGGTGTCCCTGGCCATGCTGGGATGGGGCTGAGCTCCAGAGTGTCCCTGGCCATGCTGGGATGGGGCTGAGCACTCCAGAGTGTCCCTGGCCATGCTGGGATAGGGCTGAGCTCCAGGTGTCCCTGGCCATGCTGGGATGGGGCTGAGCTCCAGGTGTCCCTGGCCATGCTGGGATGTGGGACAGTGTCCTGTGACTCTGCTGCTGTGTCTTGCAGACGAGGACAGCTGGAGTGACTGTGAGCAGGACCCTGTCACCGTGGAGCAGACGTGGCGTGGGGACCCTGACAGTGAAGCTGACAGCATCGACAGCGACCAGGAGGATCCCCTCAAGTAGGTTGGGGGAGTAGTTAAATTTATATTTTGGAGGGGGCTCAATACTCTTCAGAAAAAACCCATGGGATCCATAGACCCTTCAGGGATCAGCCCTGAGGGATCCCCACATCCTCTGGGGGTTCATCCCTGAGGGACTCTCAGACTCTTCAGCAGAAAAAAGCCATGGGATCCCCACACCCTTTGGGGGCTCATCCCTGAGGGACTCTCAGACTTTTCAGCAAAAAAAACCCATGGGATCCCCAGACCCTTCAGGGATCAACCCTTCAGGGCCCTCACACTGTTTGGGGCTTCATCCCTGAGGGATTCCCAAACTTTTCAGCAGAAAATATCCACAGAATCCCCAGACCCTTCAGGGATCAGCCCCAAGAGACCCTCACACGCTTTGGGGGTTCATCCCTGAGGGACCCTCAGACTGTTCAGCAAAAAAACAAACCCATGGGGATCTCGGATCCCCAGACCCTTAAGGGATCAACCTCAAGGGACTCTCACACCCTTTGAGGGTTTATCCCTGAGGAACCCCCAAACTTTTCAGCAGAAAAAACCCATGGAGTCCCCAGACCATTCTGGTTTCATCCCTGAAGGACCCTCAGACTTTTCAGGAGAAAAAACCCACGGGATCCCCAGACCCTTCAGGGATCAACCCTGAGGGACCCCCACACCCTTTGGGGTTTCATCCCTGAAGGACCCTCAGACTTTTCAGGAGAAAAAACCCATGGGATCCCCAGATCCTTCAGGGATCAACTCCAAGAGACCCTCACACCCTTTGGGGGCATCAGTCTCCAGGGACCCCCAGACTCTTCAGCAGAAAAAACCCAGCAGGAAAAACCCATGAGATCCCCAGACTTCAGGGTTCAACCCTGAGGGACACCAACATGCTTTTGGGGTTTCTTCCCTGAAGGACCCCCAGACTCTTCAGCAGAAAAAACCCATGGGATCCCCAGATCCTTCAGGGATCAACCCTGAGGGACCCTCAGACTCTTCAGTGGAAAAAGCCCATGGGGATCTGGGATCCCCAAACCCTTCAGGGATCAGCCCTGAGGGACACCCCACACCCTTTGGGGGCATCAGTCTCCAGGGACCTCCAGACTCTTCAGCAGAAAAAACCCATGGAATCCCCAGATCCTTCAGGGATCAACCCTTAGGGGCTCTTACACCAATTGGGGGTTTATCCCTGAGGGACCCTCAGACTCTTCAGCAGAAGAAAACCATGGAATCCCCAGATCCTTCAGGGATCAACCCTTAGGGACCCTCAGACTCTTCAGTGGAAAAAGCCCATGGGGATCTGGGATCCCCAAACCCTTCAGGGACCAACCCCAAGGGACACCCCACACCCTTTGGGGGCATCAGTCTCCAGGGACCCCCAGACTCTTCAGCAGAAAAAACCCATGGAATCCCCAGATCCTTCAGGGATCAACCCTTAGGGGCTCTTACACCATTTGGGGGTTTATCCCTGAGGGACCCTCAGACTCTTCAGCAGAAAAAAACCATGGAATCCCCAGATCCTTCAGGGCTCAACCCTTAGGGGCTCTTACACCATTTGGGGGTTTATCCCTGAGGGACCCTCAGACTCTTCAGCAGAAGAAAACCATGGAATCCCCAGATCCTTCAGGGATCAACCCCCAAATGGTTTTTCCACTCTTCAGTGGAAAAAGCCCATGGGGATCTGGGATCCCCAAACCCTTCAGGGACCAACCCTGAGGGACCCTCAGACTATTCAGTGGAAAGAGCCCATGGGGATCTGGGATCCCCAAACCCTTCAGGGACCAACCCCAAGGGACACCCCACACCCTTTGGGATGATCAGTCTCCAGGAACCCCCCAAACAGACCCTGTTTCCCTGGGTTTTCCAGGCATGCTGGTGTGTACACAGCCGAGGAGGTGGCTCTGATCATGAGGGAGAAGCTGATCCGCCTGCAGTCCCTCTACATCGACCAGTTCAAGCGGCTGCAGCACCTGCTGAAGGAGAAGAAACGGCGGTTCCTGCACAGCAGGAAGGGAGAGCACGAGGCCATCGGTGAGCCCAGACCTCCTGCCTGAGGGTGGGCACAGAAATCTGCTAAAAATGAAGGGTTTGGGCCTTTTAGGGGCAGGTTTCAGGGCAGGGTTCCACACTCAGTGTTTCATTGAGGAGATGGGGAAGTGGCTGGAGCGCGAGGAGAAGGATCTGGAGAGCTGAGGGAGCTGAGGAGGGGCTGAGCCTGGAGAAAAGGAGGCTCAGGTGGGACCATCTCACTCTGTAACTCCCTGACAGGAGAGTGCAGCCAGGTATCAATGATATCAATGGAGTCCTCCTCATTCTTCCTTTGTTTAGATGTAAATAAATAGAGTATAGAATATAGAGTATAGAATATATAGTATATATAGTTTAGATGTAATGTAATATAGTATAGAATATATAGTAATGTAATATAGAATATATAGTGTATAGTATAAATAGTGTATATGTAGTACTATATATATAGTATAGAATATTATATGGTATACTCTATTTAGTATATATGCATCTATAATTATAGTATAATTATAGTATAGTATAATTTATATATAGTATATAGAATATTTAGTATAGAATATCATAGTATATGTATATACCATATATTTAGTGTACTATATATAGTATAACCCTGTACATATATAAGTGTAGTATATTATAATATATATAGTATATATATAGTATATATAGTAATATATATATAGTATAGAATATCATAATATGTGTGTGTATATATAGTATATAGTATAGAATATTATAGTATATGTGTGTATATATATAGTATGCATATAGTATTTTTATAGAATATAGCATATACTATATATATAATTATAACCCTATACATATATATAGTATAATTATAGTATAATATATATAGTACCATATATATAGTGTATAGAATATACAGCATAGACTATCATAGTATATGTATATATAAATAATATATATAGTATAGAATATTATAGTATATGTATATATATATAGTATTTATATAGTATATAGTATAGAATATTATAGTATAATACAGTATATTCTATACTATAATACTATAATATAATGTGATATATCTGCTCCCACAGAACAATGACAAAAAAGGAAATGGCCTCAGACTATGCCAGGGGAGGTTTGGGGTGGGCATCAAGAGGATTTCTGTATGGAAAAGGTGGTCAGGCATTGGAAATGCCCAGGGAGGTGTTCAGTGAACAGCTGGACATTGCACTCAGTGCTCTGGTGTGGTTGGCAGGGTAGGGATCAGTCCCAGGTTGGACTCTGATCCTGGAGAGCTCTTCCAGCCTGAGTGATTCCATGATTCTGTGCTGGTCCTGTGCCCAGAGATCCCTATCACTGCAGTTCCAAAGCTTGTGCATTTCTTTGCTCTTCAGAGCTTGCAGCGTTGGCAGGAAATGAGCTATAATGTTAATTCTGAGACAAAAGTGCTTATTTTGTACTGGGATTTCCTGTTTTTTCCTTTCACGAACAAAAAATATTCCTCCATAAGGCTCTTGGTGTGTGGACAGGAGCTGGTTCCAGTAACACCAGTGCTGCCTTATTCCTCCTTAGCAGCTTTCCCTCTGCCTCTGCTGGCATTCTCTCTGTGCAGAGCACGATTTTGAAAGCAGGAATTCCCAGTTCAACAGAGGCAAAACCGAGTTGTGTAACCGATCCCAAGTATTGCAGAGCAAAGGACTCTTTTTCCAGCATCATCCTTTAATAGCTCATCCTGGAAAACGCCATAATTCAGCTCAGGCTCAAGTAAAAATAACCAGGAGTTTGGTACATACCAATTTTGCAGAACTCTTTTTAGCAAAGCAGGCAGAGAAAAGCAGATCCTGAGCGTTGCCCTGTAATTACACCAGGAATGCTGGCAGGAAGCTTCTAGAACTCACACAGGAGTGACCTGGAATGTGACAAGTTTCTATTCTGCTGAAATCACAATGCACAGGACTGGCTTGAATTCTTTTTAAAGGAGATTTTAAAAATACTCTGTGGGTTCCTGGTGTTTGAGGAGAGGTCAGGATGAGCTTTGGGACGAAACCTGGCACCGCCAGGCGTCACCCGAAGCTGGTGCTGTGGATGGAGCCCTCAAAGCCCAAAAATCCAGGCAGATTCCTGACTGGAAAAATTCCTTTATTCCTGCAGGGAGCAGCCTCCTGACAGGGCCAGAGGGGCTGATGGCCAAGGAGAGGGAGAACCTGAAGAGGCTCAAGTGCCTGCGGCGGGTACCGGCAGTGCTACGGGGTGGAGGCTCTGCTGCACCGGCAGCTCCGCGAGCGCCGCGTCCTGGCCACCGACGGCGCGGCCCAGCAGGTCCGTGGGGACGTCCTGGGGGGCTCTGTCCTCTCCTGTCCTTCTGGGAGTGACCCCAGGCCCTGGCACATTGCCCCGTGTAACGCCCTTCCTGCAAGGGTGCTGCTCTCCTGGGTCTGTGGGGGCTCCTGGGGTTGTTGAGTGAGCTCTTGGGTTTGGAGGAGCTCCTGGGGTTGTTTTATGAGCTCTTGGCTTTGTGAGAGCTCCTGGGGTTTATGAGCTCCTGGGTCTGTGGGAGCTCTTGGGTTTGTAGGAACTTCTGGGGATGTTGTAGGAGTTCTTGGGTTTGTGGGAGCTTCTGGGGTTGTTGTGGGAGCTCTTGGGTTTGGAGAAACTCCTGGGTTTGTTGTTGGAGTTCTTGGGTTTGTGGGAGCTTCTGGGGTTGTTGTGGGAGCTCTTGAGTTTGTGGGAGCTCCTGGGTCTGTGGGAGCTCTTGGGTTTGGAGAAACTCCTGGGGTTGTTGTGGGAGTTCTTGGGTTTGTAGGAACTTCTGGGGATGTTGTGGAAGATCTTGGGGTTGGAGGAAACTTCTGGGGTTGTTGTGGGAGCTCTCGGGTTTGAAGGAACTTCTGGGGATGTTGTGGGAGATCTTGGGGTTGGAGGAACTTCTGGGGATGTTGTAGGAGCTCCTAGGTCTGTGGGAGCTCTTGGGTTTGGAGAAACTCCTGGGGTTGTTGTAGGAGCTCTTGGGGTTGTTTTATGAGCTCTTGGGCTTGTTGTGGGAGCTCTCTGGTTTGTAGGAGCTTCTTAGGTTGTTTTAGGAGCTCTTGGGTTTGTAGGAGCACCTGGGTCTGTGGGAGCTCCTGCGGTTGTTGAGTGAGCTCTTGGGTTTGGAGGAACTCCTGGGGTTGTTGAGTGAGCTCTTGGGTTTGGAGGAGCTCTTGGGGTTGTTTTATGAGCTCTTGAGTTTGTAGGAGGTCCTGGGTCTGTGGGAGCTCTTGGGTTTGGAGAAACTCCTGGGGTTGTTGTGCGAGTTCTTGGGTTTATAGGAACTTCTGGGGATGTTGTGGGAGATCTTGGGGTTGGAGAAGCTCCTGGGCTTGTTGTGGAAGCTTCTGGGTCTGTGGGAGCTCCTGTCCTTCCTGCAAGAACAGCCCTAACTCCACCCATCTGTGTTTGTAGGGAGCTCCTGTCCTTCCTGCAAGAACAGCCCTAACTCCACCCATCTGTGTTTGTAGGAGCTCCTGGGGTTGTTGTGGGAGCCCTTGGGTTTGGAGTAGCTCTTGGGATTTTTGTAGGAACTCCTGGGGGTGTTGTAGGAGCCCTTGGGTGTGTAGGAGCTCCTGGGTTTGGAGAAGCTTATGGGGTTGTTGTGGGAGCTCTTGGGTTTGTAGGGGCTTCTGGATCTGTGGTAGCTCCTGTATCTGCAAGAGCCCTCAGGTCTGTGGGAGCTCTTGGTGTCCACACCTTGAGTGCTGGGGTCAGCTTTGGGCTCCTCACAGCCAGACAGACACTGAGGGTCAGATCCAGAGAAGGGAAAGGGACTGGAGCACAAGAAGGGTCTAGGAAAACTCCTGAGGAGCTGGGGGGGCTCATCCTGGAGGAAAGAGAGCTCAGGGTGTTTGGAGGCTTGAGGATTTTTAGGAGCTCACAGGTTGTGGAATCTCATGGGTTTGTCAAGGCTCTCAGGTTTTTGGGAGCTCCTGGATCTGTGGGAGCTCATGGATTATGGAAACTCATGGGTTTGTCAAGGCTCTCAGGTTTTTGGGAGCTCTGGATCTGTTGGAGCTCATGGGTTATGGAAGCTCATGGTTTATGGGAGCTCATGGGTTATGGAAATTCATGAGTTTGTCAAGGCTCTCAGGTTTTTGGGAGCTCTGGATCTTTAGGAGCTCATGGGTTATGGAAGTTCATGGGTTTGTCAAGGCTTTCTGGTTTTTGGGATCTCCTGGATCTGTGGGAGCTCACAGGTTCTGGAAGCTCATGGGTTTGCCAAGGCTCTCAGGTTTTTGGGAGCTCCTGGGTTTATGGGAGCTCATGGGTTATGGAAGCTCATGAGTTTGTCAAGGTTCTCTGGTTTTTGGGAGCTCTGGATCTGTTGGAGCTCATGGGTTATGGAAACTTATGGGTTTGTCAAGGCTCTCTGGTTTTTAGGAGCTCATGGGTTTGTCAAGGTTTTCTGGTTTTTGGGGCTCTTGGGTCTGTAGGAACTCATGGGTTTGTCAAGGCTCTCTGGTTTTTGGGAGCTCTGGATCTGTAGGAACTCATGGGTTATGGAAACTCATGGGTTTGTCAAGGCTCTCAGGTTTTTGAGAGCTCTTGTGTCTGTAGGAGCTCGTGGGTTATGGAAGCTCATGGGTTTGCCAAGGCTCTCAGGTTTTTGGGAGCTCTGGATCTGTAGGAGCTCATGGATTATGGAAACTCGTGGGTTTGTCAAGGCTTTCAGTTTTTTGGGAGCTCCTGGATGTGTGGGAGCTCACAGGTTGTGGAAGCTCATGGGTTTGTCAAGGCTCTCAGGTTTTTGGGAGCTCTGGATCTGTAGGAGCTCATGGGTTATGGAAGCTCGTGGTTTTTGGGGGCTCTTGGGTCTGTAGGAGCTCATGGGTTTGTCAAGGTTCTCTGTTTTTTGGGAGCTCCTGGATCTGTAGGAGCTCATGGGTTATGGAAACTCATGGGTTTGTCAAGGCTTTCTGGTTTGTGGGAGCTCATGGGTTATGGAAACTCATGGGTTTGTCAAGGCTCTCAGGTTTTTGAGAGCTTTTGGGTCTGTAGGAGCTCATGGGTTTGTCAAGGTTTTCTGGTTTTTGGGGGCTCTTGGGTCTGTAGGAACTCATGGGTTTGTCAAGGCTCTCAGGTTTTTGAGAGCTCTTGTGTCTGTAGGAGCTCCTGGGTCTGAGTGAGTCCATTCCAGTGCCTAAAAGAGGCTCAATAAAAAAAGGGAGAGGGAGTTTTAAATGGACATCCAGTGACAGAACAAGAGCAAATGGTTTTAAACTAAGACACGACAGGTTTAGATGGAATATTGGGAACAAATTCCTCCCTGTGAGGGTGGCGAGGCCCTGGAATGGATTTCCCATCCGTCAAGTACTCAAGACCAGGTTGGATATGACTTAGACCAGCCTTGGAGAGTGGAAAGTGTCCTTGCTGTGGGAACAGGAGCTTTAAGATCTCTCCCAACCCAAACCTTCCATGATTTCAGGCTCACACCACCCGCTCCAGCCAGCGCTGCTTGGCCTTTGTGGACGATGTCCGGTGCTCCAACCCGTCCCTGCCTCTGACCCGCCACTGCCTCACACGTATCCTTTGATTCCCCCTCTCCCTCAGGGTTTTCCAGCAGTTTTCCCCCTGGTTGTGCCTCTTTTCCCCCTCCCTGGCCCTGAATCAAGGCCCTCGGTTTGCTGTAGCCGTTGGTTTCAAGCAGGAGCCCAGAGGAAATGTCTCCCTGTCTGTTGGTGCTCCCATCCATGGATCAGCCAATTCGTGTGGGGGCAACAGTGTCTGACCTTATTTTATATGGAAGAAATCCCTCCTGATGAGCTTAGAAATCCCTGATGAGCTCAGAAATTCTTCCTGATGAATTCAGAAATTCCTGCTGAATTTAGAATTCTGTCTCCCTGTCAGTGCTCCCATCCCATGGATCAGCCAATTCGTGTGGGGGCAACAATGTCTGACCTTATTTTCTATGGAAGAAATTCCTCCTGATGAGCTTAGAAATCCCTGATGAGCTCAGAAATTCCTCCTGATTAATTCAGAAATTCCTGTCTCCCTGTCTGTTGGTGCTCCCATCCCATGGATCAGCCAATTCGTGTGAGGGCAACAATGTCTGATTTTATTTTCTATGGAAGAAATTCCTCCTGATGAGCTCAGAAATCCTCATGATGAATTCAGAAATCCCTGATGAATTCAGAAATTCCTGTCTCCCTGTCTGTTGGTGCTCCCATCCATGGATCAGCCAATTCGTGTGGGGGCAACAGTGTCTGACCTTATTTTCTATGGAAGAAATTCCTCCTGATGAGCTTAGAAATCCCTGATGAGCTCAGAAATTCCTGAAGAATTCAGAAATTCTTCCTGATTAATTCAGAAATTCCTGCTGAATTCAGAATTCTGTCTCCCTGTCTGTTGGTGCTCCCATCCATGGATCACCCAATTTGTATGGGGGCAACAATGTCTGACCTTATTTTCTATGGAAGAAATTCCTCCTGATGGATTCAGAAATTCCTGATGAATTCAGAAATTCTTCCTGATTAATTCAGAAATCCTCATGATGGATTCAGAAATTCCTGATGAATTGAGAAATTCTTCCTGATTAATTCACAAATCCCTGATGAGCTCAGAAATTCCTCCTGATGAATTCAGAAATTCCTCCTGATTAATTCAAAAATCCGTGATGAATTCAAAAATCCATGATAAATTCAGAAATTCCTGAACCTTCCCTGACAAAATTTGAGGCTCTTCCCTCTTGTCCTGTCCCTTGTTCCTTGGGAGCAGAGCCCCAATATGGGATCAAGAATCCCCCAATATGGGATGACCCCAAATATAAAATCAAGGATTCCCCAGCTCAGGGATGACCCCAAATATGAAATCAAGGATTCCCCAGCTCAGGGATTTGTTGGAGGTGCTGGGTTTGTGTGAGCTCTTGTGGTTATCAGAGTCCCTGGGTCTTTGGGAACTCTGGGTTTGTGGGAATTTCTGGATTTCTGGGAGCTCCTGGATCTGCAGGAGCTCCTGAGTTTTTGGGACTCTTGGTTCCTGAGGAGCTTTCAGATTTCTTGGGAAATTCTGGATTTTTGAGAACCCTTGTGGTTTGTTTTTTCCCTGGAGTTCTCCTACTCCCCCAGCCCTGTGCAGGGAGCTGGAAGCTGCTTTTGTTTCTCTTTAACCACCACAGACCTCAAAATAAATCCAGGAGAAATCCCATAAAACAGCCAGAGGAGCTGCTGCTGGCTGGGGAGGAAGGGAAGATCTGGGTTTGTAGGAGCTCCTGAGTTTTTGGGACTCTTGAGTCTTTAGGAGCTTTCAGATTTCTTGGGAAATTTTGAAATTTTTTTTGTGTTTTTTTTTTCCCTGGAGTTCTCCTACTCCCCCAGCCCTGTTCAGGGAGCTGGAAGCTGCTTTTGTTTCTCTTTAAGCACCACAAACCTCAAAATAAAACCAGGAGAAATCCCATAAAACAGCCAGAGGAGCTGCTGTTGGCAGGGGAGGAAGGGAAGATCTGGGTTTGTAGGAGCTGCTGAATTTTGGGACTCTTGAGTCTTGAGGACCTCTCAGATTTCTTGGGAAATTCTGGATTTTTGAGAACCCTTGTGGTTTTTTTCCTGGAGTTCTCCTACTCCCCCAGCCCTATTCAGGGAGCTGGAAGCTGCCTTTGTTTCTCTTTAAGCACCACAAACCTCAAAATAAATCCAGGAGAAATCCCATAAAACAGCCAGAGGAGCTGCTGTTGGCAGAGGAGGGAGGGCAGAGCTGGGTTTGTAGGAGTTCCTGAGTTTTTGGGACTCTTGGTTCTTTTCTTGGGAAATTTTGAATTTTTTTTTGTGGTTTTTTTTTCCCTGGAGTTCTCCTACTCCCCCAGCCCTGTGCAGGGAGCTGGAAGCTGCTTTTGTTTCTCTTTAACCACCACAAACCTCAAAATAAATCCAGGAGAAATCCCATAAAACAGCCAGAGGAGCTGTTGTTGGCAGGGGAGGGAGGGCAGAGCTGGTGGGAGCTCTCAGTGACACAAACAAGCTTTTCCTGGGGCAGCTGATAACATCTGATAACATCTGTGGCTTTTCTGGGGCTCTGTTTGCTTCCAGGAGCTGGATTGTTTGTGACAGGGCACTGCAGGGATGGGAGGTTCCAGATGGAGCCTGGGATTTTTGTCCTCTTGGCAATCTCTGCTTTTGGCTACCAGTAAAGTCAGTGCTGGAGCTGGGAGTTGCTCCAGGAGATGAAAATCTGATTTCTCCACTCCCTGTTCCCTCACCACTTCTTCCCCTGGGTGTCCCAGGTCCTTTTCTCTTGGGCTGGGCTCTGGTTTTGCTGCCAGCCCAGATTTTTCCTCCCCACAGCTGCCAGGAAATGAATTCCTGAGAAATCCTTGGAGGAGAGGAAGGAGGGGTGAATCTCAAACCCAGCCAGCTTTAAGGAACTGGCTGAAATTTGGGGTCTTTTCCCAGTTTTATGTGGATTTGGGATTCTTTTTTTCTTTTTTCACACTGGTGTGTGTGAGGAAATTGCAGTTGGGATGATCGTGGTTGGAAGAGGAGGAAGGTGGGAGGAAGAGGAGGAAGAAGGGGTTGGAAGAAAAGGGATCAGAAAAGGAGAAAGAGAAATGGAAGAGGAGGAAAGGACGGGAAGAAAAGTTTGGAAGAAGTGAATGGGGGTTGAAAATGGAAGGGGTTGGAAGAAAAGGATGGGGATCAGAAAAGGAGAAAAGGATGGAAAAAGGAAGGAATGGGAAGAAAATGTTGGAATAATTGAATTGGGGTTTAAAAAGAGGAAGGGAGGGGAGAAAAGGATGGGGATCAGAAAAGGAGGAAGAGAAATGGAGGAGGAAGGGGTGGGAAGAAAGGGTTGGAAGAAGTGAATTGGGGTTGAAAAAAAAGGGATTGGAAGAAAAGGATGGGGATCAGAGGAGAAAAAGGGATGGAAAAAAGAGGAAGGGATGGGAAGAAAAGGATGGGGATCAGAAAAGGAGAAAAGAATGGAAAAAGGAAGGAATGGGAAGAAAATGTTGGAAGAAGTGAATTGGGGTTAAAAAAGAGAAAGGGAGGGGAGAAAAGGATGGGGATTAGAAGAGGAGAAAAAGGAATGGAAGAGGAGGAAGGGATGGGAAGAAAAGTTTGGAAGAAATGAATGGGGGTTAAAAAAGGAAGGGGTTGGAAGAAAAGGATGGGGATCAGAAGAGGAGGAAGAGAAATGGAGGAGGAGGAAGGGATGGGAAGAAAGAGTTGGAAGAAGTGAATTGGGGTTGAAAAAAAGAAAGGGGTTGGAAGAAAAGGATGGGGATCAGTGGAGGAGAAAGGGATGGAAAAAAGAGGAAGGAATGGGGAGAAAAGGATGGGGATCAGAAAAGGAGAAAAGGATGGAAAAAGAAAGGAATGGGAAGAAAATGTTGGAAGAAGTGAATTGGGGTTAAAAAAGGAAGGGGTTGGAAGAAAAGGATGGGGATCAGAGGAGGAGAAAAGAATGGAAGAGGAGGAAGGGAAAGGAAGAAAAGGATGGAAAAAGGAAGGGATGGGAAGAAAGGGTTGGAAGAAGTGAATAGGGGTTGAAAAAAAAGGGATTGGAAGAAAAGGATGGGGATCAGAGGAGGAGAAAGGGATGGAAAAAAGAGGAAGGGATGGGAAGAAAAGGATTAGGATCAGAAAAGGAGAAAGAAATGTCAGAGGAAGAAGGGATGGGAAGAAAAGGTTGGAAGAATTAAATGGGGGTTGAAAAAAAATTAAGGGGTGAAAAAGAGAAAGAGATTGAAAGAGGAGGAAAAGGATGGAGTTAAAAGAGGAGGATGGGATCAGAACAGGGCTTGGAAGAAGAGGATGGGTGTGGGAAGAGGAAGAAAGGGTTGGGAGGTGATGGGCTCAGAGCAGGCTGGGTTTGGATCTGCAGCTCCTTTGGATCACTCTGCAAGTGTGATGCAATTGAAGCAGAGTTTCTGTTTGGGATTAAAGGCAGGAAATCCCATTGACACCTCTGGCAGGAACAGCTTTTCCACTGGGAAGGAAAATGCAGTGAGAAAATAGAAATAGCATAACTAAAAGGCATTGTGTGTGCTGGGATCTCCCTGCCTGTGGGGCTGCAGCTGATCATTTCCCATGGATGTCTGCAAACAAACAAAAGTTAATCCTGAGCCTTTGTGCCACCCAGCTGAGGATCTGAGGGATTCCAGCCCCCACAGGGGGGTTTATGGCTGTTGTCCCAGTTTTCCATGGTGGAAATTATGTCACCCACAATCCTGATCTGGGAGGAATTGGGGTGCATTTAACACCATTTGTGGGGGAATTGGGAGCATTTCTCAGTGTTTATCCCTCTGGATCCCCCAGTATGGGATCAAAAATTCCTCAACTCAGAGATGACCCCCAAATATGGGATCAGGGATTCCCCAATATGGGATTAAGGATTCCCCAATATGGGATCAAGGATTTCCCAATATGAGATCAAGGATCCCCCAGCTCAGAAATGACCCCCAAATATGGGATTAAGGATTTCCCAATATGGGATTAAGGATTTCCCAGTATGGGATCATTTCCCATGGATGTCTGCAAACAAAAGTTCATCCTGAGCCTTTGTGCCCCCCAGCTGAGGATCTGAGTGGTTTCAGGGATTCCAGCCCCCACAGGGGGGTTTATGGCTGTTGTCCCAGTTTTTGAAATGATGTCACCCACATCCCTGGGCATTCCTGATCTGGCAGAAATTGGGGTGCATTTAACACCATTTGTGGGGGAGTTGGGAGCATTTCTCAGTGTTTATCCCTCTGGATCCCCCAGTATGGGATCATGGATTCCCCAGCTCAGGGATGACCCCCAAATATGGGATCAAGGATTTCCCAATATGGGATCAGGAATTCCCCAGCTCAGAGATGACCCCCAGTATGGGATCACCCCCAGTATGGGATCAAGGATCCCCCAGTTTAGGAATAACCCCCAAATATGAGATCAGGGATGACCCCAATATGGGATCAAGGATCTCCCAGCTCAGGAGATCCCAGACAGGTGATGAAGGATTCCCCAATATGAGATCAAAGATCCCCCAGCTCAGAAATGACCCCCAAATATGGGATCAAGGATTCCCCAGTATGGGATCAGGGATTCCCCAGCTCAGAAATGACCCCCAATATGGGTTTAAGGATCTCCCAATATGAGATCAAGGATTTCCCAATATGGGATTAAGGATTTCCCAATATGGGATCATTTCCCATGGATGTCTGCAAACAAAAGTTCATCCTGAGCCTTTGTGCCACCCAGCTGAGGATCTGAGTGCTTTCAGGATTTCCAGCCCCCACAGGGGGGTTTATGGCTGTTGTCCCAGTTTTTGAAATGATGTCACCCACATCCCTGGGCATTCCTGATATGGGAGAAATTGGGGTGCATTTAACACCATTTGTGGGGGAGTTGGGAGCATTTCTCAGCATTTATCCCTCTGGATCCCCCAGTATGGGATCATGGATTCCCCAGCTCAGGGATGACCCCCAAATATGGGATCAAGGATTTCCCAATATGGGATCAAGGATTCCCCAGCTCAGGGATGACCCCCAATATGGGATCACCCCCAGTATGGGATCAAGGATCCCCCAGTTTGGGAATGACCCCCAAATATGGGATCAGGGATGACCCCAATATGAGATCAAGGATCTCCCAGCTCAGGAGATCCCAGATAGGTGATAAAGGATTCCCTAATATGAGATCAAGGATCCCCCAGCTCAGGGATCACCCCCAAATATGGGATTTAGTATTCCCCAGTATGGGATGACCCCAGAATATGGGATCAAGGATCCCCCAATATGGAATCAATGATCCCCCAGTTTAGGGGTCACCCCAATATGCGATCAAGGATCTCCCAGTATGGGATCAAAAATTCCCCAGCTCATGGATGACCCCCAATATGGGGTCAAGGATTCCTCAATATGGGATCAAGGATCTCCCAGCTCAGGGATCACCCCCAAATATGGGGTGACCCCAAATATGGGATCAAGAATTCCCCAATATGGGATCAAGGATCCCCCAGCTCAGGGTTCATCCCAAATATGGGATTAAGGATTCCCCAGCTCAGGGATGACCCCAATATGGGATGACCCCAAATATGGGATCAAGGATCCCCCAGTATGGGATCAAAAATTCCCTAGCTGAAGGATGAGCTCCAATATGGGATTCAAGGATTCCCCAGTATGGGATCAAAAATTCCCCAATATGGGATCAAGAATTCCCCAGCTCAGGGATCACCCCCAAATATGGGATAACCCAAAATATGGCATCAAGGATCCTCCAATATGGGATCAAAAATTCCCCAGCTCAGGGATGAGCTCCAATATGGGATCAAGGATCCCCCAGTATGGGATCAAAAATTCCCTAGCTGAAGGATGAGCTCCAATATGGGATTCAAGGATTCCCCACTATGGGATCAAAAATTCTCCAGCTCAGGGATGAGCTCCAATATGGGATCAAGGATTCCCCAATATGGGATCAAGAATCCCCCAGCTCAGGGATAACCCAGCTCAGGGATGACCCCAATATGGGATCAAGGATTCCCCACTGTGGGATCAAAAATTCCCCAATATGGGATCAAGAATTCCCCAGCTCAGGGATGAGCTCCAATATGGGATCAAGGATCCCCCAGCTCAGGGATCAAAAATTCCCCAATATGGGATCAAGGATCCCCCAGCTCAGGGATAACCCAGCCCAGGTCTGCCCCCAATTTCTCAGTCTCTCTCTGTACCTCTGCTGCTTTCCTTGACCTGCTCTGCCCAGACATCTGCCAGGACACCAACCAGACCCTTTTCAAGCCTTGCCAGGGCTCTGAGGAGGTGCCCTGCAACAAGCCCGTGCCCGTCAGCCTGGCAGAGGAGCCCTGCTGCCCCCTGCACCTGCGGCTGCCCCCCCAGATGTACGTGCCCGAGCAGGGGCTGGCAGTGCCCCAGGAGCTGGGGGCAGCCCCCACCGAGCTGTACCTGAGTGCAGCTGAGCTGCAGCCCACGGAGAGCCTGCCCCTGGAGTTCAGTGATGTGAGTTGGGAATGGTTCCCTGCCCCTGGAGTTCAGTGATGTGAGTTGGGAATGGTTCCCTGCCCCTGGAGTTGAGTGATGTGAGTTGGGAATGGTTCCCTGCCCCTGGAGTTCAGTGATGTGAGTTGGGAGTGGTTCCCTGCCCCTGGAGTTGAGTGATGTGAGTTGGGAATGGTTCCCTGCCCCTGGAGTTGAGTGATGTGAGTTGGGAATGGTTCCCTGCCCCTGGAGTTCAGTGATGTGAGTTGGGAATGGTTCCCTGCCCCTGGAGTTCAGTGATGTGAGTTGGGAATGGTTCCCTGCCCCTGGAGTTGAGTGATGGGAGTTGGGAATGGTTCCCTGCCCCTGGAGTTCAGTGATGTGAGTTGGGAATGGTTCCCTGCCCCTGGAGTTGAGTGATGTGAGTGGCACAGCTGGCAATGGTTCCCAGGTCACACCTTGGGATGGGAGGGGAGGTTATTCCAGCCTTTTCTTCCCATCCCTTTCTGGTTTTCCATCCCTTTCTTTTTTTCTGATCCCCATCCTTTCCTTCCCACCCTTTCTGTTTTCCCTTTCTTTTTTTCTGATCCCCATCCTTTCCTTCCCACCCTTTCTGTTTTTCCATCCCTTTCTTTTCTTCTGATCCCCATTCTTTTCTTCCCACCCCTTCCTCTTTTTCCATCCCTTTCTCCTCTTCTGATCCCCATCCTTTTCTTCCCACCCTTTCCTGTTTTTCCATCCCTTTCTCCTCTTCTGATCCCCAGCCTTTTCTTCCCACCCCTTCTTTTTCAATCCCAATTCACTTCTTCCATCCTTTTCTTCCAGCTCCTTCCTCCTCTTCTATCCCTCTTTCTCCTTTTCTTCCCACCCCTTCCTCTTTTTAACTCCCATTCACTTCTTCCAGTCTTTTCTTCCAGCTCTTTCCTCCTCTTCCATTTCTCTTTCTCCTCTTCTGATCCCCATCCTTTTCTTCCCACCCCCTCCTGTTTTTCCATCCCTTTCTCCTCTTCTGATCCCCATTCTTTTCTTCCCATCCCTTCCTCTTTTTCCATCCCTTTCTTCTGATCCCCATCCTTTTCTTCCCACCCCTTCTTTTCAATCCCAATTCACTTCTTCCATCCTTTTCTTCCAGCTCCTTCCTCCTCTTCTGTCCCTCTTTCTCCTTTTCTTCCAACCCCTCCCTCTTTTTCAACCCCCATTCATTTCTTCCAGCCTTTTCTTCCCTTCCCTTCCTCCTCTTCCATCCCTCTTTCTCTCCTGATCCCCATCCTTTTCTTCCTCTTTTTAACCCCCATTCACTTCTCCCAACCTTTTCTTCCAACCCTTTCCTCCTCTTCCATCTGAGATCCCACCTTGGGATGGGAGAGAAGGCTCTTCCAGCCTTTTCTTCCCACCCCTTCTTCTTTTTCCATCCCTTTCTTCTGATCCCCAGCCTTTTCTTCCCACCCTTTCTGTTTTTCCATCCCTTTCTTCTGATCCCCAATCCTTTTCTTCCCACCCTTTCCTGTTTTTCCATCCCTTTCTTTTCTTCTGATCCCCAATCCTTTTCTTCCCACCCTTTCCTGTTTTTCCATCCCTTTCTTTTCTTCTGATCCCCAATCCTTTTCTTCCCACCCCTTCCTCTTCTTCCATCCCTTTCTTTTTTTCTGATCCCCATCCTTTTCTTCCCACCCCTTCTTTTTCAATCCCAATTCATTTCTTCCATCCTTTTCTTCCAGCTCCTTCCTCCTCTTCTATCCCTCTTTCTCCTTTTCTTCCCACCCCTTTCTCTTTTCCCATCCCTTTCTCCTCTTCTGATCCCCATCCTTTTCTCCCCACCCTTTCCTCTTTTTGAACCCCCATTCATTTCTTCCAACCTTTTCTTCCCATCCCTTCCTATTTTTCCATCCCTTTCTCCTCTTCTGATCCCCATCCTTTTCTTCCAACCCCTTCCTGTTTTCAAACCTCCTTCAATCTCTTCTTCCCACCCCTTCCTCTTTTTCAACCTCCATTCATTTCTTCCAACCTTTTCTTCCCACCCCTTCCTCCTCTTCCATCCTTTTCTCCTTTTCTGATCTCCATCCTTATCTTCCCACCCCTTCCTCTTTTTAACTCCCATTCACTTCTTCCAGTCTTTTCTTCCAGCTCTTTCCTCCTCTTCCATCCTTTTCTCCTTTTCTGATCTCCATCTTTTTCTTCCAATCCCTTCCTCTTTTTCAACCCCCATTCACTTTTTCCAGCCTTTTATTCCCATCTTTTCTTTTTCTTCCATTTCTCTTTCTCCTTTTCTGATCCCCATCCTTTTCTTCCCCCCCTTTCTTATTTTTGAACCCCCATTCACTTCTTCCAACCTTTTATTTCCATCTTTTCCTCTTCTTCCATTTCTCTTTCTCCATTTCTGATCCCCATCCTTTTCTTCCAACCCCTTCCTCATTTTCAACCTCCTTCAATCTCTTCACCCCTTCCTCTTTTTCAGCCCCCATTCACTTCTTCCAGTCTTTTCTTCCAGCTCTTTCCTCCTCTTCCATCCTTTTCTCCTTTTCTGATCTCCATCCTTTTCTTCCCCCCTTTCTTATTTTTTAACCCCCATTCACTTCTTCCAACCTTTTATTCCCATCTTTTCCTCTTCTTCCATTTCTCTTTCTCCTTTTCTGATCCCCATCCTTTTCTTCCAACCTTTTCCTTTTTTTAACCCCCATTCACTTTTTCCAACCTTTTATTCCCATCTTTTCCTCTTCTTCCATTTCTCTTCCCACCCCTTCCTCTTTTTCAACCCCCATTCACTTCTTCCAACCTTTCCTTCCATCCCTTTCCTCTTCTTCCACCTGAGAGCCCTCCTGGGATGCTGCATCCAGATCTGGGGTTCTGAGCACAGGAGGAGCTGCAGGACTGAGACCCAGGGCTGGACCAGCTCTGGGATCAGGCTGGGGATGTCCAAACTGGAGAGGAGAAGGATCCAGGGACACCTTAGAGCCCCTTGTGCCTGCAGAGAGCTGGAGAGGGATTTGGGACAAAGGATGGAGTGCCAGGATAAAGGGGAATGGATTCCAATCCCAGAGGCAGGGTTAGGTGGGATATTTGAGGGATTTGGGACAAAGGATGGAGTGCCAGGACAAAGGGAAATGGATTCCAGAGGCAGGGTTAGGTGGGATATTTGAGGGATTTGGGATAAAGGATGGAGTGCCAGGATAAGGGGGAATGGATTCCAGAGGCAGGGTTAGGTGGGATAATTTGAACAAATTTCTCCCTGTGAAGATCTCCCCAGATTTTTCCCTAGGGAGATCCTGGAATGGATTTCCCAGAGCAGCTGAGGCTGCCCCTGGATCCCTGAAAGTGTCCAAGGCCAGGTTGGGCAGGGCTTGGAGCCACCTGGGATAGTGGGAGGTGTCCATGTCCCTGTCCATTCTAAAGCATCCTGAGAGTCTGAAAATGCAGAAATGTGGAAAATTTGGGAGCTGTTCCAAAATTTGGGAGGCCCCTTGTGCCTGCAGAGAGCTGGAGAGGGATTTGAGACAAAGGATGGAGTGCCAGGATAAAGGGAAATGGGTTCCAGAGGCAGGGTTAGGTGGGATATTTTGAGGGATTTGGGACAAAGGATGGAGTGCCAGGATAAGGGGAATGGGTTCCAATCCCAGAGGCAGGGTTAGGTGGGATAATTTGAGGGATTTGGGATAAAGGATGGGGTGCCAGGATAAGGGGGAATGGATTCCAGAGGCAGGGTTAGGTGGGATAATTTGAACAAATTTCTCCCTGTGAAGATCTCCCCAGATTTTTCCCTAGGGAGATCCTGGAATGGATTTTCCAGAGAAGCTGAGGCTGCCCCTGGATCCCTGAAAGGCCAGGTTGGGCAGGGCTTGGAGCCACCTGGGATAGTGGAAGGTGTCCATGTCCCTGTCCATTCTAAAGCATCCTGAGAGTCTGAAAATGCAGAAATGTGAAAAATTTGGGAGCTATTCCAAAATTTGGGAGGCCCCTTGTGCCTGCAGAGAGCTGGAGAGGGATTTGGGACAAAGGATGGAGTGCCAGGATAAAGGGAAATGGGTTCCAGTGCAGAGAAAGAGTTAGGTGGGATATTTGAGGGATTTGGGATAAAGGATGGAGTGCCAGGACAAGGGGGAATGGGTTCCAGTGCCAGGGGCAGGGTTAGGTGGGATATTTTGAGGGATTTGGGACAAAGGATGGAGTGCCAGGACAAAGGGGAATGAATTCCAGTGCAGAGGCAGGGTTAGATGGGATATTTGAGGGATTTGGGATAAAGGATGGGGTGCCAGGATAAAGGGGAATGAATTCCAGAGGCAGGGGCAGGTGGGATAATTTGAACAAATTTCTCCCTATGAAGATCTCCCCAGATTTTTCCCTAGGGAGATCCTGGAATGAATTTTCCAGAGCAACTGAGGCTGCCCCTGGATCCCTGAAAGTGCCCAAGGCCAGGTTGGGCAGGGCTTGGAGCCACCTGGGATAGTGGGAGGTGTCCATGTCCCTGTACATGGATGATCTTTACACTCTAAAGCATCCTGGAAGTCTGAAAATGCAGAAATGTGGAAAATTTGGGAGCTGTTCCAAAATTTGGGAGGCCCCTTGTGCCTGCAGAGAGCTGGAGAGGGATTTGGGACAAAGGATGGAGTGCCAGGACAAAGGGTAATGAATTCCAGTGCAGAGGCAGGGTTATTTGGGATATTTTGAGGGATTTGGGACAAAGGATGGAGTGCCAGGATAAGGGGGAATGGATTCCAGAGGAAGGGTTAGATGGAATATTTGAGGGATTTGGGATAAAGGATGGAGTGCCAGGATAAAGGGGAATGGATTCCAGTGCAGAGGCAGGGTTAGATGGGATATTTTGAGGGATTTGGGATAAAGGATGGAGTGCCAGGATAAGGGGGAATGGGTTCCAGAGGCAGGGTTAGGTGGGATAATTTGAACAAATTTCTCCCTGTGAAGATCTCCCCAGATTTTTCCCTAGGGAGATCCTGGAATGGATTTCCCAGAGAAGCTGAGGCTGCCCCTGGATCCCTGAAAGTGTCCAAGGCCAGGTTGGGCAGGACTTGGAGCCACCTGGGATAGTGGAAGGTGTCCATGTCCCTGTCCATTCTAAAGCATCCTGAGAGTCTGAAAATGCAGAAATGTGGAAAATTTGGGAGCTATTCCAAAATTTGGGAGGCCCCTTGTGCCTGCAGAGAGCTGGAGAGGGATTTGGGACAAAGGATGGAGTGCCAGGATAAAGGGAAATGGATTCCAGTGCCAGAGGAAGGGTTAGGTGGGATATTTTGAGGGATTTGGGACAAAGGATGGAGTGCCAGGATAAAGGGAAATGGATTCCAGTGCAGAGGCAGGGTTAGATGGGATAATTTGAGGGATTTGGGATAAAGGATGGGGTGCCAGGATAAAGGAGAATGGATTCCAGAGGCAGGGTTAGGTGGGATAATTTGAACAAATTTCTCCCTGTGAAGATCTCCCCAGATTTCTCCCTAGGGAGATCCTGGAATGGATTTCCCAGAGAAGCTGAGGCTGCCCC
Organism: Setophaga petechia; assembly: GCA_024362935.1. Classification (NCBI taxonomy): domain Eukaryota; kingdom Metazoa; phylum Chordata; class Aves; order Passeriformes; family Parulidae; genus Setophaga; species Setophaga petechia. The sequence goes on from JANCRA010000073.1 coordinate 2,498,687, forward strand.
TGGATCCCTGAAAGTGTCCAGGGCCAGGTTGGGCAGGGCTTGGAGCCACCTGGGATAGTGGGAGGTGTCCATGTCCCTGTCCATGGATGATCTTCACATTCTAAAGCATCCTGAGAGTCTGAAAATGCAGAAATGTGCAAAATTTGGGAGCTGTTCCAGAGTTGGTGGCTGCTCCTTTGGAATAGCTGTGCTCTTTAAGAGCAGGGACCTCTTTAAAAAGAGATTTTTCTCCCCCAACCCCCATTTTGTCTGGCATGAGGAAAACATGAAGATTTTAATCCCCAGATTATTGAGGCATCATTGTGCATTTAAAGCAGCACAGCTCAGAGCCTCAGGAGTGCACTGAGGCAAAACCAGAGCAGCAGGATCCAGGGGAGCTGCTCCTGTGGGTGCCCCCTCAGTGTTTGGGTGCCCTGAGGTTGATGTTGGAGGCAAACCTTGGATCTCCTTTGGAATTTGGTGATGGAGAAAGGAATTCCAGCAGCAGGAGCTGGGTCAGGCTTGGGGAGGGCTCAGATCAGAGCCCAGCCCCTCTCTGTGCAAACAGGAGGTGATTTTTGGGGTTGGAAAGGAGAAGCAGGGGTGTTTGCCCTCATCCTGAGCTTTGAGAGGGTTCTGAGCTCCCTCTGGAGCTCTGCAGATTGATGGAGGTTCTGGGGGCATCTGTTGTGTCTCACCAGGCTGGGGAGGTGCCACTCGTGAGTCACAGCAATGTCACCCTCTGTCAAACCCCTCTGGAGGGAAACAAATCCTGACCTCTGCTGAATCCCAGCCTGTCCTGAATCCCAGTTTCTCTCCCCAATCCCAGCCTCTCCTCAATCCCAACCTCTCTTGAATCCCAGCTTCTCCTGAGTCCCAGTTTCTCCTCAATCCCAGCTTCTCCTCAATCCCAACCTTTCCTGAATCCCAGCTTCTCCTGAATTCCTGCTTCTCCCAAATCCCAGCTTCTCCCAAATCCCAGTTTCTCCCCAATCCCAGCCTCTCCCCAATCCCAGCTTCTCCTCAATCCCAACCTGTCCTGAATCCCAGCCTCTGCTGAATCCTAGCTTCTCCCAAATCCCAGCTTCTCCCAAATCCCAGTTTCTCCCAAATCCCAGCTTCTCCCAAATCCCAGTTTCTCCCAAATCCCAGCTACTCCTGAATCCCAGCCTTTGCTGAATCCCACCTTCTCCCAAATCCCAGCTTCTCCTGAATCTCAACCTCTCACAAATCCCAGTTTCTCTCCCCAATCCCAGTTTCTCTCCCCAATCCCAGTTTCTCCTCAATCCCACCCTCTCCTGAATCCCAGCCTCTCTTGAATCTCAGCCTCTCCCAAATCCCAGCTTCTCCTGAATCCCAGCCTCTGCTGAATTCCAGCTTCTCACAAATCCCAGTTTTTCCTGAATCTCAGCCTCTCCCAAATCCCAGTTTCTCACAAATCCCAGCTTCTCCTCAATCTCAGCCTCTCCCAAATCCCAGCCTGTCCTGAATCTCAGCTTCTCCTCAATCTCAGCCTCTCCCAAATCCCAACCTCTCCCAAATCCCAGTTTCTCCTCAATCCCAGCTTCTCCCAAATCCCAGCCTCTGCTGAATCCCAGCTTCTCCTGAATCCCAGTTTCTCCCAATTCCCAGCTTCTCCTCAATCCCAGCTTCTCCTCAGTCCCAGCCTCTCTTGAATCCCAGCTTCTCCTGAATCCCAGCCTCTCCTCAATCCCAGCCTCTCCTCAATCCCAACCTGTCCTGAATCCCAGCTTCTCCCAAATCCCAGCTTCTCCCAAATCCCAGCCTCTCCTGAATCTCAGCTTCTCCTCAATCCCAGCTTCTCCCAAATCCCAGCTTCTTCCAAATCCCAGTTTCTCCCCAGTCCCAGCCTCTCCCCCTGTCAGGGAGGGCAGCTGGAGCAGTGCTCTGAGCCTGCCCATCCTCGTCTGTGCTGTCAGGGCAAACACAGGAGGTGTGACAGCCCAGGGGAGGGTGGGGATGTTCTGGGGGTCCCCTTGAATGTGTGTGACATCCTGGATGGCTCTGGGGGTCCCCAGGAGTGTGTGTGACATCCCAGGAGAGGGTGGGGATGTTCTGGGGGTCCCCAGGAATGTGTGTGTGACATCCTGGACACGAGGGATGGCTCTGGGGTTCCCCTGCAGTGTGTGTGACATCCTGGGGAGGGTGGGGATGTTCTGGGTGTCCCCATGAATGTATGTGACACCCTGGGTTGCTCTGGGGGTCTCCAGGAATGTGTGTGACATCCTGGAGAGTGTGAGGATGTTCCAGGTGTCCCCTGCAGTGTGTGTGACATCCTGGGCAGCAGGGATGGCTCAGGGGGTCCCCAGGTGTGTGTGTGACATCCTGGACTGATCTGGGGGTCCCCAGGAGTGTGTGTGACATCCTGGAGAGGGTGAGGATATTCGAGGTGTCCCCTGCAGTGTGTGTGACATCCTGGGGAGGGTGGGGATGTTCCAGGGGTCCCCATGAATGTGTGTGACATCCTGGATGGCTCTGGGTGTCCCCAGGAGTGTGTGTGACATCCTGGACTGACCTGGGGGTCCCCTGGAATGTGTGTGACATCCTGGAGAGTGTGAGGATATTCGAGGTGTCCCCTGCAGTGTGTGTGACATCCTGGGGAGGGTGGGGGTGTTCCAGGGGTCCCCATGAATGTGTGTGACATCCTGGATGGCTCTGAGGGTCCCCAGGAGTGTGTGTGACATCCTGGACACGAGGGATGGCTCTGGGGTTCCCCTGCAGTGTGTGTGACATCCTGGAGAGTGTGAGGATGTTCCAGGTGTCCCCTGCAGTGTGTGTGACATCCTGGGTGGCTCTGAGGGTCCCCAGGAATGTGTGTGACATCCCAGGAGAGGGTGGAGATGTTCCAGGGGTCCCTAGGAGTGTGTGTGACATCCTGGACTGACCTGGGGGTCCCCTGGAGTGTGTGTGACATCCCAGGAGAGGGTGGAGGTGTTCCAGGTGTCCCCATGAATGTGTGTGACATCCTGGAGAGTGTGAGGATATTCGAGGTGTCCCCTGCAGTGTGTGTGACATCCTGGGGAGGGTGGGGATGTTCCAGGGGTCCCCATGAATGTGTGTGACACCCTGGATGGCTCTGGGGGTCCCCAGGAATGTGTGTGTGACATCCTGGACATGAGGGATGGCTCTGGGGGTCCCCAGGAGTGTGTGTGACATCCTGGAGATGGGGGATTGCTCTGGGGGTCCCCAGGAGTGTGTGTGTGACATCCTGGATGGCTCTGAGGGTCCCCTGGAGTGTGTGTGACATCCCAGGAGAGGGTGGGGATGTTCCAGGTGTCCCCTGCAGTGTGTGTGACATCCTGGATTGTTCTGGATGTCCCCATGAATGTGTGTGACACCCTGGGGAGCAGGGACTGCCCTGGGGGTCCCCAGACAGGTGTGATTGGACCCTGCCAAAGCCATTCCAGTGCTGGAGGGACACTTTGGGGACAGCACATCCCACTGAGCTCCAGCTGGGGTGTCCCACACCTTGTCCTCAGCTGTGCCAGCCGGGATCATGGCACTCCAGGAGGAGGAGGAGGAAGAAGAGGGGGTTCCTGGGGTGTGTTCCTGTCTGGGGGTCCCCTTGGCATGGTGCCCACTCCTCCTTTTCTTCCTCCTTTTCTTCCTCCTCCTCCTCCTTTTCCTCCTCCTCCTGATGAGCTCCGTTTCATGAGCTCCGTTTTCCCTGCCAGGACCTGGACGTGGTGGGTGATGGGATGCAGTGCCCCCCATCCCCTCTGCTCTTTGACCCCTCTGTGAGCCTGGATCCAGCCCTGAGGGACGTGGCTGAGGCTCCCATCGACATCCTGGCCCTGGAGGAGCCCAACAGGGGCAGCTCCTGCACCCCCCTGCTCCCTGCAGCACAGGGGCCTGCCCAGGTATGGTGATCCCCCCACCCTGGGATGGATTTTTCTCTTCCCTCCTCTTCCTCCCACCCAGCAGCTCCAGAGCCTGGGTGTGCCCATGGTCTGGGTGGCATTAGGGGTGCCAGGCTGGGGGTGGCAGCCTTGTCCTGGGGATGCCAGAGACAATGGGGATGTCTGAGATGCTCTTGGAATCTCTTAGATTAAGATTTTAACAGCTTTAAGATTAAGATTAGATTAAGATTCCAAATGCCTTGGGATCTCCTAGATTAAGATTTTAACAGTTTTAAGATTAAGATTAGATTAAGATTCCAAGAGCCTTGGGATCTCCTAGATTAAGATTTTAACAGTTTTAAGATTAAGATTAGATTAAGATTCCAAGAGCCTTGGGATCTCCTAGATTAAGATTGTAACAGTTTTAATTTAAGATTAAGATTAGATTAAGATTCCAAGAGCCTTGGAATCTCTTAGATTAAGATTTTAAGAGCTTTAAGGTTAAGATTAAGATTAGATTAAGATTCCAAGGCTCTTGAAATCTCTTAATCCCAGCTGGGGAGGTTTTAGGGGAGTTGTTTCCCAGCTCAGGGGTTCTCCTTTCTTCCTTGGGAGTCTTCATTTTCACTGGGATAATTGAAATTTATTGACTGAAATTTGGTCCTGGCATCCTGGCTGGAACCTGGGACCATTTTCACTGGGATAATTGAAATTTATTGACTGAAATTTGTTCCTGGCATCCTGGCTGGAACCTGGGGTTTCTTTGGGGTGTCCCCACAGGGACAGGTGGTGTCACCCAGTGTCCTGTCATGATTCCAAATTTTGGGGTGAGGGGGCCACAGTCTGGGGTTTTCCTTTTTTGGAGTTTTAATTTTCACTGGAATAACTGAAATTTGTTCCTCTCACCCTTTCTGAAACCTGGGGCTTCTTTAGGGTGTCCCCACAGGGACAGGTGGTGTCACCCACTGTCCTGTCATGGACAGTTTTGGGGCCACATCCCAGGGGTTCTCCTTTTTTGGAGTTTTAATTTTCACTGGGATAACTGAAATTTGTTCCTGTCTGGAACCTGGGGCTTCTTGGGGTAGATTAATTTTCACTGGGGTAACTGAAATTTGTTCCTCTCTGGAACTTGGGGTTTCTTTGGGGTGTCCCCACAGGGACAGGTGGTGTCACCCACTGTCCTGTCATGGTGTGAAGGCCAAGTTTTGGGGTGGGCAGGGGGTGTCCCATCCCAGGCTCTGACTGAAGACCCCCAGTTTTTCTGTAGCTGTTGGTTTCAAGCAAGAGCCCAGAACAAAACCCTCCCGGTCTGTTGGTGCTCCCACCCCTGGAGCTCCCAATTCGTGTGGGAGTGACACTGAACCCCCCAGGCTGTGTCCCAGCACCCCCTGCCATGTCCCTGAGCTGTCCCAGCAGTGTCACCTCCCTTTGCAGCCCCGGGAGGAGCAGCAGCAGCCCCAGGGAGCAGCTTCACCCAGCCCAGCCCGAGGAGCCAACGGGAGCCTGGAGCCAGGGGCCGTGGGCTGAGCCCCCTGTGGGACCCTCCCCGTGGGACCCGGGGGGGCTGCAGAGCTGCTGCAGTGCCAGGAGGAGCTGCAGCTCCAGATCTGCTGATCCTGCACCACAGAAACCCCAAAAACCCCAGGATGGGGCTGCAGAGCCTCCTGTCCTCTGTGGGGATGGAGTGGCCATGGGAGGCTGGGGAGGGAGATCACCAAATTCTGGGGGACTCTCACTGTGGGACCTGGGGGGGTCTTGAATCCTTCTCCAGTGCCAGGAGGAGCTGCAGCTCCAGCTCTGCTGATTCTGCAGCCACAGAAACCCCAAAAACCCCATCCAGAGCCTCCTGTCCTCTGGGGATGGAGGAGCCATGGAACACCAGGGACAGAAATCACCAAATTCTGGGGGACACCCAGGGGACCCTCACCGTGGGACCTGGGGGGCTTTGAGTCCTCCTCCAATGCCAGGAGGAGCTGCAGCTCCAGATCTGCTGATTCTGCACCACAGAAACCCCAGAAACCCCATCCTGAGCCTCCTGTTCTCTGTGGAGATGGAAGAGGCTGGGGAGGGAGATCACCAGTTTCTGGGGCACAGAAATCACCAAATTCTGGTGGGACTCTCACTGTGGGACCCGGGGGGGCTGCAGAGCTGCTGCAGTGCCAGGAGGAGCTGCAGCTCCAGATCTGCTCATTCCTGCAACCACAGAAACCCCAGAAACCCCAGGATGGGGCTGCAGAGCCTCCTGTCCTCTGTGGGGATGGAGCTGCCACAGGAGGGAAATCACCAAATTCTGGGGCACAGAAATCACCAAATTCTGGGGGACCCTCACTGTGGGGCCTGGGGGGGGCTTGAATCCTTCTCCAATGCCAGGAGGAGCTGCAGCTCCAGCTCTGCTGATTCTGCAGCTACAAAAACCCCAAAAACCCCATCCAGAGCCTCCTGTCCTCTGTGGGGATGGAGGAGCCATGGGAGGCTGGGGAGGGAAATCACCAAATTCTGGGGTACACCCAGGGGACCCTCACCATGGGAACTGGGGGGCCTTGAATCCTCCTCCAGTGCCAGGAGGAGCTTCAGCTCCAGATCTGCTGATTCTGCAGCCAGAGAAACCCCAAAACCCCCAGGATGGGGCTGCAGAGCCTCCTGTCCTCCTCCGTGGGGATGGAGCAGCCATGGGAGGTTGGGGAGGGAAATCACCAAATTCTGGGGCACAGAAATCACCAAATTCTGGAGGACACCCAGGGGACCCTCACTGTGGGACTTGGGGGGCTTTGAGACCTTTTCCAGTGCCAGGAGGAGCTGCAGCTCCAGCTCTGCTGATCCTGCAGCCACAGAAACCCCAAAAACCCCAGGATGGGGCTCCAGAGCCTCCTGTCCTCCGTGGGGATGGAGCAGCCACAGGAGGGAAATCACCAAATTCTGGGGGACACCTGTGGGACTTGGAGGGGACTTGAATCCTTCTCCAGTGCCAGGAGGAGCTGCAGCTCCAGCTCTGCTGATTCTGCAGCCACAGAAACCCCAAAAACCCCATCCAGAGCCTCCTGTTCTCTGGGGATGGAGGAGCCATGGAACACCAGGGACAGAAATCACCAAATTCTGGGGGACACCCAGGGGACCCTCACCGTGGGACCTGGGGGGCTTTGAGTCCTCCTCCAATGCCAGGAGGAGCTGCAGCTCCAGATCTGCTGATTCTGCACCACAGAAACCCCAGAAACCCCATCCTGAGCCTCCTGTTCTCTGTGGAGATGGAAGAGGCTGGGGAGGGAGATCACCAATTTCTGGGGCACAGAAATCACCAAATTCTTGGGCACAGAAATCACCAAATTCTGGTGGGACCCTCACTGTGGGACCTGGTGGGGCTGGAGACCTTTTCCAATGCCAGGAGGAGCTGCAGCTCCAGCTCTGCTGATTCTGCACCACAGAAACCCCAAAAACCCCAGAAAACTCATCCAGAGCCTCCTGTCCTCTGTGGGGATGGAGCAGCCATGGGAGGCTGGGGAGGGAGATCACCAAATTCTGGGGTACACCCAGGGGACCCTCACCATGGGAACTGGGGGGCCTTGAATCCTCCTCCAGTGCCAGGAGGAGCTTCAGCTCCAGCTCTGCTGATTCTGCAGCCAGAGAAACCCCAAAACCCCCAGGATGGGGCTGCAGAGCCTCCTGTCCTCTGTGGGGATGGAGCAGCCATGGGAGGTTGGGGAGGGAAATCACCAATTTCTGGGGCACAGAAATCACCAGATTCTGGAGGACACCCAGGGGACCCTCACTGTGGGACTTGGGGGGCTTTGAGACCTTTTCCAGTGCCAGGAGGAGCTGCAGCTCCAGCTCTGCTGATTCTGTAGCTACAGAAACCCCAAAAACCCCAGGATGGGGCTGCAGAACCTCCCATATTCTGTGGGGATGGAGCTGCCACAGGAGGGAAATCACCAAATTCTGGGGGACACCTGTGGGACTTGGAGGGGGCTTGAATCCTTCTCCAGCACCAGGAGGAGCTGCAGCTCCAGCTCTGCTCATTCCTGAACCCCAGAAACCCCATCCAGAGCCTCCCATCCTGCCTGGGGATGGAGCTGAGGAGGGAAATCTCCAAATTCTGGGGGTCAGAAATCACCGAATTCTGGGGGACAGAAATCGCCGAATTCTGGGGGACTGAAATCTCCAAATTCTGGGCGTCTGTGCCACACCCTGGGGGGTGTTGTGGCCCTGTGGGGTTTTGGGGGGGTCTGTTCTGTCTGTCCCCCCACAATAAAGTGATGGAGGTGGGTGCTCAGTGTGTCTGTGTCGTGATGAGCTCGGGATTTGGGGGTGTTTGGGGTGCCCTGGGGTATTTGGGGTATTCTGGGCTGTTTGGGGTGCCCTGGGGGTGTTTAGGGTCACCTTGGGATGTTTGGGGGTACCCTGGGGGGTGTTTGGGGTGCCCTGAGGGGTGTTTGGTGTACCCTGGGTGATATTGGGGTGCCCTGGGGGTGTTTGGGGTGTTCTGGGGGATGTTTGGGGTCACCTTGGGGTGTTTGGGGGTCCCCTGGGGGTGTTTGGGGTGCACTGGGTGATATTTGGGGTACCCTGGGGTATTTTGGGGTTCCCTGAGGGATATTTGGGGTGTTTGGGGTGCCCTGGGGGGTCTCTGGTGTGCCCTGGGGGTGTTTGGGGTTCTCTGGGGGATATTTGGGGGTCCCCTGGGTTGTTTGGGATGCTCTGGGTGATATTTGGGGTGCCCTGGGGGGTATTTGGGGTGCCCTGAGGAGTGTTTGGGATGTCCTGGGGTATTTGGGGGTGCTCTGGGGGGTGTTTGGGGTACCCTGGGTGATATTTGGGGTACCCTGGGGGGTGTTTGGGGTGCTTGGAGGGATGTTTGGGGTCACCTTGGGGTGTTTGAGGTGCCCTGGGTGATATTTGGGGTACCCTGGGGGGTCTCTGGTGTGTCCTGGGGGTGTTTAGGGTTCTCTGGGGGATATTTGGGAGTCCCCTGGGTTGTTTGGGGTGCCCTGGGGAATATTTGGGGTGCTTGGAGGGATGTTTGGGGTCACCCTGGGGTGTTTGGGGTGCCCTGGGGGGTCTCTGGTGTGCCGTGGGGGTGTTTGGGGTTCTGTGGGGGATATTTGGGGGTCCCCTGGGGTGTTTGGGGTCTCCTGGCGTGTTTGGGATGCCCTGGGTGATATTTGGGGTACCTTGGGGGGTTTTTTGGGGTACCCTGGGTTATATTTGGGGTCTCCTGGGGTATTTTGGGATGCCCTGGGTGATATTTGGGGTGCCCTGGGGGGTGTTTGGGGTGCTTGGGGGGGTGTTTGGGGTCACCTTGGAGTGTTTGGGATTCTCTGGGGGATATTTGGGGGTCCCCTGGGGTGTTTGGGGTCTCCTGGGGTGTTTGGGATGCCCTGGGTGATATTGGGGGTGTCTTGGGGATGTTTGGGGTGCCCTGGGGAGGGTTTGGGGTGCTCGGGGGGGTATTTTGGGGTGCCCGGGGGGGTCTCTGGTGTGCCCTGGGGGTGTTTGGGGTTCTCTGGGGGATATTTGGGGGTCCCCTGGGTTGTCCTGGGGTGTTTGGGGTGCCCTGGGTGATATTTGGGGTACCTTGGGGGGTATTTTGGGGTACCCTGGGTTATATTTGGGGTGTCCTGGGGTATTTTGGGGTGCCCTGGGGTATTTTGGGGTGCCCTGGGTGATATTTGGGGTATCCTGGGGGATGTTTGGGATACCCTGGGGGATATTTGGGGTACCCTGGGGTATTTGGGGTGCCTTGGGGGTCTCGGTGTCCCCGGTCCCGGCCCGTGCCGCTGCTCTGGGGGGTCCCTTTGGGGTCCCCGTTCGCTCCGGTTCGGTTCTCGGGGGGTTCCGGTCCCACCCGGGTCAGCCCCGCCGGGCTGGGGGAGGGAGGGGCGGCGGCGGCGGCTCCGTTCCGGGCGGTTCCGGTGATCACGGGAACGGGCGGGGGGGGCGCCCGGTGCGCGCGGATTGGCGGCGGCGGGGGCGCAGGGCGGGGCCGGCCCGGTGCGGCCATGACGTCACCGCCGCCGCCGCCGGTCCCGCCCCGGTGCCGGTGCCGGTGCCAGCCCCGGCCATGGCGCCCCGGCCCCGCCGGAGCCCCCGGTGAGTCCCGGGGCTGGAGGGGACCGGGGGGGGTTCGGGGCCGCTCCTCGGTGGTACCGGAGGCCGGGGAGGGGGAGGGGGGGGCGGCATCCGTGGCCTCCGGTTACCGGGAGGGTGGGGGTTGATCCCGGGGGTGGCGATCCGCGTGTCCCCGGTGCGTCCCCGGTGTGTCCTCGGCTGTCCCCGGCGCATCCTGGGGTGTCCCCGCTGTCCCCAGAGCATCCCGGCTGTCTCGGAGGTGTCCCCGCTGCGTCCTGGCTGTCCCTGGGGTGTCCCCAGAGCGTTCCGGCTGTCCCCAGGGTCCCCAGTGCACCCGGAGTGTCCCTGGGGTGTCCTCATTGCGCCCCGCTGTCCCCAGGGTGTCCCCAGGGTCCCCAGTGCACCCGGAGTGTCCCTGCGGTGTCCTCGGTGTCCCCATTGCACCCAGACTGTCCCTGAGGTGTCCTTATGGCACCCAGCTGTCCCCAGGATGTCCCCAGGGTCCCCGCTGCACTCGGACTGTCCCTGGGGTGTCCTTATCGCACCCCGCTATCCCCTGGGTCCCCATTGCACCCCGGCTGTCCCTGGGGTGTCCCCTGGGTCCCCATTGCACCCGGACAGTCCCTGGGGTGTCCTCGGTGTCCCCATTGCACCCAGAGTGTCCCTGGGGTGTCCTTATGGCACCCAGCTGTCCCCAGGGTCCCCATTGCACCCAGGGTGTCCCTGAGGTGTCCTTATTGCACCCTGCTGCGTCCTGGCTGTCCCCAGGGTCCCCATTGCACCCGGAGTGTCCCTGGGGTGTCCCCGGTGTCCCCACAGCACCCTGTCTCTCCCTGGGGCATTCCTGGTGTCCCCAGAGCATCCCGGCTGTCCCTGTGGTGTCCCCAGTGTCCCCACTGCACCCCGGCTGTCTCTGAGGTGTCCCCGCTGCATCCTGGCTGTCCCCTGGGTCCCCATTGCACCCGGAGTGTCCCTGGGGTGTCCCCGGTGTCCCCAGTGCATCCTGACTGTCCCTGAGGTGTCCTCAGAGTCCCCATTGCACCAAGGGTGTCCCTGGGGTGTCCTTACTGCACCCCGCTGTCCCCAGGGTGTCCCCAGTGTCCCCATTGCACCCGGACTGTCCCTGGGGTGTCCTTCTCAGACCCAGCTGTCCCCTGGGTCCCCATTGCACCCGGACTCTCCCTGGGCCATTCCTGGTGTCCCCAGTGAATCCTGACCATCCCTGGGGTGTCCCCATTGCACCCCGGCTGTCCCTGGGGTGTCCCCAGTGTCCTCATTGCACCCTCGCTGTCCCCAGGGTGTTCCCAGTGTCCCCAGTGTCCCCACTGCATCCTGGCTCTCCCTGGGGTGTCCCCACAGCACCCTGACCCTCCCTGGGGCATTCCTGGTGTCCCCAGTGAATCCTGGCTATCCCTGGGGTGTCCCCAGTGTCCCCATTGCACCCCAGCTGTCCCTGGGGTGTCCCCACTGTCCCCAGAGCATTCCGGCTGTCCCCAGGGTCCCCAGTGAACCCTGACCATCCCTGGGGTGTCCCCATTGCACCCCGGCTGTCCCTCAGGTGTCCCCAGTGTCCCCATTGCACCCTGACTCTCCCTGGGGCATTCCTGGTGTCCCCACAGCACCCTGACTGTCCCTGGGTGTCCCTCACTGCCTTTCATCCCACCCACCCGTCCCCAGTGTCCCCAGCACAGCCCAGCTGTCCCTGAGGTGTCCCCAGTGTCCCCAGCACAGCCCAGCTGTCCCTGGGGTGTCCCCAGTGTCCCCAGCACACCCCAGCTGTCCCCTGTGTGTGTCTCTGCTGTCCCCACCACATCCTGACTGTTCCATGCCGTGTCCCCACCGCATCCCTGGCTGTCCCTGCGTGTCCCTGCCCAGCTGTCCTCGATGTGTCCCCGCAGCCCGAGGCCATTTCTGTAGCACATCCCACTTGTCCCCGGTGTGTCCCGGCTGTCCCCAGGGTGTCCTTGCTGTCCCTGGTGCATCCTGGCTGGCCCTGGACTGTCCCCAGTGTGTCCTGGCTGTCCCCAGAAGGGCTCATCGGGGTTGAGGACACTTGGGGCTGTCACCCCTGTCCCTGGATTGTCCCAGCCCCATCCTGGCTGCCCCCAGGAAAGCTCAGTGGGTTGAGGAGACTCAGGGTTGTCACCCCATGTCTCTGGACTGTCCCCAGTGCATCCTGGCTGTCCCCAGAACATCTCAGTAAGGTTGGGGACACTTGGGGCTGTCACCCCATGTCCCTGGATTGTCCCCACCCCATCCTGGACTGTCCCCAATGTGTCCTGGCTGCCTCCAGGAGGGCTCAGCAGGGTTGGGGACACTCGGGGCTGTCACCCCCTGTCCCTGGATTGTCCCCACTGCATCCTGGCTGTCCCCAGGGTGTCCTTGCTGTCCCTGGTGCATCCTGGCTGGCCCTGGACTGTCCCCAGTGTGTCCTGGCTGTCCCAGAATGGTTCAGCAGGGTTGGGGACACTCGGGGCTGTCACCCCACCCCATCCTGGCTGTCCCCAGAAGAGCTCAGTGGGGTTGAGGACACTCAGGGCTGTCATCCCCTGTCCCTGGCTCACCAGGATTGTCCCCAGTTTGTCCTTGGTGTCCCTGGTGCATCCTCGCTGTCCCTGGACTGTCCCCAGTGTGTCCTGGCTGTCCCCAGAAGGGCTCACCAGGGCTGGGGACACTCGGGGCTGTCACCCCTGTCCCTGGCTCGCCATGGGGACCCTGGTGTGACCAGCCCAGGGCCAGCCCGTCACAGCCACGCTGGCACGTCCAGGGCTGCGGTTTGTCCCCTCGCCGTGTCCCCAGGGGGCAGCGGGGACAGAGTCACTGGGGAGGGGACACTGGGGAGGGGACACGGGCTCGGAGTGGCCCCGGCTGTGTCCCCCTCCCCACAGGGACCCTGGCGCTGGGCCCCGCGCTGGGGGAGGGGACGGGCTCGCTGTCCATCTGTCGGGGCCCCCCCGGCTGTCCCCGCCGGGGGCTTGGGGGGGCCGCGGGCCGCTCTTCCCCTCCAGACAGAGCCTCACTTCCCCCCGTGACGCAGCCGGAGCCGCCGGCCCCGGGGCCGCTTCCTGCTCGGGGGGGAGCGGCCGAGGGGCCCACGGGCACCTCGGGGACAATGGGGACCCGCGGGGGTTCGCCCCACGGGCTGCGGGGGACGGGGACAGCGCGGCCGAGGGGTGGCCGTGCCCCCCCAGAGCTTCCCCTTGTCCCTCCATCACCCCCAGACCCTCTTGTTGTCCCCGCATCCCCCCAAAATTCTCCTCGTGTCCCCTCCGGTCTCCCCCGTCCTGCCGAGCCTCCGTGAGCTCCGGGTGAATCGGGGACGCGCGGCCCCGTGTGAACCCCGAAACCCCGAACTTCATCCTCGGGGGGCGAAGAATTGAGGCCACGGCCGGGGGTCCCGGCTCGGCTCCGCTCCCGCAGCCCCGGGGGGTTCCGAGGGGTCCCGGGGCACCGGGCAGTCCCTCCGGAGGGTGCGGGATGCCCGTGGGGGTCCCTCCGTGCTCTGCCCGGTGCCGCAGGGGGTTCCCGGTGCTTCCCCAACCGGGATCATTCCCGGTGTGCCGGTGCGCCGCTCCCGGGGGGCTCCCCGAGGGGTCCCGGGGGTCCCGGGCGGTCCCTCCGGAGGGTGCGGGATGCCCATGGGGACCCCTCCGTGCTCTGCCCGGTCCCTCCGTGCTCTGCCCGGTGCCGCGGGGGATTCCCGGTGCTTCCCCTCCCGGGCCGGTTCCCGGTGCCGCCGCTCCCGGGGCCTCATTGCCGGTTGCCCGGGGCTGGCGCTGGCGGAGCCGCGCACCGGGGGAGGCGGCGGCTCCATCCCGGCTCCTCCCCGGCCGCGGCCGGGAAGGCGGAGCCGCCGCCGCCGCCTCCCAACAATAGCGCGGCCGGGCCGGGCCGGGATGGAAACGCCGCCGTCGCCGGGACCGGCCCCAGGGCCGCTCTGAGCCGCGGCTACCGGCGCTACCGGGAGCCCCGGGCGTGAGTACGGAGCGGGACCGGCACTCAGCGGAGGGACGGGGGAAGCCCGGGTGGAGCGGGGGGTGTGCGGCGCTGGGGGGGCCCGTTTGGACGCCCGGGGGTCCGGTGCACACCGGGGCCGCGCATCCCGGTGCTCCGGAACCGGGGCCAGCCCCGGGGGTGCTGCGTATCCCGGTAGCCCGGGGGTGCTGCACATCCCGGTGCCCCGGGGCTTCTTGTGGCGATTCCGGTCCCGGTGGTGCTGCACATCCTCGTGACCCGCTGCCGGTCCTTGGGGCACGGCGGTGCCCCGGGGGTGATGCCGGTGCCGGTCCCGGTGGTGCTGCACGTCCCGGTGCTCCAGGGCTGGTCCCGATGCCGGTCCCAGGCGTTCTGTGCATCCCGGGGCCGATCATTCCCCCGTAGCACCGGGAAGGAGGGGGGCAGCACGAGGGGAGGGGTCAGGACTCGGCCCTGGAGGCTCCATCCTCTTCCTCAGCCCGCTTCTCCCTGCCAGGTGACGCCGCACCGGTTCGGGGCTGGGGACATCCAGAGCCAGGTAAGAGAGGGCCGGGCTGTGCCGGGCTGGGCCGGGCTGTGCCGGGCTGTGCCGGGCTGTGCCGGGCCTGGGGGCGCCTCAGGCCGGGCTGTGCAGGGGCTGGAGGTGCCTCAGGCCAGGAGCCACCAGGCAGGGGCCAGCAGAGGGCCCGCGGTGATTCGCGTCCCCCGCAGCAGCGATGTCGGAGAGCGTGGCCGAGGCGCCGGGAGCCGGGAGCCCCGCGGCGCTGGGGGAGACGGGCACCAGCCATGAGCTGCTGCAGCGCCTGCGGGAGCTGGAGGTAGGCAGGGGTGGCACCGCCAGGACGTGGCACCGCTGGGCAGCCGTGCCAAGAGCCAGGCCAGTGCCACAGAGCCGCAGTTTGGGTACTGTGGTGATGGGTTTCACTTCCCGGTTTTTCGTGGCCCTCTGGGGCAGCCCCATCGTGCTGTGTGTGGCAGCAGGAGGCAGAGGGTCTGCTTGGTGGCACGGGGATGTCCCCTGAGCCGGCCTTTCTCTGTTCTAGGCAGAGAACTCAGCCCTGGCCCAGGCCAATGAGAACCAGAGGGAGACGTACGAGCGCTGCCTGGATGAGGTACTGGAGAGCTCCCACCCACTCAGGGCACCTGTGCCCACCTGTGTGCTGGGCAGGAGCCTCCCTGTGCCCTGTGCCCCACCCAGACCTCCCCTCTCCTCCCCAGGTTGCCAACCACGTGGTGCAGGCACTGCTCAACCAAAAGGTGAGTGTCAGGAGGGTGTCGGGGGGCTGGGAGGATGCTGAGGGGTCCTGGGGGTCCTGGCTGACCCCCACACCCCTGCCAGGACCTGCGTGAGGAGTGCATCAAGCTGAAGAAACGTGTGTTCGAGCTGGAGAGGCAGAACCAGGTGCTGAGCGACCTCTTCCAGCAGAAGCTGCAGCTCTCCACAGGGTCCCTCCCCCAGGTGTGTCTGGGGCTGCACTGGGGGCTGGGGGGTGGGCATGGGGCAGAGCCCCCCAAAGCTTAACCCAGCACCTCTCTCCTCTCCAGCTGCCTCTGCACCCAGTGCCAGCGCCCCCCGATGTCCCAGTGACCCCCCAGCCCAGCTCTGCTGAGCAAGAGCCCCCCCAGCTGCTCCCTGGCCTCTGTCTGTCCCTGCCCGAGGTGGGTACCGGTGTTCCCAACCCTTCCTGGCCCAGTGTCCCCTCTCTGGGCAGTGTCACCCCCTTCCCCATTGTCTTTTCCCAGTGTGTGGTGTCACCAGGCCTGTGGCATGTGGCTTCCCAGGCCCACGGTGTCCTGTCCTGTCCCCCCACCTGGATCTGTGTCCCCATTCATGTCCCTATGGCACTTTAAACAGGGTCCCTGTCCCTGTGATCCCTGTGGTGTCACCTCTCCAGGTCCATGGTGTTCACCTCCCCAAGTCCCTGGATCTATCATGCCCCCGTCCATGTGCCTATGGCACTTCTAACAGGATCCCTGTGGTCCCTGTGGTGTCACCTCTCCAGGTCCATGGTGTCCACCTCCATCTGTGATGTCTCTGGCTCCAAAACCCATTGCCCCACATGTCCCTGTCCCCATTATGTCCTGTCCTGTCCTGTCCCCCTCCCTGGATCTGTGTCCCCATCCATGTGGGGATGACACTTTCAACAGGGCGTCACCTGTGGTGTCACCTCTCCAGGTCCATGGTGTCCACCTCCATCTGTGGTGTCTCTGCCTCCAAAACCCATAGCCCCAGATGTCCCTGTCCCCGTTAATGTCCCATCCCAAAGCCTCTTGTGTCCTCCTCTGTGTTTCCCGAGTGTCCCCCTCTGGTTCCAGGGTGGCTCAGTGCCAGCTGCTCACAGGGTGACAATGCCCTGTCCCCACAGGTGCTGCCACCAGTGCCATCGGGCAGCCCTGGCCTCAGCCCCGGTGCCCCTCCCCTGGATGCCCTGTCCCCATTCTTCAAAAAGAAAGCCCAAATCCTGGAGGTGCTGCGCAAGCTGGAGGAGACAGACCCTCTGCTGGGACCCCCCCCCCGCCTCCCCCGGCTCCCCCGAGCCCTGCTCAGCCCTGGCCTGGCCCCCCTGCCCTCTGCGGGGCCCGGGGGCTGCGGGGGGCTGGCGGGGCACCGAGGGCAGCCCCTGCTCCTCCCCCGAGGAAGCGGGGCCGCCTCGGGGGGCTCTGCTCAGCGCCTTGGCCGAGCGGCTGCTGCGGGGGGAGGGCGGGGGCTGCTGCCGGCGCAACGGGGAAGCCCCCGGGGGTCCCCCCCGGCAGCGGCGAGGGGAGCACCCCGCGTTCCTGGGACTCTACGCTGCGGGCGAGGAGAGCCCCGAGGGCGGCTTCACCCCGCTGTCCCCCGTCCCCAACCCCCTGCCCTCCCCCTCCAAGGTGCTCAAACTGCCGCCCCCCCCCGCGGGGCTGCGCCTCAGCCCCCAGCTCGCCCACCCCTCCAAGATCCCGTGTCGCGGCGCCCACCCCGAGGCCTCCCCGGTGCTCAGCCGCCGCCCGTCCCCCGATGCCGCCCCGGAGCCCGGTCCCACCGAGCCCCCCGCCTTCCCCCGCACCTTCGAGGCGGTGGAGCAGCCGCCCGGACCCCCGGTACCGGCGGCCGGTGGGGAGCGAGCGGCGGCGTCCCCGCCCAGCTCCCGCCGTGGCACGGGGGGCTCGGCCCCCTGCCGCCGGCCAGGCAAGAAGCCCCCCGAGCCGGGCTACCTGCCCTTCAAGGAGCGCCTGGCGGCCCTGGGCAAGCTGCGGGGGGCTGAGGGCCGAGAACCGCCCGGCCCGGGCCGGCCCGAACGGGGCCATGGGGCCGAGCTGCGCCCCCCACCCCGGGCGGGTTTGGGGGGCAGCCTGAAGCACCCCGAGCCGGCGCACGGCGCGGAGCCCCTGGCCCGCTGCTACTCCTCCGGTTCCATGGGGGACCCCGGGAAGGCGGGGGGCAAAAGCCGCCCCGGAACCGGCCGGACCCCCTCCCGGACCCCTCCCACGCCCCCCGCCAAAACCTCCCGCAGCCCCCACGGCAGCCCCACCAAGCTGCCCACCAAGGCGGGCAAAGCCGCGGGGGCACCGCGGGGCGAGGAGCAGCCCGCGGGTGCCAAGGCGGGCGGGGGTCCCCACAAAACCCCCGCGGACCCTGCGGAGCCCACGGGGCCGGCGGCGAGCGGCGCGGGGCACTCGGCCATCGAGGAGAAGGTGATGAAGGGCATCGAGGAGAACGTGCTGCGGCTGCAGGGGCAGGAGCGGGCGCCGGGAGCCGAGGCCAAGGGCAAAGCAGCGGGGCTGGCGAGCTGGTTCGGGCTGCGGAGGAGCAAACTGCCCGCGCTGAGCCGGAGAGGGGACGGTGGGCGCGGGCGTGAGTGGGCTGGGACCCCCGCACCCCTTCGCCGAGAGGTCAAGCTGGCCGCCCGCAAGCTGGAAGCCGAGAGTCTCAACATCTCGAAGCTGATGGAGAAGGCGGAGGATCTGCGCAAGGCGCTGCGGGAGGAGCACGCGTTCCTGCAGGGACTGGCGCTGGAGAAGGGGCGTCCCCGTGGACCCCCGCGAGGCCCCGGCCCCCTCCCTGTGATGTACCAGGAGGTGACGGCCGAGACCTTCATGCAGCAGCTGCTGGACAGGTGAGCTCGCACCTGGGTGCCCTCGGGGTGGCGGTGAGGGTGGGGTGTCCCCCTGATCGCTGCCTCCCCGCAGGGTGGACGGCAAGGACGTCCCCTACGAGACCCGCCTGGAGCACAAGCGGGAGCTTTGTGACCTCCGGAGGGTCCCCCCCGACGCCAAAGAACCGCGGCTGTGCCGCCCGCCCCGCAACGGCATCGTGGGACACCTGCGGGAGCCCTCGGACAAGGTGAGCACCCCGCGGGCGGCCTCGGCTCCGGGGGGACCCCGCAGCCCTTCAGCCTCTGCATCCCCGCAGGTGCCCGACGTGGCGCTCCGGGACGAGCTGCCGTCCGACGAGAGCCTGTCCGAGTCGGGGACCGGGCAGCATTTCGCCGGTGAGGGGGTGATGGGGAGCTTAGGGTGGAGAGGGGGCACCAGAATGGGCTCCTCGGCTCTGATCCATCCCCTCATGTCACAGCCTGCGGGTCCCTGACGCGGACCCTGGACAGCGGGATCGGCACCTTCCCACCCCCCGATTATGGGGGGGTCCCCGCTAAGAGCACCCCCAAACCGCGGGGCCGCCCCGAGCCGCTGCCCGGGGCCGTGCCGGCCGCTGCCACCAAAGTGCCGCGCAAGGCCCGGACGCTGGAGCGGGAGGTGCCGAGCGCCGAGGAGCTGCTGGTACCGGGGAAACACCGGAGCGCTCCGGGCTGCCGCCTCCCGGCGCCCCCCGGCTCGCACGGGCACCGCGCCGCTCCCCAAGGTGGGTGAACCCCCCCGTGCCAGGGCGTGCCCACCCTCGGGGGCTCACGGCGGGGAGATGGGGGTGTGGGGACCCCCGCGGGTCAGCGCTGCCCCCGTTGTTCCCGCAGACACCGGGGATGACGCCCGGAAGCCGCGGCGTGTCCAGCAGAGCAAGAACTGGACCTTCCCCAACGCCAAAGCCTGCGGTGCTGCCGACCCCTTCGTGTGCCCGCCCGGGGGGCTGGAGGGGCTGCATCGGCCTGTGCAGGTAAGGGCAGCTTGGGGGACTTTGGAGAACCCCAAAACCTTTGAGTGGGGTCCCTAAAACTCCAGAGTAAGGACAGTAAAACTCTGAAGCAGGACCCCAAAATCCTGGCAGAGGGACCCCAGACCCTCCTGCCCATCCTGTGGGGATGAAGAGGATGTGGGGGGAACAGAGGGGAGCACTCCCCAGAGTTCTGTGGCCTGCGGTGGGGAGGATTTAAAGTGGCCCTGGGTGGGATGCAGAGTTCACTCCCCAGAGTTCTGTGATGATGTTGCCCGTGGTGGGGGGCATTTAAAACGGCCCTGGATGGGGCACAGAGGTTCCCCAGCACGGGGGAGTGACAGATGTGGTGTCTGCCGTAACCAACCCCTCCTGCCCACACTGTCCCTCCCCAGGCCCCCGTGTGCAGCCCGGGGGGGCATCGAGGGGCATCCCCGGAGGTTCCCCCACCCTGAGTGCCAACAGCAGCTGCACCCCCAGCGCCTCAGACGTGGGGGACAAGGGGGACAAGACCCTCCTGTCTTTGCTGTGGGGATGAAGCCGCTGGGAGAGGACGTGGGGGGACCACTCTCCAGGGTTCAGTGATCATGGGGGGGATTTAAAGTGGCCCTGGGTGGGATGCAGAGTTCACTCCCCAGGGTTCTGTGATCATGGGGGGGATTTAAAGTGGCCCTGGATGGGATGCAGAGTTCACTCCCCAGGGTTCTGTGATCATTTGCCACATGTGGCCCGTGGTGGGGGGGATTTAAAGCGACTCTGGGTGGGGCACAGAGGTTCCCCCGCACGGGGGAGTGACAGATGTGGTGTCTGCCGTAACCAACTTCCCCTGCCCACGCTGTCCCTCCCCAGGCCCCCGTGTGCAGCCCGGGGGGACATCGAGGGGCGTCCCCGGAGGTTCCCCCGCCTCTGCCCCCCGCCCTGAGCGCCAGCAGCAGCCGCACCCCCAGCGCCTCAGACGTGGGGGACGAGGGCAGCACGGAGGCGCGGTCCCGGGATGGAGGGCACGGCCCCGCCGGGCTGGAACACTCCGAGTCCCTCAGCGATTCTCTCTACGACAGCCTCTCGTCCTGCGGCAGCCAGGGCTGAGCCGCCCCGGCCCCGCTCCCGCGTCTTCCAGCCCGTCCCCGCCGCTCCCCGCTCCTGCTCTGAGGGTGCTGCCCGGGCTGGGAGTGTCCGGTGTCTGTCCGCTCCCTCCCCCGGCTCTCTCCGATGGTGCTATGGCCCTGTACAGCCCCTGCCGATGGGTTTTTAACTCAATAAAGCCACCCCTCCTAGCCCGGGTTATTTATACACGTGGTGGTGGTGGCGCTGTTGTTGTGTCCCCGTGCTCCAGGGAGGGACAGAGGGAGGGATGGACTGACGGACACGGGACAAGAGTTTGGAGTCTGAGCGATTTATTGAATCATCCCGGTGTACAAAGAGCGGAGATGGTGGGACTGGGAGCGCTGGCAATGCCCCGTCCCCACGGCCCCCTCCCAGCACACCTTCATTTCTTGGCACTGGTGCTGAAGGGGAGGCTCCACCAATGAGTTTGGCTGAGGGGGGGTCCCACCAACGACCCCCCAAGGGCTGGTTTTGGGGCCTCACGGCCTCCCGGGGAAAGGTGACACCCCAGGTGGGGCAGGGGACAAACCTCAGAGGAAAGAGGACACAATGGTGACCACTCCAAGGGTCACAGGCTGGGGGAAAACCAAGGGGAGCCAAACTCCAGCAGGATCCACAAATTGGCTGGTTTTTAATCAAAAAAAAAAAAAAAAAAAAAAAAAAGCTGAACAAGAGAAAAACCCACGAGGGTGCAAAAGCTTCTGGCTGCTTCCTCGGCAGCAAAGCGCAGCCCCTTTAATGACAGAGAGGGACAGGAGGGGACATGGGGACACAGGGGTGGCTCTGCCTCGGCCCAGAGCCTCTTCACTTCTTCTCCTTCTTCTTGTTCTGCAAGAGGAGAGTGGCCACGGTCACCATGGGCTCTGTCCCTCTGTCCTTCTGTCCCTCTGTCCCCCTGCCCTGCCCAGGGCCCCTCACCCACCTCGTTCATGCCCAGGATTATCAGGAGCTCCCGGAAGATGTTGACAAAATCCAGGAAGAGATCAACGCAGTGCCTGGGAAAGAGAGGGAGGGAGGGATGGGTGGAAGCTCAGGGAAGGCCACCCTGGCCCCTGTGTCACCCCCCTGTGTCCCCAGCACCCACCAGATGTAATCCTTGTCCCCACTCTCTGCCTTCTCGATGATGAGCTGCGTGTCGAACAGCACGAAGCCACACATGATCATCAGGGCCACGTACAGGTGGGCCTGTGAGGGGTTAGATTGGCATCAGCTGGGGACTGTCCCCACCCTGCTGGTGTCACCTGTCCGTCTGTCTGTCCTCAGCAGGGTGGACTCACCGTGAAGAGCCAGGTGGATCTCACAAAGGCGTTAATCAGAGAGGACAGAAGCAGCAGGGTGAGGCCGGAGAGCAGGAAACCTGGAGGGTGAGGGAGTCAGGGCCAGGTTTGGGGAGACCCCCCCCACAAAACTGGGGGTCCCCAGCCCCCCCAGAGCCCTCCCCAAGCCCCTCTCACCTCCCAGGTAGAGGTAGCTGCGGCGCCGGGCGTACAGGGCGCTCAGAGAGAAGCAGGCAAAGATGGTGGCAGTGCCCAGGAAGGCAGTGGGGATGATGCTGGGGGCAAAGAGAAGGGGTCAGAGGGTTTTGGGGGGCATCAGGGGGGTAAACAGGATCTGTGTGGCAGCTGGAGGTGGGGGATGGGGTCTTTGGTGGGGGTCTTCTACCTGGGGTTGATGGAGATGCACATTTGCAGGAGGGGTCCCAGATTGATGCCTGGAAGGACAGAATTGGGTGGCACCAGAGCCATTCTGGGGGGCTTCATCCGGCCCCTCTGAAGGAATTGGGGTCCTTTGGGATGTGGGGGGAGTCTCCAGTGCCCACCTACCTGTGAGGAAGGCAAAGCCAACCAGCATCCCCAGCCTCTTCTGCTCGGTCTCACGGTTGTGAGGGGTGGCTATGAGCCAAATCATCAGCCCCAGTGCCCCCAGGCCAGTCAGGAACCCAAACTGGGAGAGGGAGAGACAGGTGAGGGCTGGGCACTGCCTCATCTGGGTGCTGCAGGGCTGGGGGTGCCACCTGCAGCCCTGCAAAGGTCCCTCACCTGGAAGAGGTGGGTGACCACGTTGATGTAGGCACCCGCAGCTGCCACGAACATGCAGATGGCAAAGCTGCCATAGACCCTCTTCAGGTGCTCCTGGGTGGAGACCGAGCTGTGGGTGAGGAGGAGGAGGGTGGTGAGGTGGGCAGGGAGGGCTGGCACAGCCCCCTGAGCCCCCTGCCCTGCCCCTGTGCCACTCACATGTGGGAGAACTTGAAGAGGGCATCAAAGTTGATGCTGCGGTCGAAGACGTTCATGGTGCCAGGCTGGGATGGGCCCAGGGCCGCTCCACAGGGCTGCAAACTGCTGGGGGAAGGAAAGAGGGGTCAGCAAGGAGCTGAACCCACCCAGAGCTCCCAAACCTCCCCCAGGAGCTGAGAGCCCACCCAGAGCTCCCAAACCCCTCTAGGAGCTGAGTGAGAGCCCACCCAGAGCTCCCAAACCTCCCCTAGGGGATGAGAGCCCACCCAGAGCTCCCAAAACTTCTCCAGGATCTGGAGCCCACCCAGAGCTCCCAAACCCCCCCTAAGGGCTGAGAGCCCACCCAAAGCTCCCAAACCTCCCTCAGGAGCCGAGTGAGAGCCCACCCAGAGCTCTCAAATCTCCCTCAGGATCTGGAGCCCACCCAAAGCTCCCAAACCTCCTCCAGGGGCTGAGCCCACCCAAAGCTCCCAAAACTCCCCTAGGGGCTGAGTGAGAGCCCACCCAGAGCTCTCAAACCTCCTCCAGGATCTGGAGCCCACCCAAAGCTCCCAAACCTCCTCCAGAATCTGGAGCCCACCCAGAGCTCCCAAACCTCCCCCAGGAGCTGAATGAGAGCCCACCCAAAGCTCCCAACCCCCCCAAAGGAGCCGAGTGAGAGCCCAGGAGCTGCTCTGGAGCCTTCCTTGTCCAGCTGGTGCAAGCCCAGCCGGCTGTTGCAGGGCCAGGGGAGCTCCTGGGGTGTTGCAGGGCTGTTGCAAGGCCAGGGCAGCCCGGAGGGAGCGGCAGCAGAGCTGCTCTGGGGCCAGGGGAGCTCCTCAAGGTGTCGTGGGAGCGCTGCTGGCAGCTGGAAACGTCTTTGTGCCAGGTGACTATTAGTGCCCGTAATGACGTCCCCAGAGGTGGCTCTGGCAGCGGGAGGCTCCCAGCAGGGCCTCCTCCTCCTCCTCCTCCTCCTCCTCTTCCTCGCCCTCCTCCTCCTCCTGGTCCAGCCGGCTGGGCCGGCTCTGTGCCCTGTGGCACCTGCCCAGCCGGTGGCAGCAGCCAGGTGTCCCCAAGGGATGGAGGGGACAGAACAGAGCCCGAGGGGGAGCGGGGTGGACGCTTCAAGGAGCCACCCAGGCGGGGAGGAGGCTCCAGGAGCGGAGCAGCCCCATCGTGCCACAGCAGGGCAGGGGGACGGTGACACCGGGTGACACCGGGACAGGGACACCGGGTGGCACCGGAGCGCTGCCACCGCCGGGCTGGGGAAGCCCCGGGTCAGAGGGCGAGGCCGAGGAGGAGCCGTGGGGACAGTCCGAGGCAGGGTGTGCGTGACAGGGCTGTGACACCCCCGGCCCCGGTGTGTCACCGGTTCCGCCGGGCAGGCCCGAGCCGCCCTCCCCGCCCCCAGCGCCGCTTTCGCTTTCGCCGCTGCCGCCCCTGGCCGGCTCCAAGCGACCTTTACCCCCCCGCCCCGCCCGCCGCTGCCCGTTCCTTCCCCCGCTCCGCCGCCCCGCTCCCCGCCCGCTCCTCCCGTTACAACCGGGCCGAGACCCCCGGGGCCCAGCCCGTGCGCGCCCCCCCCCGCAAACGGGGCCTGGTGGGGGCGGGACCACCGGGGCCGCTCGGAGCGGGCTCTGGGGGGGCTGTGGGGGTCGCTCGGGGTCTGCAGCCGCTCAGGGACCCCCAGGGATCCCCCGGGGCCGCCCCGGGCCCGCCCCGCCCGCGCCCCCCGCCCGCACCTGCGCCGCGTCCGCCGTCCGTGCCAGGCCGCGAGCTCTGCGCCACGCCCCCGCCGCTCATTGGCTGAAACCCCGCGGAGTCCCGCCTCTCGCCTCATTCTATTGGTTATCGTCACCGCTCGGGGCGGGGCTGGTCTCGAGCCGCCGTCACGGTCCGGGCCGCGCCCGAGCGCCGCCGTTGGAGGGGCAGAGCCCGCCCCCGCGCGCGAGCGCGGCGCTGATTGGACAGCGTGGGCGCGGCCCGGCCAATGGGAGCGCGCCGCTCGCTGCCGGCCTTCGGGCGCCCTCCGGTGGCGCCGCCGCCCTGCGGGGCGCCCCCTGGTGGCGCCGCCGCGCACGGGCAGCGCTGGGCGGGACCGGGCGGGGCGGGCGGGGCGGGACCGGGAGGCGGCGGCAGCGCCGGACACGACGGGCTGAACCTCCCCCACCGCCCCCCGGTGCCTGGGCCGGGGATGGGGAACGTGGAGAGCGCGGACGGGGAGGCGCTGCCCCGGGGCCCGGGAACACCGGCGGCCCCGGGGGGACCCGGACTGTTCGCCCCGGGAAAGATGCCGATGCCGGAGCCCTGCGAGCTGGAGGAGCGTTTCGCCCTGGTGCTGGTGAGAGGCCGACCCCCGCCGCGCTCCCCAGTTCCCGGTGCTCACCCTCCGTTCCCGGTGTGCCCCCTGGTGCGCTTCGCCCGTTCGCTCCGTCGGTGTTCCCGCTGAGCCCCCTCCCGGTTCATCCCTTCCCGGGACTCCTCCCGATGCGCTCTCCCGGAGCAGTTGGCGGGCACCGGGCACCGCCGGGACGGCACCGCCGTCCGGAGCCGCCGGGGGCGGGCGGGGAGCGCCGGTGGCCGCGGGGATGGGCAGCGGCCGCGGGACCGCGGGGAACTCCCCACCCGGGACAGCCCCGGGGGTGACGCCACTCCCGGTGCCACCGCGGGGGCCCCTGAGGCCCGGGGACTTTGCAAACCGGGAAAGTCCGGTCGGGGCAGCGCGCGGGGCTGGCATTCCCCGCTGGCTGCGGGGGGTTCCCGGTTTCCCGGTGCATGAAGTGATTCCCGGTGGGCGCGGGTGCCCTGCGCGGTCCCCAGTCCGTTGTCACAGCTGGGGCGGCGGCCACCCTGGTGCCACCGCGGCCCCGGTGCCACCGGGACCACCAACACCGCGGAGGGGTCCCACCGGCGCTTGGGTGGCCCCCGAACCGTCCCGGTGGCGGCGCCGGCTTTGTTTTGGGTGGGGGGGGGACACCGTGGCTGGGTGACACCGGTGCCCCCCCGGCCCCCGCCATCCCGGTGGGAGCCGCCGCCAGCGGAAGCCGCAGCCGGGCAGGAAATGCCGAGTGTGGTCCCACGGGGCTCTGGAAGCCGAAATCGGGGGCACCGAGAGGCACCGGGGGCACCGGCACCCCCGGCGTGGGCGCGTCCCGCCGGTAACGAGCGGCTCCCGCCCGTCCCGCATCCCACGCGGGGCCTGTGGCGGGGAGGACGCGTCCCGCCGGGCGACACCGGTACCGGGGGGGGACACTTTGCAGGGTGGTGGCACCTGCCTCCCCCAAAATGTCCCCGCGGCCGTCGGCAGCTCCCGGTGCCGTCCCGGCTGCTACCGGGGGCGGAAAATATTCATTCCATCATGTGATGGAAGCCCGGCGGCCCCGGGGGCGAGGATCCGCCCCGGAGCCCCCCCCAACCCCCGGTAGCGCCGTTTCCCGGTGGGATTCAAGGCCGGGATAGCCGTGGGGGGCTCCCGGTGGGGCGGACGCCGGAGGGGAAGTGCCCGGCCGGGAGCGGCCGCGTTCCCACCACAAAGGCAGGAAACGGAGCGGCGGGAACGCCGGGACGGGCGGGCGGCTGCGCTTCAAAGCCCCCCGCGGGTGCCCCTCGCCCCCGGGCGGGGTCTCTGGGCGTCCTTTCCGCCCCCGTTCCCAGCCAGGACCGGGATTTCACTGCTGGACAAGGGGGGATAACCGCAGCCCCGTGGGGAGGGCACGGTGCCTCTCGGGGGGCAGTTTTGGGGCACCGTGCTGGTGATCAGTGTGTCCCGGTGGTCAGTCTGTCCCGGTGGTCAGTCCCTGCTTGTGGTCAGTCTGTCCTGGTGGTCAGTCTGTCCCGGTGGTCAGTCCCTGCTTGTGGTCAGTCTGTCCTGGTTGTCGGTCTGTCCCGGTGGTCAGTCCCTGCTTGTGGTCAGTCTGTCCCGGTGGTCAGTCTGTCCTGGTGGTCAGTCTGTCCCGGTGGTCAGTCCCTGCTTGTGGTCAGTCTGTCCCGGTGGTCAGTCTGTCCTGGTGGTCAGTCTGTCCCGGTGGTCAGTCCCTGCTTGTGGTCAGTCTGTCCCGGTTGTCAGTCTGTCCTGGTGGTCAGTCTGTCCCGGTGGTCAGTCCCTGCTTGTGGTCAGTCTGTCCTGGTTGTCAGTCTGTCCCGGTTGTCAGTCTGTCCTGGTGGTCAGTCTGTCCCGGTTGTCCGTCTGTCCCGGTGGTCGGTCAGTCCCGTGGGAACCTTGCCCAGGGGTGCGTGGCCTCCCCCGGGCTCTGTCCCGGTTTCCCGTGGGATCGGGATGAGGGGGCAGGGCTGACACGGAGGGGTGGAGCAGCTCCTGATAACGGGGCTGCCCCGAGCTGCGTCACCACCACGGCGGCATCTCCTGCCAGGGTGGCATCTCCTGCCAGGGTGGCATCTCCCACCAGCACGGCATCTCCCACCAGCATGGCATCTCCCAGCGTGGCATCATGAGCTGGGCTGGCAGCACCCACCAGGGTGACATCACCCATCACGATGGCGTCTCCCACCAGGGTGACATCACCCAGGCCAATGCCATCTCCCACCAGGGTGACATCGCCCACAAGGGCTGGCATCTCTCCCTGGAGTGGCATTGCCCATCGGGGCAGTCCCAGGCATCCCTGGTGCCCACTGTGGCACCCCGTTTGTCCAGTGCCACATCCCTCTGGGGTCTCTTCCAAGTGACCCTGAGCCAGCACCAGAACCTTGTGCCCAGTGTCCCAGTGAGCAGCCACCAGTGCCCGGCTTTGTGTCCGGTGTCCTGGGCAGCTGGCACCGGTGCCTGGCCCCGTGTCTGGTGTCCTGGGCAGCTGGCATCGGTGCCAGGCTTTGTGTCCGGTGTCCTGGGGAGCTGGCACCGTTGCCTGTCCCTGTGTCCGGTGTCCTGGGCAGCTGGCACCGGTGCCTGGCCCCGTGTCTGGTGTCCTGGGAGCTGGCACCGGTGCCAGGCTTTGTGTCCGGTGTCCTGGGAGCTGGCACCGGTGCCAGGCTTTGTGTCCGGTGTCCTGGGGAGCTGGCACCGGTGCCTGTCCCTGTGTCCGGTGTCCTGGGAGCTGGCACCGGTGCCAGGCTTTGTGTCCGGTGTCCTGGGGAGCTGGCACCGGTGCCTGGCCCCGTGCCACGGTCGGGAGCGGAGGCTGCGGTTGTGGCACGGAAGCGGCTGCAGACAGGAAGGATGCGTCAGGGATGGAGAGATTTGGTGCCTCTGGTGCTTGGCACGGGGCCCCAGTGGCACTGCTGTGCCCGTGCCACATCTGTGCCCGCTGGTGCAGCCCGGTGCCAGCCACTCTGGCTATGTCACGGCTCCGGGTGCCCTTAGAGAGGGCTCTGGCTGTGCTGTGGGGGCTTTTTGGGGCCACCCAGGCTGTCCCATGGGTCTCGGTGCCCCTTGGGGGGCACTGTGGGTGCTGTGGGTGCTTTTTGGGGCCACCCAGGCTTTCCCATGGGTCTTGGTGCCCCCTGGGGGGGTGTCCCCGTGTCCCTCAAGGTGACACCCACCCTGGTGCCGGGCACTCTGGCTATGCCACGGCTCAGGGTGCCCTTAGAGGGGATCCTGGCTGTGCTGTGGGTGTTTTTTGGGGCTGTGCCATGGGTGTCGGTGTCCCTTGGGGGGGTGTCCCCGTGTCCCTCAGGGTGACACCCACCCTGGTGCCGGGCACTCTGGCTATGCCACAGCTCAGGGTGCCCTTAGAGGGGATCCTGGCTGTGCTGTGGGTGTTTTTTGGGGCTGTGCCATGGGTGTTGGTGTCCCTTGGGGGGTACTGTCCCTGTGTCCCTCAGGGTGACACCCACCCTTGTGCCAGGCACTCTGGCTATGCCATGGCTCCATGTGCCCGTTGAGAGGGCTCTGGCTGTGCTGTGGGTGTTTTTTGGGGCTGTGCCATGGGTCTCGGTGGCCCTTGGGGGGCACTGTCCCCGTGTCCCTCAGGGTGACACCCACTCTGTGTCCCCAGAGCTCCATGAACCTGCCCCCGGACAAAGCCCGGCTGCTGCGCCAGTACGACAACGAGAAGAAGTGGGACCTCATCTGTGACCAGGTGGGGCTGGGTGGCCCATGGAGGGTCTGGGGAGGGGACAATGCCGCTGTCCCAATGTCACCAATGTCACCAACGCCCTCCTGTCCCCTCCCAGGAGCGGTTCCAGGTGAAGAGCCCACCCCATGCCTACATCCAGAAGCTGCGCAGCTTCCTGGAGCCGGGTGTCACACGGAAGGTGAGGGGCTGGGGGCTTTGGGGGGTTTGGGGGAGCCTTGGGGGGCTTGGGGAATCTGGGGGGGCACAGCTCAGCTTTGCTCTGCCCCCAGAAGTTCAGGAGGAGGGTGCAGGAGTCCACCAAGGTGCTGCGGGAGCTGGAGATCAGCCTGAGGACCAACCACATTGGGTGAGTGGGGGGTCCCAGGGAGGGTTTGTGGGGTCCCAGGGAGGGTTTGTGGGGTCCCAGGGAGGGTTTTGTGGGGTCCAGACTGGGGGTGCAGAGTTCCGGATGGCTCGTGGTGTCTCGGGGGCACCTCGGGGTGCTGTCACCAGCCCCGCACAGCTGCAGGGGAAGCCGGAGGCGCTGCAGGAACTGGGCCGGTTCCTGCCGCGGCCCGCGGGCCGCTCCCGGGGGCGGATGCCGGGGCGGATGGGCCGGCGATGACGCCCTGAACGAGGCAGCGTGGCCGGATCCCGTCCGGCTCCTCCCGACAGACCGGAGGGGCTCGGTCGGTTCCATCCCCGAGCCGATGCCCCGGGGCCGCGCCGGGACCGGGCGGGACGGAGCCGTTCCCGGGGGATGTTGGGGACACCAGCGGAGGGTTCCCGGTGGCACCGCCGTGCCCGGGGCTGCTCGTGCACGTGCGGGCTGTTCCCCGCCGCCGGCCCCGCTCGTCCCTGCCCACGGAACCCAAAATAGCAGCAGCCGGAGACAGGAAACGGGCTGGGGCGAGGGGGCTGGAGCGGCGGCAGGAAAGGGGCGGCCGCGGCCCCCGGGGCTCCCTGACGCACGGCGGTGGGCTGGGCTGGGGACCCTCGGTGCTGCGGGGTGAGCCCCCCACCCCCTGGACCCCCATCCCCTTCTTGGCACCTCACAAGGGCACCCCAAGACCCTCCCAAGAGTCGGGGTGAATCCCCCACCCCCTGTACCCCCATCCCCTCCTTGCCCCTGGCCACAGCGCCTCACAAGGGCACCCCGACACCCTCCCAAAGCTTGGGGTGAATCCCCCACCCACTCCTTTTCCGTGGGCGCAGCACCCCATGAGTGCCCCCCAACACCCTCCCAGGGGTCGGGGTGAAGCCCCCACCCCCTGTACCCCCATCCCCTCCTTGCCCATGGGCGCAGCACCTCACAAGGGTCGGGAACCCCCTGTACCCCCACGCCCACAAC
The DNA here is from genome assembly GCA_024362935.1 of Setophaga petechia. Lineage (NCBI taxonomy): Eukaryota > Metazoa > Chordata > Aves > Passeriformes > Parulidae > Setophaga > Setophaga petechia. The sequence goes on from JANCRA010000073.1 coordinate 2,528,329, forward strand.
ACCTCACAATTGCCCCCCAAAACCCTCCCAAGGGTCGGGGTGAATTCCCCACCCCGTGTACCCCCACCCCCTTCTTGGCACCTCACAAGGGCACCCAAGACCCTTCCGAGGGTCGGGGTGAATCCCCCACCCTTTGAATACCCCCATCCCCTCCTTGCCCGTGGGCACAGCACCTCACAAAGGCACCCCAAGACCATCCCAAGGGTCGGGAACCCCCTGTACCCCCACCCCCTTCTTGGCACCTCACAATGCCCCCCAATGCCCTCCCAAGGGTCGGGGCACCCCGAATCCCCTCCTTTCCCCCCGAGGGGTGGGGTGGGGGTGCAGCCCCATCTCCGAGCTCCGTTTCCCGCCCGCACCGAGCCCTCCCTGCCCTGCCCTCCTCAGATAACCCCGCGCTGGCGCTGGCACCGCTGATAACGGAGGGGCAGCGCCCACCAGGGCAGTGCCCGCACGGTCCCTGTGCCAGCACGGGGGTCCCCGTTTTGGAGGGGGTGTTCTGGGGGGGTCCCCATGTTGGAGGGGGTGTTCTGGAGGGGTCCCCGTGTTTAAGGAGGGTGTTCTGGGGGGTCCCCGTGTTGGACGGGGCTGTTCTGGGGGGTCCCCGTGTTTAATGGGGGTCTTCTGTGGGGGTCCCCGTGTTGGAGTGGGTGTTTTGGGGGGGTCCCCCTGTTTAAGGGGGCTGTTCTGGGGGGTCCCCGTGTTTAAGGGGGGTGTTCCGGGGGGGTCCCCCTGTTTAAGGGGGGTGTTCTGGGGGGATCCCCGTGTTTAACGGGGGGTGTTCCGGGGGGTCCCCGTGTTGGACGGGGCTGTTCTGTGGGGGTCCCGTGTTGGAAGGGATGTTCCGGGGGGGGTCCCGTGTTTAAGGGGGCTGTTCTGAGGGGTCCCCATGTTGGACGGGGCTGTTCTGAGGGGTCCCCATGTTGGACGGGGCTGTTCTGGGGGTCCCGTGTTTAAGGGGGGTGTTCTGGGGGGTCCCCATGTTGGATGGGGCTGTTCTGGGGGGTCCCCGTGTTTAAGGGGGGTGTTCCGGGGGGGGTCCCCGTGTTTAAGGGGGGTGTTCTGGGGTGTCCCCGTGTTTAAGGGGGGTGTTCTGGGGTGTCCCCGTGTTTAAGGGGGGTGTTCTGGGGTGTCCCCGTGTTGGAGGGGGTGTTCTGGGGGGTCCCCGTGTTTAAGGGGGCAGTTCTGGGGGGTCCCCGTGTTTAAGGGGGGGGTGTTCTGGGGGGGGGTCCCCGTGTTTAAGGGGGCTGTTCTGAGGGGTCCCCATGTTGGAGGGGGATGTTTCGGGGGGGTCCCCGTGTTGGAGGGGGTGTTCTGGGGGGTCCCATGTTTAAGGGGGCTGTTCTGGGGGGATCCCCATGTTGGAGGGGGGTGTTCTGGGGGGGTCCCCGTGTTTTAAGGGGGTGTTCTGGGGGGGTCCCCGTGTTGGACGGGGCTGTTCTGGGACGGTCCCCGTGTTTAAGTGGGGTGTTCTGGGGGGTCCCCGTGTTTAAGGAAGGTGTTCTGGGGGGTCCCCATTTTGGAGGGGAGTGTTCTGGGGGGGTCCTGTGTTGGAGTGGGGTGTTCTGGGGGGTCCCCGTGTTTAAGGGGTTTTTCTGGGGGGTCCCGTGTTTAAGGGGTTTTTCTGGGGGGTCCCCGTGTTTAAGGGGGGTGTTCTGGGGGGGTCCCGTGTTTAAGGGGGGTGTTCTGGGGGGGGTCCCCGTTTCCTGCGGGCTCTGATGGGTTCCTGGTGCCGCAGGTGGGTGCGGGAGTTCCTCAATGACGAGAACAAGGGGCTGGATGTGCTGGTGAATTACCTGTCCTTCGCCCAGTGCGCCGTCATGTGAGTGGGGTCGGGGGGCTCTGGGTGAGGGAGGGGGGTCCAGGGAGATCTTGGGGAGTCTTTGGGGGTCCAGGGAGATCTTGGGGAGTCTTTGGGGGTCCGGGGTGTCCTTGGGGACTCTTTGGGGGTCCAGGGAATCCTTGGGGAGTCTTTGGGGGTCCAGGGAGATCTTGGGGAGTCTTTGGGGGTCCAGGGTGTTCTTGGGGAGTCTTTGGGGGTCCAGGGAGATCTTGGGGAGTCTTTGGGGGTCCAGGGAGATCTTGGGGAGTCTTTGGGGGTCCGGGGAGTCCTTGGGGACTCTTTGGGGGTCCAGGGTGTCCTTGGGGAGTCTTTGGGGGTCCAGGGAGTCTTTGGGGGTCCAGGGAGTCCTTGGGGAGTCTTTGGGGGTCCAGGGAGATCTTGGGGAGTCTTTGGGGGTCCAGGGAGATCTTGGGGAGTCTTTGGGGGTCCAGCGAATCCTTGGGGAGTCTTTGGGGGTCCAGGCAGTCCTTTGGGACTCTTTGGGGGTCCAGGGTGTCCTTGGGGAGTCTTTGGGGGTCCAGGGAGTCCTTGGGGACTCTTTGGGGGTCCAGGGTGTCCTTGGGGAGTCTTTGGGGGTCCAGGGTGTCCTTGGGGACTCTTTGGGGGTCCAGGGAGTCTTTGGGGGTCCAGGGTGTCCTTGGGGAGTCTTTGGGGGTCCAGGGAGATCTTGGGGAGTCTTTGGGGGTCCAGGGAGTCCTTGGGGAGTCTTTGGGGGTCCAGGGAGTCCTTGGGGAAGTTCCCGGTGGCTGTGGGAGCTCCCTGATACCGCCGGGTCCGTTATCAGCGCTGGGGCCGGGAGGGAGCAGCGGTTTCTGAGGGATTCGGGGATTTCAGACCCCGCCTGGCTGCGCTGGGGATTGCTGAGCCACCCTCGTGCCTCTGCCAACCCTGCAGTGCCCACCTGGCACCTACTTCAGCGCTTGCATCTGTGCTGGAGCCCTGTGCCCGCTGCCAGAGCCGTGTGGTCATTGTCAGAGCCGTGTGCCCCCTGCTAAAGCTGTGTGCCCCCTGCCAGAGCCCTGTGCCCCCTGCCAGAGCCCTGTGCCCTCTGCCAGAGCCCTGTGCCCTCTACCAGAGCTGCCAGAGCCGTGTGCCCGCTTCCAGAGCTGTGTGCCCCCTGCCAGAGCCATGAACTCCCTGCCAGAGCCCTGTGCCACCTGCCAGAGCCTTGCACCCCCTGCCAGAGCCCTGTGCCACCTGCCAGAGCCTTGCACCCCCTGCCAGAGCCCTGTGCCACCTGCCAGAGCCTTGTACCCTCTGCCAGAGCCCTGTGCCACCTGCCAGAGCCTTGTGCCCTCTGCCAGAGCCCTGTGCCACCTGCCAGAGCCTTGTGCCCTCTGCCAGAGCCCTGTGCCACCTGCCAGAGCCTTGTACCCTCTGCCAGAGCCCTGTGCCACCTGCCAGAGCCTTGTGCCCTCTGCCAGAGCCCTGTGCCACCTGCCAGAGCCGTGTGCCCGCTGCCAGAGCCCTGTGCCCGCTGCCAGAGCCTTGTGCCCTCTGCCAGAGCCCTGTGCCCCGCTCCAAAACCGTGTACCCCCTGCTAGCACCGTGTGCCCCCCGCCAGAGCCCTGTGCCCGCTGCCAGAGCCCTGTGCCCCCCTCCAAAACCGCGTGCCCTCCTCCAGAGCCCCGTGCCCCCTTCCAGAGCCGTGTACCTCACGCCTGAGCCCTGTGCCCCTCACCAGAGCCCTGTGTCCCTCACCAGAGCCCTGTGCCCGCTGCCAGAGCCCTGTGCCATCCACCAGAGCCCTGTGCCCCCTGCCAGAGCCCTGTGCCCTCTGCCAGAGCTGCCAGAGCCGTGTGCCCGCTTCCAGAGCCCTGTGTGCCCCCTGCCAGAGCCATGAACTCCCTGCTATAGCCCTGTGCCACCTGCCAGAGCCTTGTGCCCTCTGCCAGAGCCCTGTGCCCCCCTCCAAAACCGTGTGCCCCCTTCCAGAGCCGTGTGCCCCCTGCTAGCACCGTGTGCCCCCCGCCAGAGCCCTGTGCCCGCTGCTAGAGCCCTGTGCCCCCCTCCAAAACTGTGTGCCCCTTGCTAGCACCGTGTGCCCGCCGCCAGAGCCCTGTGCCCCCCTCCAAAACCATGTGCCCTCTTCCAGAGCCCTGTGCCCCCTTCCAGAGCCCTGTGCCCGCTGCCAGAGCCGTGTGTCCCCTGCCAGAGCCCTGTGCCATCCACCAGAACACTGTGCCCGCTGCCACAGCCCTGTGCCCCCTGCCAAAGCAGTGTGCCCCCTGGCCGATCTGTGTGCCCCCCACCAGAGCTGCCAGAGCCCCGTGCCCCCTTCCAGAGCCGTGTACCCCATGCCCGAGCCCTGTGCCCGCTGTCAGAGCCGTGTGCCATCCACCAGAGCCCTGTGCCCCCTTCCAGAGCCCTGTGCCCCTCACCAGAGCCCTGTGCCCCTCACCACAGCACTGTGTCCGCTGCCACAGCCCTGTGCCCCTCACCAGAGCACTGTGCCCACTGTCAGAGCCCTGTGCCCCTCACCACAGCACTGTGCCCGCTGCCAGAGCCCTGTGCCATCCACCAGAGCCTTGTGCCCGATATCAGAGCCATGTGCCATCCACCAGAGCACTGTGCCCGCTGCCACAGCCCTGTGCCATCCACCAGAGCCATGTACCTCATGCCCGAGCCCCTGTGCCCCCTGCCAGAGCCCTGTGCCCCCTGCCAGAGCCCTGTGCCCCCCCTGCTCCACGCGTGTCCCCCCTCCAGGTTGGATTTTGAGGGCCTGGAAGGAGGTGAGGACGGTGCCCTGGAGAAGCTGCGCTCCTGGAGCAGATCCATCGAGGATCTGCAGCACCCCAGCGCCCTGCCCGCCCCCTTCAGCAGCAGCCTGGCACGCTCTGCCCGCCAGACCGCCCTACGGTACGTGCCCGGGGGATGGCCCGCTCTGGGGGCACGTCCTGCCACGGGGGTACGGCCTGCTGCAGGGCTCTGGCTGCTTGCTGAGCGCTGTGCCAGTGTGCCACGGTGTGTGCCAGTGTGCCACGGTGTGTCCCAGTGTGCCACGGTGTGTGCCATGGTGTGTGCCGGTGTGCCAAGGTGTGTGCCAGTGTGCCACGGTGTGTGCCATGTGCCATAGTGTGTGCCATGGTGTGTGCTGTGCCCTGTGCCATGCAGTGTGCCATGTGCCATGGTGTGTGCCATGTGCCATGGTGTGTGCCATGGTGTGTACCAGTGTGCCATGGTGTGTGCCATAGTGTGTGCCATGTCTGTGCCATGTCTGTGCCATAGTGTGTGCCATGTGCCATGGTGTGTGCCATGGTGTGTACCAGTGTGCCATGGTGTGTGCCATAGTGTGTGCCATGTCTGTGCCATGTCTGTACCATGCTGTGTGCCATGTGCCATGGTGTGTGCCATGTCTGTGCCATGGTGTGTGCCATGGTGTGTGCCATGTGCCATGGTGTGTGCCATGGTGTGTGCCAGTGTGCCAAGGTGTGTGCCAGTGTGCCACAGTGTGTGCCATGCTGTGTGCCATGTGCCATAGTGTGTGCCATGTCTGTGCCATGGTGTGTGCCATGGGTGTGCCATGGTGTGTGCCAGTGTGCCATGGTGTGTGGCATGGTGTGTGCCAGTGTGCCATGGTATGTGCCATGTCTGTGCCATGGTGTGTGCCATGGTGTGTGCCATGTCTGTGCCATGTCTGTGCCATGGTGTGTGCCGTGCCAAGCGCTGTCCTGCCACGGGGGTACGTCCTGCTGCAGGGCTCTGGCTGCTTGCTGAGCGCTGTGCCCTGTGCCATGCTGTGTGCCATGCTGTGTGCCACTGTGCAGTGCCAAGCGCTGCCCTGCCATGGTGCCACTCACGTCACCTGCATGGCACAAACGCAGTGCTGAGCCTCACCCTTGGTGTGGCACTCGTGCCACAGCCTGTTCTGCCTCTCGTGCCCGCGCAGCCCTGGCACTGCCATCGCTGTCACCATCCCGCCTGTCCTCTGCCCCCGCGGCTCCGCTCCCCCTGCTCTGGCTGTGCCCCCGTGCCCCGGGGTAATGCACCCCGTTTCTGCTTCCAGGGCCGGGGTGCCCCTCTCTGGCTGTGCTCTCTCTCTGTCCCCTCCGTGCCCACCTCGCCGCCCGCCCGGTAAGTACCGGCTGTCCGGGGCCAGCCCCGTGCCCGCCTCCGCTCCCCGTGCCCGCCTCTGCTCCGCCTCTGCTCGCTCTGTCCCTGTCGCCCTCTGGCTGCCTTTGTCCCTCCCAAATCCCGTCTGTCTGTCCCCACGCTGTCCCCACACTGTGCCCCCATCGGAGGTGCCAGCCCCACACGTGTCCCCACACTGTCCCCCCATCGGAGGTGCCAGCCCCGCTCACTGTGTGCCCTGTCCTGCAGCTATGGCACGCTGCCCAGCCGCAGGGCACTGAAGAACTCACGCCTGGTGAGCCAGAAGGATGATGTTCACCTGTGCATCATGTGTCTCCGGGCCATCATGAACTACCAGGTACTGTCACCACCCGGTGGGGACACCGCTGTCACCGTGCCACCACGGCTGACGCTGTTTTTTGCTCTCCGTCCCCCCAGTACGGCTTCAACCTGGTCATGTCTCACCCCCACGCCGTCAACGAGATCGCCCTGAGCCTCAACAACAAGAACCCGAGGTGAGGGAGGGTCTGGCGGGGTGGGATGGGGGTCCTGGAGCTGGCAGGGGGTGGCACTGATGGTGATGGTGGCACTGATGGTGATGGTGGCACTGATGGTGACGCTGTGGCCAGGATGAAGGCGCTGGTGCTGGAGCTGTTGGCTGCTGTGTGCCTGGTGAGGGGCGGCCACGAGATCATCCTGGCGGCCTTTGACAACTTCAAGGAGGTAAAAGGGGAGTGGGAACAGGGCTGGGATGAGGGAATGGAGGGAGACAGGAGCAGGATGGGATGAGGGAATGGGGGCACCAGAATCAGGCTGGGACTGGGGAGCAGGATCCCAGGAATGGAGGAACTGGGGACCCCAGGAGCAAACTGGGGTGGGAGAAAACCCCAAGAGAAGGCTGGGATGGGGACACCAGGAGCAGTTTGGGATGAGGGGAATGGAGGGAGACAGGACAAGGCTGGGATGGGGGGAATGGAGGGAGACAGGACCAGGATGGGATGGGGGGAATGGGGGCACCAGAATCAGGCTGGGACTGGGGAGGAGGACCCCTGGAATGGAGGAACTGGGGACCCCAGGAGCAATCTGGGATGGGAGAAACCCCAAGAGAAGGCTGGGATGGGGGCACCAGGGATCCCAGGAGCAATCTGGGATGAGGGAAACTCCAAGAGAAGGCTGGGATGGGGACACCAGGAGCAATTTGGGATGAGGGAAACCCCAGGAGAAGGCTGGGATGGGGGCACCAGGGTCCCCAGGACCAGACTGGAAAGGGGAGCCTGGAGTGCAGGTGATGGAGGGATCAGGGAAGATGAGGAATGGGGGGGTCTGGGAGCACCAGGACCAGACTGGGATTAGGAAAGTGGAGTCCAGGAGATGAGAGGAGGGTCAGTGGCTGGGGGGCCACGCCAGGTGAACCCCATTTGTGCCTGCCCAGGTGTGCAAGGAGAAGCACCGCTTCGAGAGGCTGATGGAATACTTCCGCAACGAGGACAGCAGCATCGACTTCATGGTGGGACACCCCGTCCTGGGCCAGGGGGGGCTCTCTGGGGGGCCCAGGGGGGCTCCTGGTGACGCCAGCCCTGCCTGCAGGTGGCCTGCATGCAGTTCATCAACATCGTGGTGCACTCGGTGGAGGACATGAACTTCCGAGTGCATCTCCAGTACGAGTTCACCAAACTGGGGCTGGAGGAGTTCCTGCAGGTATGGGGGGGTCCAGGGTCAGGGGAACTGTGTTGGGGGGGTCCAGGGTGAGGGGAATTGTGTTGGGGGGGTCCAGGGTAAGGGGAATTGTGTTGGGGGGGGTCCAGGGTTAGGGGAATTGTGTTAGGGGGGTCCAGGGTGAGGGGAATTGTGTTGGGGGGGTCCAGGGTCAGGGGAATTGTGTTGAGGGGGTCGAGGGTAAGGGGAATTGTGTTGGGGGGGTCCAGGGTGAGGGGAATTGTGTTGGGGGGGGTCCAACATCAGGGGAATTGTGCTGGGGGGGTCCAGGGTGAGGGGAATTGTGTTGGGGGGGGTCCAACATCAGGGGAATTGTGCTGGGGGGGTCCAGGGTGAGGGGAATTGTGTTGGGGGGGGTCCAACATCAGGGGAATTGTGTTAGGGGGGTCGAGGGTAAGGGGAATTGCGTTGGGGGGTCCAGGGTCAGGGGAATTGTGTTGGGGGGTCCAGGGTCAGAGGAACTGTGTTGGGGGGTCCAGGGTAAGGGGAATTGTGTTGGGGGGGTCCAGGGTGAGGGGAACTGTGTTGGGGGGTCCCAGGGTCAGAGGAATTGTGTTGGGGGGGTCCAGGGTCAGGGGGACTGTGTTTGGGGGGTCCAGGGTCAGGGGAATTGTCTTGGGGGGGTCCAGGGTCAGGGGAACTGTGTTGGGGGGGTCCAGGGTCAGGGGAATTGTGTTAGGGCCCCCCCCCTCCTTGATGGCACCCTCATGCCCATAGAAGTCGAGGCACACGGAGAGTGAGAAGCTGCAGGTGCAGATCCAGGCGTATCTGGACAACGTCTTTGATGTTGGGGGGCTGCTGGAGGATGCTGAGACCAAGAATGTGGCCCTGGAGAAGGTGGAGGAGCTGGAGGAGCACCTGTCCCACGTATGTGAGCACGGGGGGGTGTGGGGTTGGTCCTTGCTGGGTCCCAGGGAGGTCAGAGGTGACAGCAGGGCTGTCCCCGAGCTGCTGTCACAGCCGTGTCCCTCTCCCCAGCTAACGGAGAAGCTGCTGGACCTGGAGAACGAGAACATGATGCGGGTGGCAGAGCTGGAGAAGCAGCTGCTGCAGCGAGAGAAGGAGCTGGAGGTGGTCAAGGTGTGCTGGGGGGAGGCTGTAGGGAGTGGGGAGGGGTCCCAGTCCCCCTCGGTCTGACCCTCGCTGTCCCCAGGAGACCTACGAGCACACGAGCCACCAGGTGCACACGCTGCGCAGGATGATCAAGGAGAAGGACGAGGCTTTCCGGCGGCACTACGGCTCCGAGCCGCCCCCGCTGCCCAGCGGGGCCGAGCCGCCCCCTCCGCTGCCCGAGCCCTCGGAGGAGACCCTGCGACCCCCGGTCCTGCCCCCCGTGGAAGCCGCGCCCCCCCCGCCGCCCCCTCCGCCTCCCCCGCTGCCGCCCCCCGCGCCCCCGCTCCCAGGTGAGGAGGAGGAGGAGGAGGAGAAGCCCCCGGGGCACCCAAAATGGGGCAGCTCAGAGCTGGGTGTCCCCAGGGGTGGGAGGGGTCCCAGGAAGGGACACCTGGTGCTGGGCTGGGTGGTCCCCAGAATTGGGGTCTCACCCTCCCCCCTCTGATGGCTCCACAGGGAAATGTCCCCCGGCCCCGCCGCTGCCCGGGGCGTCCCCCTCCATCGCCCTCACCGTGGGGCTCTCAGGTACGTGGGGATGAGGGGGACCACGGGGTGGGGACAGGGGACAGGACAGGGGACAGGGAGGATGTGGGGACTGGGACAGTGCTGGGACAGTGGGGACAGGGAGGATGTGGGGAGTGGGACAGTGCAGGGACAGTGGGGACAGGGACAGGGAGGGTGTGGGGACTGGGACAGTGCAGGGACAGTGGGGACAGGAGGATGTGGGGACCATAGGGACAGGAACAGGGAGGTGTGGGGACTGGGACAGTGCAAGGACAGAGACAGGGGACAGGGTGTGGGAAGTGGGACAGTGCAGGGACAGTAGGGACAGGGGACAGAGAGGGTGTGGGCACTGTAAGGACAGGGAACAGGGAGGATGTGGGGACCATGGGGACAGGGATGGTGTAGGAACTGTGCGTACACGGAGGACATAGAAACTGTGGGGACAAGGACAGGGGACAGCAAGGATGTGGGGACCACGGGGACAGGCAGGACAGAGGAACTGTGGGGACAGGGACAAGGGACAGGGAAGGGCTGCAGGCACAGGGTGCTGGGGTTGCAATCCCCAAGAAACACCCACTCAGGGACCCCAGCACGGGGATCGGGTGGCCATGGGGTCGATGACACTGGGCTCAGGTGGCTCGGGGTGGGCACAGGACATATGGGTGGCCTGGAGGTTGATGACACCAGGCTCAGGTGGCTCAGGGTGGGCACAGGACCTGTGGGTGGCCCGGGGGTCGATGACACCGGGCTCAGGGTGGGCACAGGACATGTGGGGGGCCCGGGGCTTGATGACACCGGGCTCAGGTGGCTCGGGGTGGGCACAGGACCTGTGGGTGGCCATGGGGTTGATGACACCAGGCTCAGGTGGCTCGGGGTGGGCACAGGACCTGTGGGTGGCCCGGGGGTCGATGACACCGGGCTCACGGTGGGCACAGGACATGTGGGTGGCCCGGGGGTTGATGACACCGGGCTCAGGGTGGGCACAGAACATGTGGGTGGCCTGGAGGTTGATGACACTGGGCTCAGGGTGGGCACAGGACATGTGGGTGGCCCGGGGGTTGATGACACCAGGCTCAGGGTGGGCACAGGACATGTGGGTGGCCCGGGGGTCGATGACACCGGGCTCAGGGTGGGCACAGGACATGTGGGTGGCCCGGGGCTTGATGACACCGGGCTCAGGTGGCTCGGGGTGGGCACAGGACGTGTGGGTGGCCCGGGGGTTGATGACACTGGGCTCAGGGTGGGCACAGGACATGTGGGGGGCCTGGGGGTTGATGACACCAGGCTCAGGTGGCTCAGGGTGGGCACAGGACATGTGGGTGGCCTGGACCGGGCTCAGGTGGCTTGGGGTGGGCACAGGACATGTGGGTGGCCCGGGGGTCGATGACACCGGGCTCAGGGTGGGCACAGAACATGTCCCCGTGCCCTGGGGGTGCTGAGCTGGCTCCCACCCCGCTGGCAGCCATCCGGATCAAGAAGCCCATCAAGACCAAGTTCCGGCTGCCTGTGTTCAACTGGACGGCGCTGAAGCCCAGCCAGATCAGCGGGACGGTGTTCAGCGAGCTGGACGATGAGAGGGTGCTGGAGGTGAGCCCAGGACCCCTCTGGAGCCACATTTCTCTCCACAGAGATAAAATAAGGCACAGCTTCCCAAGGATATTCTGGGATTCACGTTCTCTGAAGCTCAGAGAAAGGAAAAACCAGTTCTTATCTCAGTTGTTCACAAGTAGGGTGCGTTGTGGAAGATTGTTTACCTGAAGGGAATTGGTAATTGGATTCTGGTTATTTGATCAATTATTCTGATCAATCTGGCTAATTGATCAATTGAATCCATGTGTGTGTGTCAGGACTGTTGGTGAGAGTCACGAAATTCCGTGCAGTGGAGTTGAGTGCTTGGCAAATTCAGTTTAGATGTAGTAATATAGTATAGAATAATGTAGCAATATAGTAATATAGTATAGAATAATATCCTGTAATATAGCATAGAATATACTATAATATAGTATATTACAATGTGTAATATAGTATATCATATACTACTATATTTAGTATAGAATAATATAGTAATACAGTATAGAATAATATAGTATTATAGTAATATAGTATGGAATAGTATACTGTAATATAGTGTAATATAGTATATTACAATATGTAATATAGAATAGTAATATAGTATATAATATACTAATAAATTTAGTATAGAATAGTGTAGTAATATAGTATAGAATAATGTAGTAATATAGTGTAGAATAATAGAATATAGTATAATAATAGTAATATAGTATAGAATATACTATAATATAGTATAGAATAATAGAATATAGTATAAGAATAGCTATATAGTATAGGATATAGTATAATAGCAATATAGTAATATAGTATAGAATAATATACTGTAATATAGTATAGAATATACTATAATATAATATATTATAATGTGTAATATAGTATAGAATATACTACTATATATAGAGAGTAGAATAATATAGTAATATAGTATGGAATAATATACTGTAATATAGTATAGAATAATATAATAATATAGTATAGAATAATATCCTGTAATATAGCATAGAATATACTATAATATAGTATATTACAATGTGTAATATAGTATATCATATACTACTATATATAGTATAGAATAATATAGTAATACAGTATGGAATAATATAGTATTATAGTAATATAGTATGGAATAATATACTGTAATATAGTGTAATATAGTATATTACAATATGTAATATAGAATAGTAATATAGTATATCATATACTACTATATATAGTATAGAATAGTATAGTAATACAGTATAGAATAATGTAGTAATATAGTATAGAATAATAGAATATAGTATAATAATAGTAATATAGTATAGAATATACTATAATATAGTATAGAATAATAGAATATAGTATAAGAATAGCTATATAGTATAGGATATAGTATAATAGCAATATAATAATATAGTATAGAACAATATACTGTAATATAGTATAGAATATACTGTAATATAGTATATTATAATGTGTAATATAGTATAGAATATACTACTATATATAGAGAGTAGAATAATATAGTAATATAGTATGGAATAATATACTGTAATATAGTATAGAATAATATAATAATATAGTATAGAATAATATCCTGTAATATAGCATAGAATATACTATAATATAGTATATTACAATGTGTAATATAGTATATCATATACTACTATATATAGTATAGAATAATATAGTAATACAGTATGGAATAATATAGTATTATAGTAATATAGTATGGAATAATATAGTGTAATATAGTATATTACAATATGTAATATAGTATAGTAATATAGTATATAATATACTAATATATAGTATATAATAGTATAGTAATATAGTACATAATATAGTAATATAGTATAGAATAATAGAATATAGTAAAATAATAGTAATATAGTATATAGTATAGAATATAATAATATTTATATATAGTACATAATAATATAATAATATATTATACAATTATATAGTAATATAGTGTAGAATAATATAGTATAATAAAGTAATTAATTAACCTTCTGATATTATGGAGTCCTCCTCTCCACATGGGCACCCCCAGCCCCAATTCTGACCCCCCTCACCCCCCAGGACCTGGACCTGGAGCGCTTTGAGGAGCTGTTCAAGACCAAGGCGCAGGGCCCGGCGCTGGACCTGGTGTGTGCCAAGAGCAAGGCGGCGCAGAAAGTGGCCACCAAGGTGACCCTGCTGGAGGCCAACCGTGCCAAGAACTTGGCCATCACCCTGCGCAAGGCCGGCCGCAGCGCCGACGAGATCTGCCGGGCCATCCACACGTATGGGCTGCACTGGGGGGGCAGAAACGGGGCAGGGAGGGTCAGGAATGGGGTGCAGGGGGGTAAACAGGGTTCAAGGGGGTTGGTTGGGGTGCAGAGGGGCCAGGAGAGGTGTAGAGGGGCCAGCTGAGACAGGGGACAGGTCTGGCTGAAGTTCTGGTGGCTCAGAGGGAAGGGAGGGTCAGGAATGGGGTGCAGGGGGGAGACAGGGGTGCAAGAGGGCTGGGTGGGGTGCAGATGGTTTGGCTGGGGGGCAGGGTGGCTGCTTGGGGTTCAGGGGACCTAGGCAGAGTATAGGGGGTCTTGGCAGAGGAGCAGCAGGAATTTTTTGGGGTTCAGGGGTGCCAGGCAGGGTACAGAGAGACTGTATAGAATGCAGAAAGGCTTGTTGGGCTGCAGGAGTCTGGCCAGGGGGAGAGGGATCAACAGGAGAGCCAACCAAGGGCTTGTTGGGGTGCAGAGAGCTTGGCTGGGGTGCACATGGTCTGTTTGGGGTTCAGGAGGTCCAGGCAGGGTACAGAGAGACTGTCCAGAATGCAAAAGGGCTTGTTGGGTTGCAGGAGTCTGGCCAGGGGGAGAGGGATCAACAGGAGAGCCAGGCAAGGTGCAGAAGGGCTTGTTGGGGTGCAGAGGACTTGGCTGGGGAGCACATGGTCTGTTTGAGGTTCAGGAGGGGTACAGAGAGACTGTCATAATGCAGATGGGCTTGTTGGGGTGCAGAGGGTCTGACTGGGGTGCACATGGTCTGACTGGGGCTCAGGAGGTCCAGGCAGGGTGCAGAGAGACTGTCCAGAATGCAGAGGGGTTGTTGGGCTGCAAGAGTCTGGCCAGAGGGAGGGGGATCAACAGGAGAGCCAGGCAAGGTGCAGAAGGGCTTGTTGGGGTGCAGAGGACTTGGCTGGGGTGCACATGGTCTGATTGAGGTTCAGGAGGGGTACAGAGAGACTGTCATAATGCAGATGGGCTTGTTGGGCTGCAGAGGACTTGTCTGGGGGAGATGGGGTCTGATTTGGGTTCAGGGGTGCCAGGCAGGGTTTAGAGAGACTATCCAGAATGCAGAGGGGCTTGTTGGGGTGCAGAGGACTTGGCTAGGGTACACATGGTCTGTTTGAGGTTCAGGAGGTCCAGGCAGGGTACAGAGAGACTATTTAGAATGCAGAAGGACTTTTTGGGCTGTCGAGGGTCTGGCCAGGGGGAGGGAGATCAACAGGAGAGCCAGGCAAGGTGCAGAAGGGCTTGTTGGGGTGCAGAGGACTTGGCTGGGGTGCACATGGTCTGATTGAGGTTCAGGAGGGGTACAGAGAGACTGTCAGAATGCAGATGGGCTTGTCAGGCTGCAGAGGACTTGTCTGGGGGAGATGGGGTCTGATTTGGGTTCAGGGGTGCCAGGCAGGGTTTAGAGAGGCTATCCAGAATGCAGAGGGGCTTGTTGGGGTGCAGAGAGCTTGGCTGGGGTGCACATGGTCTGTTTGAGGTTCAGGAGGTCCTGGCAGGGTACAGAAAGACTGTCCAGAATGCAGAGGGGCTGGTTGGGCTGCAGGAGTCTGGCCAGGGGGAGAGGGATCAACAGGAGAGCCAGGCAAAGGCTTGTTGGGGTGCAGAGGACTTGGCTGGGGGGCATGTGGTCTGACTGGGGTTCAGGAGGTCCAGGTGGGGTACAGAGGTCCAGGCAGGGTGCTGGGGCTCTGGCTGTGGTTCTGGGTGGCCAAAGGATGGGATCCAGGCTTCCCAAACTGGGCACCATGGGGATCTGCTCCCCAACACTGCGGTGCGGGGGCAGGTTCGACCTGGCGACGCTGCCGGTGGATTTTGTGGAGTGCCTGATGCGGTTCCTGCCCACGGAGGCGGAGGCCAAGGCGCTGAGGCAGTACGAGCGCGAGCGGAAGCCGCTGGAGGAGCTGGCGGACGAGGATCGCTTCATGCTGCAGTTCAGCAAGGTGGAGAGGCTGCCCCAGCGCATGGCCATCATGGCCTTCCTTGGCAACTTCGCCGAGAATATCCAGATGCTGACGCCGGTACGGAGCTGGGGAGGGGGGGTACCAGACCTGCTGCACCCTGAACCCCAGCTGAGCCCCCCTGTGCTGTCCCCCTGCAGCAGCTCAACGCCATCATCGCGGCCTCGGCCTCTGTTAAGTCGTCGCAGAAGCTGAAGCACATGTTGGAGGTGGGGATGTGAGGATGGGCTGGGGTGAGGGGGATTCTGTGGGGGTTTCACTCCCTCCTGACCCCCCAACCCTGCTGCTTTGCCCCTGCAGATCATCTTGGCTCTGGGCAATTACATGAACAGCAGCAAACGCGGCGCAGTCTACGGCTTCAAACTGCAGAGCCTGGACCTGGTGGGCAGTCCCTCCCCGGCTCCCTGGGACCCTGAGGGTCCCATCCCAAAGCACTGACCCCCTCCCCAAATCCTCCTGCAGCTCCTGGACACCAAGTCAACTGACAGGAAGATGACATTGCTGCACTTCATCGCGCTGACGGTGCGGGAGAAGTACCCAGAGCTGGCGACCTTCTGGCAGGAGCTTCACTTTGTGGAGAAAGCTGCAGCAGGTGCTCCTCAACCTAACCCATGGTCCCACCTCACTGTCCCAGCCCCACACAGCTGCTGACCTGTTGTCATTATAGTGCAAGAGTTCCATTGTCATTACATTGCAAGGGTTCCATATTACTAGAGTCTTGTACCTCCTTGACATTTCTCCTGTAGGCAGCTTCTCTAGGCACTGACTCTTCCTCATCCTCACAGCAGCCAATTGGCTCCAGTTCCCACTAATCCACAACATATTACAGTAGAAATATATATATATTCCTGAGTGTTGGTTCAGTTTTGCAGCTTTTCTCACTTTACAAAGTACTTATCTTCAAAATCTTTTATACTCATATTTAACAAACACTAATAGCTGCAATTGATATATTTTACCAATAGTTTATTATTCAAGTCCTTTTCCCCGAATCCACAGGGTTATATAGTTGAGTCCTGTTTCCCCGAATCCATGGGGTCATATAGTTTAGTCCCAGATCCACAGGGTTTTCCCAAATCCATAGGGTTATACAGTTTAATATCTGAGTCCTTCCTCCCAAATCCACAGGGTCATTTCTCCCAAATCACATCAGGGTCACCATTTGTTGTGATTATATTGCAAGGGTTCCATATTACTAGAGTTTTGTACCTCCTTGATGTTTCCCTTGTAGACAGCTCCCCTAGGCACTGACTCTTCCTCATCCTCACAGCAGCCAATTGACTCCAGTTCCCACCAATCCACTCTTTTATAACACTCTTCTTATTGGCTACAGCTGTGGCCTGTTAACATCAGGCCTGCTCCTAATCTTTAGTAAATGGCTCAGCTGCAACTCTTTAGGGGATAAGATTACATTCTCTACCACCTTCATTTACCCATATTGTATCCCCCTACAATTCCCCCATTTTCTTTTAATTAGAGTTGCAGCATTTCTAGAAGTACATATTCAAATGAATTAACATTATGACCTATTCATATATTTCATTCAGAACCAATAGTTACACAGATGTTCAACCAACATATTACAGTACGAATATATATATATATTCCTGAGTGTTGATTCAGTTTTGCAGCTTTTCTCACTTTACAAAGTACTTATCTTCAAAATCTTTTATACTCATATTTAACAAACACTAATAGCTGCAATTGATATATTTTACCAATAGTTTATTATTCAAGTCCTTTTCCCCAAATCCACAGGGTTATATAGTTGAGTCCTGTTTCCCCGAATCCATGGGGTCATATAGTTTAGTCCCAGATCCACAGGGTTTTCCCAAATCCATGGGGTTATACAGTTTAATATCTGAGTCCTTCCTCCCGAATCCACAGGGTCATTTCTCCCAAATCACGTCAGGGTCACCATTTGTTGTGATTATATTGCAAGGGTTCCATATTACTAGAGTTTTATACCTCCTTGACATTTCTCTTGTAGACAGCTCCTCTAGGCACTGACTCTTCCTCATCCTCACAGCAGCCAATTGACTCCAGTTCCCACCAATCCACTCTTTTATAACACTCTTCTTATTGGCTACAGCTGTGGCCTGTTAACATCAGGCCTGCTCCTAATCTTTAGTAAATGGCTCAGCTGCAACTCTTTAGGGGATAAGATTACATTCTCTACCACCTTCATTTACCCATATTGTATCCCCCTACAATTCCCCCATTTTCTTTTAATTAGAGTTGCAGCATTTCTAGAAGTACATATTCAAATGAATTAACATTATGAGCTATTCATATATTTCATTCAGAACCAATAGTTACACAGATGTTCAACCAACATATTACAGTACAAATATATATATATATTCCTGAGTGTTGATTCAGTTTTGCAGCTTTTCTCAGTTTACAAAGTATTTATCTTCAAAATCTTTTATACTCATATTTAACAAACACTAATAGCTGCAATTGATGTATTTTACCAATAGTTTATTATTCAAGTCCTTTTCCCCGAATCCACAGGGTTATATAGTCAAATCCTGTTTCCCTGAATCCATGGGGTCATATAGTTTAGTCCCAGATCCACAGGGTTTTCCCAAACCCATGGGGTTATACAGTTTAATATCTGAGTCCTTCCTCCCAAATCCACAGGGTCATTTCTCCCAAATCACGTCAGGGTCACCATTTGTTGTGATTATATTGCAAGGGTTCCATATTACTAGAGTTTTATACCTCCTTGACATTTCTCTTGTAGACAGCTCCTCTAGGCACTGACTCTTCCTCATCCTCACAGCAGCCAATTGACTCCAGTTCCCACCAATCCACTCTTTTATAACACTCTTCTTATTGGTTACAGCTGTGGCCTGTTAACATCAGGCCTGCTCCTAATCTTTAGTAATTGGTTCAGCTCGAACTCTTTAGGGGATAAGATTACATTCTCTACCACGTTCATTTACCCATACTGTATCCCTCTACACTGACCCTCCCGTGTCCCTGCAGTGTCCCTGGAGAACGTGCTGCTGGATGTGAAGGAGCTGGGCCGGGGCATGGAGCTGCTGCGGCGGGAGTGCGGGCAGCACGAGAGCGCGGTGCTGCGCGGCTTCCTGGGCGGCAGCGAGGGGCAGCTGGAGCGGCTGCAGCGCGACGCGCGCACGGCCGAGGTGAGGGCGGCTCACACCAGGCCTGGCACCGCCACGGGCACGGCTGGTCAGCCACAGCTCGCTCTGTGAACTCCTCGTGCACAGCTGGTCAGCCACAGCTTGTCTTGCATGGTCCTTGTGCACAGCTGGTCAGCCACACCTTGTCTTGCATGGTTCTTGTGCACACCTGGTCAGCCACACCTCGTCTTGCATGGTCCTTGTGCACACCTGGTCAGCCACACCTTGTCTTGCATGGTTCTTGGGCACAGCTGGTCAGCCACACCTTGTCTTGCATGGTTCTTGTGCACACCTGGTCAGCCACACCTCGTCTTGCATGGTCCTTGTGCACACCTGGTCAGCCACACCTTGTCTTGCATGGTTCTTGGGCACAGCTGGTCAGCCACACCTTGTCTTGCATGGTTCTTGTGCACAGCTCGTCACCCACAGCTTGTCTTGCATGGTCCTTGTGCACACCTGGTCAGCCACACCTTGCTCTGCATGGTTCTTGTGCACAGCTGGTCAGCCACACCTTGTCTTGCATGGTCCTTATGCACAGCTGGTCACTCACACCTTGCTCTGCATGCTCTTCTTTGCACTCCTGTTTTCCTCTGCATGCTCCATGTCATTCTTCGTCATCCACACCTTGCACACATCTGGTCATCGTCACCTTGTCTTGCATGGTCCTTGTGCACACCTGGTCAGCCACACCTTGCTCTGCATGCTCTTCTTACGTTCCTGCTTTCCTCTTCATGTTCCATGTCCTCCTTTGTTATCCACACCTTGCTCTGCATGGTCCTTGTGCACACCTGGTCATCCACACCTTGTCTTGCATGTTCCTCTTGCACTCCTTCTTTCCTCTGCATGTTCCATGTCATTCTTTGTCATCCACACCTTGCTCTATGCAGTCCTTGTGCAGACATCTTGCTTTGCATGCTCCTTGTGCACATCTCTTTCTGCTCCTGGCTCTGCAAACTCCTCGTGCACATCTGGTCACCCACACCTTGCTCTGCATGGCCCTTGTGCACTCCTGCTTTCCTTTACATGCTCCGTGTCATTCTTCATCATCCACACCTTGTCTTGCTCAGTTCTTGTGCACAGCTGCTCAGCCATACCTTGCTCTGCAAACTCCTTGTGCACACCTGGTCACTCACACTTTGTCTTGCACGGTCCCTGTGCACATCTGGTCACCTACACCTTGTCTTGCATGGTCCTTGTGCACAGCTGGTCTTCCACACCTTGCTCTGCACGATTTTCTTGAATCCCTTCTTTCCTCTTTATGTTCTGTGTCCTTCTTCATCATCCACACCTTGCCTGGCACAGTTCTTGTGCACATCAGGTCACTCACACCTTGTCTTGCATGGTTCTTGTCACACCTGGTCATCCACACTTTGTCTTACATGGTCCTCGTGCACAGCTGGTCACCTACACCTTGTCTTGCATGGTCCTTGTGCACAGCTGGTCATCCACACCTTGCTCTGCATGCTCCTCTTGCACTCCTTCTTTCCTTTGCATGCTCCATGTCATTCTTCATCATCCACACCTTGTCTTGCATGGTCCTTGTGCACACCTGGTCATCCACACTTTGTCTTGCAAACTTCTCATGCACATCTGGTTCTGCTCCTGGTTGTGCACACTCTTTGTGCACATCTGGTCACCCACACCTTGCTCTGCACACCCCTTGTGCTTTTCTGCCTTCCTTTGCATTCTCTCTGTGCATTCCTTGTCACCCACACCTCGCTCTGCACACTCCTCATGCTCTCCTGCCCTGCTTTGCCCACACGTGGTGCCCTCCATGCCTTGCCCTCCCCCTGTGCCGGGCACTGCTCATACCTGACCCTGCTCCTGTGCCAGGACGCCTACAACACCGTGGTGCGGTATTTCGGTGAGAGCCCCAAGACCACCCCCCCGTCTGTCTTCTTCCCGGTTTTTGTCCGCTTCATCCACTCCTACAAGGTGAGGTGGGGCCAGGAGGGGGTACCCTGCAGGTGAGGGGCACCATGGTGGGAGAAATCTGACCCCTGCCCACCTGTGTGCCCCGGCAGGACGCGGAGCAGGAAAACGAGACGCGCAAGAAGCAGGAGGAGGTGATGCGGGAGAAGCTGCTGGCACAGGAGGCTAAAAAGCAGGAGAAGGTTGGTGGAGGCCACCACGGGGTGGGCTGGGGAGTAGAGGGCACGGAGGGGTCCCCTGTGTCCCTCACCTGGACCCCCCGTGCCTCCCTCGCAGCGGAACAAGTGGCAGCAGCAGGAGCTGATCGCGGAGCTGCGGCGGCGCCAGGCCAAGGACCACCGGCCCATGTACGAGGGCAAGGATGGCACCATCGAGGACATCATCACTGGTACGGCCCCCTCAGCCCCCCTGGCCCCCTGCCCTGGCCCTGCCAGCCACGGGGGCTGACGTGTCCCTGTCCCCCCCGTCCCCTGCCCGTCCCCCCGCAGCGCTGAAGAGCGTCCCCTTCACTGCCCGCACGGCCAAGCGGGGCTCCCGCTTCTTCTGCGACCCGTCCCACCACGACGAGTCCAGCTGTTAAGAGCCCAGGTACCACCTGCATGCCTGGATCCCCCTGGATCCCACCTGGATCCCCCTGGGTTCCCCCTGACCCCTGCATGCCCCCCTTCTGCACGCCCCCCACTCCCTGCATGTTGTCACCCCAGGGTGTCTGGTGTGCCCCAGGCCTTTGGATTGGGGCAGGATCTTAATGCAAGGCTGGATCCCAGCACAGAGCTGGATCCCAGCTCAGGATCCCAGCACAGGATCCCAGTGCAAGGCTGGATCCCAACAGAAGATCCCAGTGCAAGGCTGAATCCCCAGCATAGGATCCCAGCACAGAGCTGGATCCCAGCTCAGAATCCCAGCAGAGGATTCCAGTGCAAGGCTGGATCCCAGCACAGGATCCTGGTGCAAGGCTGGATCCAGCACAAGATCCCAGCACAGAGCTGGATCCCAGCTCAGAATCCCAGCAGAGGATTCCAGTGCAAGGCTGGATCCCACCACAGGATCCCAGCACAGAGCTGGATCCCAGCACAGGATCCCAGTGTAAGATCCCAACACAGAGCTGGATCCCAACACAGGATCCCATCACAGGATCCCACTGCAAGGCTGGATCCCAGCACAGGATCCCAACACAAAACTGGATCACAGCTTAGGATTCCAGATCAAGGCTAGATCCCAGCACAGGAATCTTGGTGCAAGGCTGGATCCCAGCACAGGATCCCAACACAAGATCCCAGTTCAAGGCTGGATCCCAGTTCAAGGCTGGATCCCAGCACTGGATCCCAGCATAAGGCTGGATCTGGGTGGAAGGCCAGCTCCTGGCACAGGATCCCAGTGAAATGTTGTTACCCAGCATGGAGATCTTGGCACAGGATTCCAGTCCAGGATCCTGGTGCAAGGCTGGGTCCCAGCACAAGATCCCAGCACTGGATCCTCATGTAAGGCTGGGCCCTGGAAGATCCCAGTACTGGATTTTGGAGCAAGGCTGGATCCCAGCACAGATCCTTCTGCAATACTGGATCCCTGAGTGGGGTCACTGGATCCCAGGGCAGGACCCCAGTGCACTGCTGGGTCCCAGGACAAGATCCCAGTGCACTACTGGGTTTTGGAGAGGATCCCAGTGCAAAACTGGATCCCAAAGCAGGGTCCCAGTGCAAGACTGGATGCCAGACTGGTATCCCAGTGCACTACTGGGTCTCAAGGTGGGATCCCAGCACAGTCCTGAATCCCAGGCTGGTATCCCAGTGCACTACTGGGTCCCAGGACAAGGTCCCAGTGCACTACTGGGTTTTGGAGAGGATCCCAGTGCACGACTGGATCCCAGGGCAGGATCCCAGTGCGCTACTGGGTCCCAGGACAAGGTCCCAGTGCAAAATGGGATCCCAACACAGGGTTCCAGTGCCAGACTGGATGCCAGGGTATGGTCCCAGTGCCCTGCTGGAGCCCAGAGTGGGGATCCCAGTGCATTACTGGGTGCTAGGCCAGTGCCTGGAGGGCTCAGCCTGTGCTGCCTGTACTCTGGGGGGGTCACCTGGGCACCCCCTCAGGCCAGACCAGGTGTCCCTGGCTCTGTCCCTGACTGTCCCTTCCATCCCACAGCCCGAAGGTGGATCCGCCTGTAGCCCAGCAAGGCAAAGGAGCCCGACCGGGGGGCAGGGGAGGACTGGGGCTGCCTCAGCCCCTCCTCACCCCCCTCTGCCCCCCAAGTGCCCCGTGAGGCTCCGTCCTGCCCTGACACCACGTGGGACAGGGCCAAAATGTGCCACCATTCCCACGGGTGACATCCCTGCACCCCCTGCCCACGCAGGGCAGAGGCCAAATCCATCTGTGGTGGTGCCCCAGCATCAGGAGCTGACCCGTGGGGTGCTCCCCCACCCCATCAGGGTCCCCTTGTCCCCGGGGGGGCTCAGAGCCCCCAGCCCCACTACAGGGACCAGAGGGACCCCTCCACCCCGCGCTCGACACTTTGACCACTGATGTGAACACTAAGTGCCAAAAAAAAGGGACCAAAGCCAGGCTGGGGGGGCACCTGGAGAGGGGCAGGATGGTGCCCCCCACCCCAGGACCCCCCTGACCATTCCCCCCCACAGTGACTTTTTGTACATGTGAAATATATGGAGTCTTTTACATGGCCAGTGCCTGATTTGGGGGAACGTGGTGGGGACGCAGAGGCAGCCCAGGGGTTTGGGGAGCCCCCCCAAGCTCTGGTTCTCTGTCTGGGGGGACAGGGAGGGGGCACAGAGATGTGCAGGGACCAGACATTTGGCAGAGCTTTGCAGTGCTGTTATTAAAACTGTGGGATTGAGGAGAGGGGGGAACCTGGTTTGGGGAGGAATTGGGAGCCCCCCTGCATCCCCAGCCCCATTCCAGTGTGGGGGGGTCCCAGTTCACCCCATTTTTGGTGGCTGTGGGGGACTGGGAACAGATTGGAGGATGGGAGGGATGCAGGGGGAGGAGGATGGCAAAGGATTGGAGGGGCAGGATGGCAAAAAGGGCTTGTGGGGGTGGCCATGGGGGGGCTGGGAGGGGCAGGATGTGACCCCAGACCCTCAGCAGCATCACAAGGGCCTGGCCTCCCTCGCTGAGCCCCACCAGCCCAGGGATTAGCCCTGAAACAGGGAATAAAAGTTTCTCTTAATCCTCTTGGGGGGATTACCAGCACTGCCACACCCAGGGTGGGATCTGGCCTGGCCTCAGCCCCCCCAGCGCTGCCGCTGACCTGGGACCTTTTAATCCACCCACACAAACCCCCTGCTCCGGCCTGGGGGACCCTCGGAGGTGCTGTGGGCAAAGATGCTGCTGTCCGGCCGTGTCCATCTGTCCATCCATCCGTCCGTCCATCTGCCAGGCTTAGGCAGGTCCCACATGCCCTCAGTGACATCCAGGCCCCCGAGTCCCCAGTGCTCAGGGCAGGATCCCAGTGCACATTCTGCTCCATTCCCAAGGGTCACTGGAGATGCTGCAGCCAAGGCTGCTGCTGCCCAGCCATGTCCATCCGTGCTGGTCTGTGTCCATCTGTCCATCCATCCATCATCCATCCATCTGTCGCTCAGGGCAGGATCCCAGTGCACATTCTGCTCCATTCCCAAGAGTCACTGGAGATGCTGCAGCCAAGGCTGCTGCTGCCCAGCCATGTCCATCCGTGCTGATCTGTGTCCATCTGTCCATCCATCCATCTGTCCATCCACTGGCCTCACTGCCCATTCCCTACATGAGCTCAGTGACATCCACCCACACAAGCCCCCAGTGCTGTCCCACAGCTTCAGAGGTGCTACAAGCAAGGACACGGCTGTCCATCCACACCCAGCCGTCCATCTGTCCATCCACACCCAGCCGTCCATCAGTCCATCTGTCCATCCACACCCAGCCATGCCCGGCTGTCCATCAGTCCATCTGTCCATCCGCACCCAGCCGTGCCCAGCCATCCATCAGTCCATCTGTCCATCTGCACCCAGCCATCCATCAGTCCATCTGTCCATCTGCACCCAGCCGTCCATCAGTCCATCTGTCCATCTGCACCCAGCCATGCCCGGCCATCCATCTGTCCATCTGCGAGGCTCCAGCCGTGCCCGGCCGTCCATCAGTCCATCTGTCCATCCGTGAGGCTCCATCTGCACCCAGCCGTCCATGTGTCCATCTGTCCATCTGCACCCAGCTGTGCCCGGCCGTCCATCAGTCCATCTGTCCATCTGCACCCAGGCATGCCCGGCCGTCTATCTGTCCATCCGCGAGGCTCCAGCCGGTCCCTACGTGCCCTCGGTGGCACCGTCGGGCTCGGACAGGCGCCGCTCGCCCTGCGCCGCGGGCGCTGCCAGGCTCTCGGCCTGCAGGAGCAGGTTGCAGCCGAGGAAGAGGATGGCAAAGGTGACGGCGAGGCAGAGCACCAGGACCACGGCGATCTGGGCGGCCTCGCTCACCCCCGTGTCCTCACGGGTAGCGTTCATGTCCCCCTCCTCCTCCTCGTCCTCGTCTTCCTCGGGAGCGGAGTGTGGCGGTGACAGCCGGGAGGGTTTAAGTGATGTCAAGGGCTGTCTGATCCTCCCTCCCCGGCCCCCCTCACGCTCGCTGGCACTGGGTGCCCCCCCCCCCGGCAAGGGGCAGCAGCTTTGCTCTGCCCTGGAGCCCCCCTGGAGGGGTGCAGAGTCCTGCAGGGACGGGGGAGTCACCCCAGCCCCCTCCCGAGGTGCCCTGGGGGGCAGTTGGGGCTCCCCATTCTGCCTGTCCCCACTGCAGGCACTCGGCCCCACAGCACTGGGGGGCAATGGGGAGCCCATTGCTCAGGGGACCCCCAGCTCATCTCCACTACACTGGGGTCCCCAGCTCAGCCCCATGCTTGTGAGTGTGCCATGGGGACCCCCAGCTCAGCTCCACAGCACAGGAGTGCACTGGGGACCCCCAGCTCAGTCCCATGGTGTGAGTGTGCCATGGGGACCCCCAGTACAGCCCCATTACACTGGGGTCCCCCAGTTCAGCTCCACAGCCCTGGGGACCCCCAGTTCAGTCCCATGGTCTGAGTGTGCCATGGGGACCCCCAGCTCGGCTTCACAGCACTGCAATCCCCCATGGGGTCTCCAAGTTCAGCCCCACAGCACTGGGGGGCAATGGGGAACCCACGGCTCAGGGGACCCCCAGCTTAGCCCCATTACACTGGGGACCCCCACCTCACTCCCATGGTGTGAGTGTGCCATGGGGACCCCCAGTTCAGCCTCACAGCACTGTGATCACCCATGGGGACCCCCAGCTCAGCTCCATTATATTGGGGTCCCCTAGCTCAGTCCCATGGTGTAAATGTGCCATGGGGACCCCCAGCTCAGCTCCACAGCCCTGGGGTCCCCCAGTTCAGCCCCAAGGTGTGAGTGTGCCATGGGGACCCCCAGCTCTGCTCCATGGTGTGACTGTGCCATGGGGACCCCCAGCTCAGCTTTACTACATTGGGGTCCCCCAACTCAGTCCCATGGTATGAGTGTGCATGGGGACCCCCAGCTCTGCTCCTTTACACTGGGGACCCCCAGTTCAGTCCCATGGTGTAAATGTGCCATGGGGACCCCCAGCTCAGCTCCACTACACTGGGGACCCCCCAGCTCAGCCCCTTGGTTTTGGATGTTCTGGGGATCACCAGCTCAGCCTCAGCATCCATTCCCCCCTCCCATGGCCCCCACAGCCAGGACGTGATCAGGCTCTGTGTGAAAGCAGAAATTCTTTATTTTTGGGGCAGCTCTGGCCCCCCAGGGACAGGAGTGACACTGGGGACAGGTGGTGATAAGGGACACGGCCAGCACTGGCTGTGTGGCACCAAGTGTGCTGCAGAGGGGTGGGGTGGGGTGTCACCCTGACCCCCAGCACCCTCTGCCAGGCCCCAGCACCACTCAGGGCTGGTGCCACCCGTGCCCTGAGGACTCACCCCGGTCATCAGCCAGGCTGGAGCCACTGAGCCAGTTCTCCAGGATGGACAAAACCCCACGGCATAAACCAAGGAGCAGCAACCCCCAAATTACAGGCTAGGCCAAGCCAAGCTCCTCCCAGAAGCTTTCTGGAGGTGAAGGAGGGGAATCCAAGCAGAGTCACTGCCCCAAAAGTGTCACGGTGACCCTGCCTGGGTGACACCAGCCCTACAGCGCCAGCGTGTCCTTGATGAGCCGGCGCATGGTGGTGGTGACAGAGGTGCCCAGGGAGTCCGTGATCTGGTAGGAGATCTTGTACAGGTAGGGCTGCACGTCCTTCAGGCTGGTGTCAAAGACATTGTCCACCTCGGACTGGGTGGGCATCTTGGGCAGGTACTCGTGGCGGTTCATCACCTCCACGATGTTGATGATCTTCTCGCAGAGCTTCTCCCCCACCTTCTCGCGGCAGATCTGCCGCTCCTGCTCGTTGGCCAGGTTCACCACGTTCACCTTGATGGTCCAGAGCTCCCAGGGGATGCACTCATCTGAGAAGGGCCACCGTGATTTCTTCTTCTGGTAGAACTCCAGGGAGATCTGCCCCATGCCGTCGGAGCCGGAGCTGCGCAGCGCGTCCTGCGGGACAGCACGGGGGTCATGGGGGGACAGGGACTGGCCAACCCCTCCCCAGGCACATCCCACTGGGTTTTACAGAATATCCTGAGCTGGAAGAGACCCCCAAGGGTCATCCAGACCCACCCCTGGCCCTGCACAGGACACCCCAACAATCCCACCCTGTGCCTGAGAGCAGTGTCCAAACACTCCTTGAGCTCTGCCAGCCTTGGGGGCATGACCACATCCTGGGGAGCTGTTCCAGTGCCCAATCACCCTCTGGGGGAAGGAGCTTTTCCCAATATCCATCCTACCCTTCCCTGCCACAGCCCTATCCATTCCCTCAGTCCTGTCACTGCCCAGGGAGCAGAGACCAGAGCTGCCCTGGGGATGAAGCTGATGAGTCTCCTCTCAGTCTCCTCCAGCCCTCAGCTGTTATATATCCAGAGTTCTGCTATCATTATAGTGCAAGGATTCCATACCCTCAGAGTTTTGTGCCTCCTCAATGTTTTCTGTAAGCAGTTCCTCTACACACTGGCTCCCCTTGGTCCTTGCAGCAGTCATCTGACCCCACATCCCACCAATCCACTTTTATACCACTTGTTCTTACTGGCTACAGGTGTGGCCTGTTAAGATCAGGCCTGCTTCTAATCTTTTAGTAATTGGTCTGGCTGCAACTCGTTGAGGGATAAGATTACACTCTATATCACCCATACTGTATCCCCCTACACTCAGCTGCTCCTTGTAATCCACCCACACGAGCCTCCTGCTCCATCCTGGGGGACCCTTGCAGATGTGTGGCTTCCCTTTAACACCTTTCACGCTCCCCATTTTCCCCCTCACCTTGAACTCCCCCACAGCCTTGCAGAGTGCCTGGTCGAGCTCCTCGGAGGAGACTTTTAATCCACCCATACGAGCCTCCTGCTCAATCCTGGGGGACCTTTGCAGATGTGTGGCTTCCCTTTAACACCTTTCACGCTCCGCATTTTCCCCCACAGCCTTGCAGAGTGCCCGGTCGAGCTCCTTGGAGGAGACTTTTAATCCACCCACACGAGCCTCCTGCTCCATCCTGGGGGACCCTTGCAGATGTGTGGCTTCCCTTTAACACCTTTCACCTTCCCCGTTTTCCCCCTCACCTTGAACTCCCCCACAGCCTTGCAGAGTGCCCGGTCGAGCTCCTCAGAGGAGACTTTTAATCCACCCACACGAGCCCCCTGCTCCATCCTGGGGGACCCTTGCAGATGTGTGGCTTCCCTTTAACACCTTTCACCTTCCCTGTTTTCCCCCTCACCTTGAACTCCCCCACAGCCTTGCGGAGTGCCCGGTCGAGCTCCTCGGAGGAGACGCGCACGTAGGCGAAGTCGATGAAGTCGCAGTCCACGTCCTGGGTGCCCACGGTGCCAATGGAGTAGGTGCCCTCCTTCTTGTAGTGGAACTTGCCGGTGCTGCGGTGCAGCAGGACGGTGTGGAGCACGGCCAGCATGGCCTCCTCCACCTGCCTGCCCTCCACCGACACCTCCAGCACCTCGGCGCGGCAGTTCATGGCGGGGCCGGCGCTGGAGGGGCCACAGCAGCGGCTGCTGAGGGGACACGAGGGTGGCATGGGGGGGTTGGATGCTGCCAGGCTTGGGTGACAGCCCCTCTGCCACCCCACTGTGTGCTGGTGGCCTGGTAGCCCACAGGGACCCACCCAGGTGTCCTGATCTGAGTCCCCCACATGCCAAAAAGCTCCAGGCACCCTTGGTACAGATGCCCCCATAGCCCCACATTTGAGTCCCCTACATGCCAAAAACATCCAGGCACCTGATTTGAGTCCCTCACATGCTACAAGCATTCAGGCACCCTCGGTACAGACCCCCCCATAGCCCCAGATGTCCTGATTTGAGTCCCTCACATGTCACAAGGATCCAGGCACCCTGAGTACAGACCCCCCCATAGCCCCAGATGTCCTGATTTGAGTCCCTCACATGTCACAACGATCCAGGCACCCTGAGTACAGACCCCCTGTAGCCCCACAGAGACCCGGATGTCCTGATTTGAGTTCTCCACGTGCCACAAGCATCCAAACACCCTTGGGAAAGACCCCCACATAACCCCAGATGTCCTGATTTGAGTCCCCCACATAATAAAAGGACCCAAGAACCCCCAGTACAGGCCTCCCATAGCCCCACAGAGACCCAGATGTCCTGGTGTGGGTCCCCCACATGCCACAAAGATCCAGGCACCCTCGGTACAGGTCCCCCACACACCCAGATGTCCTGATTTGGGTCCCCCACATGCCAAAAGGATCCAAGAACCCTCAGTACAGACTCCCCCATAGCCCCACAGAGTCCCAGATGTCCTGATTTGAGTCCCCCATGTGCCACAAGGATCCAGGCACCCTCAGTACAGCCCCCCCTGTAGCCCCACAGAGATGGGGTTGGTTGAAATCCCTCACATCCCACAGCCACGGGCCCTCCCACACACCTCACAGTAGCACAAGGGGGTCCAGGACTGGGTGTCCCAAAGGGATCCAGGTGTCCCAGGATGCGACCCAAATATCCTGGTCAGGTCCCCTCATGGACCCAATACTCCTGAGGGACCCAAATGTCCTGATCGGGTCCCCTCAGGGATCCAATACCTCAGAGAGACCCAAATGTCGTGCTCAGGTCCCATCAGGGATCCAATATCCCCGAGGGTCCCAAATGTCGTGCTCAGGTCCCATCAGGGATCCAATATCCCCGAGGGTCCCAAATGTCGTGCTCAGGTCCCATCAGGGATCCAATACCCCTGAGGGTCCCAAATGTCCTGGTCAGGTCCCCTCAGGGACCCAAATGTCCTTCTCAGGTCCCCTCATGGATCCAACACCCCTGAGGGACCCCGGTATCCCGGTACGGGCCCAACTCCACCTCAGTGGGGCCCGGGGGATCCCGGTTGGGTCCCCGAGAACACCACACAGGCCCAGACGTCCCGGTCCGAGCCCACCTCAGTCTCCCACGGAGCGCCTCAGGCTCCCTCCAGGCTCGAGGCCCCGGACCCCCCTCAGTCTTGGGCCCCCTCACCCCCGGCCCGCCCCGGTCCCCGCGCCCCTCGGCCCCGGCCCGGCCCCGGTCCCCACTCACCGCCCGGGCCCGACCATCTGACGGCACGGAGGAGGGAAGTGGATCATCCCATCTGCTAAGGGGGGGGCCAGAACACACCACCAGCTACCGTAGCCACTTTTCCGGCCATGACCACGGTGTTTCATCACTTTGAATTTGATTAATTTAATATTTTTCCCCTTCGGTGTCGTTCCCGCCCGCGGAGTGTCACCGGGGGCGGAATCTCCGTTCGGAATCTGTGGATTCCCCTCTTCGCTGCTTGGTTCGTTCCCAAGGGGCCATAGAGCTGCAATGCCGCAGCCCAGAGCGGCTCAGCCGCTCCACTGCGCCCCCTGTGCTGGAGGCTCCGCGGCGGCGGTACTGCAGCGGGGCCGGTGTCCCCCGCTGACCCCTGCGGGGACAAGGCGACAACGGGGGGGACACGCGTGGGGACACCGGACAGACGGAGCCCGTGAAGACCACAGGGGGACACCTGGATATGAAGGGACACAAGGATGTGGGATAGCAGGATCAGGAGGAAATAAAGAAGGAGAGACACAGGGACAGATGGACACAAGGGACAGCGTGACGCAGGGGATACTGGATAAGGGGACATGAAGACTAAGGGGAAAAAGGGATAGTGAGATGGTTGGATACGGGGATAGGGATGGACATGAGGACACGTGGATATGGGGTGCAGTGGGAGCAGGGACAGGGGGGACACGTGTGGGGACACGGGACAGATGGGCATGGACGGGGCCCGTGGGGACCACAGGGGGACACCTGGATATGAAGGGACACAAGGATATGGGACAGCAAGGGAAATAAAGAAGGGGGGGACACAGATGGACACAAGGGACAGCGTGACACACAATATGGGGACACAGGGGGATACTGGATAGAGGGACATGAAGACTAAGGGGACAAAGGGACAATGGGATGGCTGGATATGGGGACACGTGGATATGGCGTGCAGTGGGAGCAGGGACGTGGGGACTTGGGGGCACAGGAGCAGGGGATGGATGGACATGGGGACACGGGGAACGGGGACGGATGGACATGGGGACACGGGGAGCGGGGACGTGGGCATTTGGGGCACTGATCGGCCATGCTGCCATGGGGACACACGGCTCGG
Source organism: Setophaga petechia (assembly GCA_024362935.1). Classification (NCBI taxonomy): domain Eukaryota; kingdom Metazoa; phylum Chordata; class Aves; order Passeriformes; family Parulidae; genus Setophaga; species Setophaga petechia. The sequence goes on from JANCRA010000073.1 coordinate 2,559,181, forward strand.
TGTCAGTCGCAGCAGGAATGTGGACGTGGCGTGTCACCGTGCGGGGAGCCGGGCACACACGGACACTGCCCCGTCTGTGCGAGCAGCCCCGGGCCCGCCCGCCGGTTCCACGGAGCTGCTTTTACTCGGCCCTGCCGGTACCGTCCCCGTCCCTCCCGCAGCAGCCCGTGCCGAGGGAACAGGGACAGCGATGGGGACAAAGTGGCAGAGGGCAGTTCTGAGCTGTGGGGAGGGGACAGAACAGCCGTGCAGATGCCAACCCGGTGCCCACCGTGCCCGCTGTTCCCCGCCCCGGTTCCCGTTCGCGGCCCCGCCGTGCGTCAGCGCTGTCCCCACGGCGGGGGCGGCGGCGGGGGGGACAGAGGGACCCTTGTTTTGTGTCACTGCGGGCGCCCCCGGCCCCGCGGCTCAATGTGGCCCTTGTTCCGGGTGTCCCCGTTCACGTTTGCTCCGGGGCCAGGCTGTCCCCAGCAGGAGGAAGGCGACAAGCCGGGGGACAAATCAGCCACGCGTGTCACCCCCTGCTTTGGACCCCCCCGGTTCTGTCCCCAACTCCCGGGCCCGGGACCTCAAACGCCACCACCCCCCCGCCAGGGCTGGCCCTGCCAGCGGCCGCGTCCCCAGGAACACGAGCGGGGGACACGGTCACGCTTCCCGGTTATTTTGGGGAGGATAAATCAGGCAGGCGACAGGTGCGGGGCCGCGGCAGCCGGGGGTGAGTGACGGTTCAAGGGCAGCGCCGTGGGCAACGTGAGGCTCCGGAGCCCCGGCTGTCCCCGGCTCTGGAGCTCCGGCTGTCCCCGGCTGTCCCGGGTTTGTCATCCCGGCTGTCCCGGGTTTGTCATCCCGGCTGTCCCCAGATCCACCGGCCCGGCTGTCCCCGGCTATGGAGCCCCGGCTGTCCCCGGTAATGGAGCCCCGGCTGTCCCCAGATCCACCGTCCCGGCTGCCCTGGCTCTGGAGCCCCGGCTGTCCCCTGTTATGGAGCCCCGGCTGTCCCCGGCTGTCCCCACTTTGGCATCCCGGCTGTCCCGGCTCTGGAGCTCCGGCTGTCCCGGGTTTGGCATCCCGGCTGTCCCCAGATCCACTGTCCCGGCTGCCCTGGCTCTGGAGCCCCGGCTGTCGCCGGCTCCAGTGCCCCAGCTATCCCCGGCTCCCGAGGCCCTGCTGCCCCCGGTTTTGACATCCCGGCTGTCCTGGCTCCGGAGCCCCGACTGTTCCCGGTTTTGGCAATCCCAGCTGTCCCTGGTTTTGGAGCCCCGGCTCTCCCCGGCTCCCGAGCCCCGACTGTCCCCGGTTTTGGAGCCTCGGCTGTCCCCGCTCCCGAGCCCCGGCTGTCCCCGGCTCCCGAGCCCCGGCTGTCCCCGGTTTGGCATCCCAGCTGTCCCCAGATCCACCAGCCCGGCTGTCCCCAGCTCTGGCATCCCGGCCGTCCCCGGCTGTCCCCAGATCCACCGGCCCGGCTGTCCCCAGCTCTGGCATCCCGTTCCAGAGCTCCAGCTGTCCCCGGCTCCATCGCCCCGGCTGTCCCAGCTCCAGTTCTCTGTTTTTTCCCCGGGTCCAGCGTCTTGTTTTCATCCAGCCCAAGTGTCCCAGCTGCCCCCAGCTCTGACATCTACACTGTCTCGAGCTCCAGCTGTCACCAGCTCCTGTCCCCAGCTCTGACTGTCCCCAGTCCGGCTGTCCCAGCTCCTGTGTCCTGTTTGTTCCCTCCAGCTCTCCCTGTCCTCGATGTTCTGGCTGCCCCCAGCACCAACATCCCGCTTTTCCCCCTCTCCAGTGTCCCAGCTGTCCCCAGCCCCGCTGCTCTGTCCCCCCTCCCCAATCCCCGAATTTTAACTAAAAGGGAATATTAACACACAAGGGACAAAAGTCCCGCCCAGTGGCTCTCACTGTACGTACAAGTTTATATACAGAAAATGGCCAAAAAGAGAGAAACCCAGAAAAATATATATAAAGGGGAAGGGGCCGAGGTTGAGGGGGCCGGAGCCACCCCTCGCCCACGCCCCCCGCTCTGTACAGGACCCGGCCGGCGCTATTTACATCAGGGGCGTTTTTACAGGGGAAGAGGGCACCGCGCCGGCGATGCCCCCGGGGGAGACGGCACCAGGGCAGCTGGGAGGCAGCACCCCGGGCCGTGAAGGCACGTGGGGCACCCCCAAAGGTGCCCCCAAGAAGACTCAGGCATCTGAGGGGGGACCCAGATATCCTGGGAGTGATCCCAGGCATCCCTGGAGTGGTGCAGGGGTGGTCCCAGGCATCCCAGGAGCGATCTAGGGGTGCCCAGGGGGTCCCAGGTGTCCTGTGGATGACCTAGGAGGGGATTCCAGGGGTTCTGGGGGGGGGGGGGATCCAGGGATGCCCGGGTGGTTTTTGGGCATTCTGGGGGTCACCCAGGGAGGGTCCCAAACATCCCAGGGCTGATCTAGGGTACCCAGGGGATGTTCCAGATATCCTGGGAGTGATCCCAGGCATCCCTGGAGTGATGCAGGGGTGGTCCCAGGCATCCCAGGAGCAATCTAGGGGTGCCCAGGGGGTCCCAGGTGTCCTGTGGATGACCCAGGAAGGGGTTCCAGGGGTTCTGGGGGGGATCCAGGGGTATGCATGGAGTCTTGGGAATGGCCTGGGTGTCCCAGAGGTCATTCAGGAGTCCACAGGGATGTCCTGGGCATCCCAGAACTGATCCAGGAGTGACCAGAGCAGGTTCCAAGCGTCCTGGGAGTGATCCAGGGATGCCCAGGTGGTTTTTGGACATTCTGGGGGTCACCCACGGGGGGTCCCAAACATCCCAGGACTGATTTAGGGTACCCAGGGGATGTTCCAGGCATTCCCAGGGGGTTCCCAGGCATTCCCAGGGGGTTCCCAGGCATCCTTGGACTGAACCAAGGTTGCCCAGGGCGGGTCCCAGATGTCCCCAGGCTGGTCAGGGGCTCATGGCAGCCCCTTGCCCGGGACTCAGAAAGGCAGAGTGTCCATGAAGATCTTGTCCACGATGGGTGGTGGCGGCACCAGATCCTCCAGCTTGAGGTAGAAGATGCGCTGGAGGCCCTGGGTGCAGAGGCTGCGCAGCTCGGGCAGCTTCCCCAGCAGCTTGGAGAGGCAGCTGGAGCGGCCGGGCTCGGCCCCTGCTGCCGCCACGTGGTCCTTGAGGCAGCCCACGATGCGGTTCTGCAGCTCCTCCACCCGCTTGGGCTCCTTCAGCCCGTGCCGGTCTGCGGTGACACAAAGGCTGTGAGACCGCGGGGACAGACACCAGGTGGCGATGGGGACGGCGACAGGACTGGAGCTGGGAGGGAGGATCTCACCTGTGATGATGACGAGGGCGGCGAGGCAGGAGAAGGAGGGGACATCGACGTTCATGCGGTGCAGGCTCTGGGAGAACTCGAGGATGGCGTCGATCCACTCCCCGAAGCCTCGCACGCACTGCTGCCGGTGCAGCACCACGCCGTTGCAGAAGATGAGTTTCCCTTCCTCTGGCTTGGAGCTGCCAGGAGAAATCCAGGTGTCACCACCCCCAGCTCCGGCTACCCAGCAGAAATCCAGGTGTCACCCCCAGCAGAAATCCAGGTGTCACTCCCAGACTCCTCCAGCAGAAATCCAGGTGTCACCCCCTGGGCACAGCTCAGGCTCCCCAGCAGAAATCCAGGTGTCACCCCCAGCAGAAATCCAGGTGTCCCCCCCACAGGTTGGGCTCCCCCAGCAGAAACCCAGGTGACACCTGCCCAGAGGTGACACCTGCCCAGAGGTGACACCTGCCCAGAGGTGACACCTGGATTTCTTCTGGGGGTGACACCTGGAACTGGGGATGGGTCAGGATCCAGGTGTCACCCCCAGCAGAAATCCAGGTGTCATCACCCCCATTTTGGGCTCCCCCAGCAGAAATCCAGGTGTCACCCCCAGACTCCCCCAGCAGAAATTGAGGTGTCACCCCCTGGGCACAGCTCAGGCTCCCCAGCAGAAATCCAGGTGTCCCCCCCACAGGTTGGGCTCCCCCAGTAGAAATCCAGGTGTCACCAGCCCCAGATGGGGCTCCCCAGCAGAAATCCAGGTGTCCCCCCACAGGTTGGGCTCCCCAGCAGAAATCCAGGTGTCACCCTCAGCAGAAATCCAGGTGACACCTGCCCAGATGGGGTTCCCCAGCAGAAATCCAGGTGTCACCCCCAGCAGAAATCCAGGTGTCACCCCTCAGGTTCCCCAGCAGAAATCCAGGTGTCACCCCCAGCAGAAATCCAGGTGTCCCCCCCACAGGTTGGGCTCCCCAGCAGAAATCCAGGTGTCACCCTCAGGCACATCTCAGGTTCCCTCAACAGAAATCCAGGTGCCACCCCCGGGCTCCCCCTGCTCTGGGCTGCCCCGGGGCTCACCGGTAAGCCAGGCGGAGGATGAAGAGCTCCAGGAAGGCTGACTCCAGCAGGAGGTCCTGGTCCTCCTTGGGCAGCTCGCTGAAGCCCTGGATCTTCTCGGCCCACTTGCGGATGACGTCCATGGAGCCCGTCAGGAGGTCGTAGAACTGCTGCACGTCCACAGAGTCCTCCTTCTCAAACGGGCACGGGGCTGACTCCTGGAACTGCCAGGGGAACGGGTCAGGAGTGGGGTGGGAATGGGTGAAGAACTGGGATAGGATGGGTAAGGACTGGGATTGGGATGGGGGAAGAACTGGGACAGGAATGGGTCAGGATTGGGATGGGTCAGGAGTGGAATGGAGATGGGTCAGGAGTGGGATGAGGATGGGTCAGGATTGAGATGGGGAGGGGTCAGGATTGAGATGGGGAGGGGTCAGGACTAGGATGGGTCAGGATGGGTCAGGATTGGGATCGGGAGGGGTCAGGATTGGGATGGGGAGGGGTCAGGATTGGGATGGGGAGGGGTCAGGATTGGGATGGGGAGGGGTCAGGACTAGGATGGGTCAGGAGTGGGATGGGGATGAGCTGGGATGGGGATGGATCAGGACTGGGATGGGGAAAGGTCAGGACTGAGATGGGGATAGGTGAAGAACTGGGATGGGGATGGGTCAGGATTGGGATGGGGAAAGGTCAGGACTGAGATGGGGATAGGTGAAGAACTGGGATGGGGATGGGTCAGGATTGGGATGGGATTGTTCAGGACTGGGATGGGAATGGGTGAAGAACTGGGATGGGGATGGTTCAGGACTGGGATGAGGATGGGTCAGGATTGGGTTGGGCACAGGTCAGGACTGGGATGGGTGCAGCTGAAAAACTGGAGTGAAGATGGGTCAAGATTGGGATGGGGATGGGATGGAATGGGGTCAGGACTGGGATGGGAATGGGTCAGGAGTGAGATGGGCACAGGTGAAAAACTGGGGTGGAGAAGGGTCAAGATTGGGATGGAGATGGGATGGGATGGGATGGGTCAGGATTGGGATGGGAATGGGTCAGAACTGGGATGGGATGGATGAAGAACTGGGATGGGGTGGGACAGGATTGGGATGAGTCAGAATTGGGATGGGGATGGGTCAAGACTGGGATGGGGATGGGGATGGGTCAGGAACTGGAATGGGTCAGGACCTAGGACAGAGGTGGATCAGGAACTGGGGTGGCAATGGGATCAGGACCTGGGACGGGAACAGGTCAGGAACTGTTGGGTTAGCAACAGAGATGAGTTTGGATCAGGAACTGGGATGGGGACAGCATCAGGACCTGGGATGGGGACAGAATCAGGACCTGGGATGGGGATGGGCGAGGAACTGGGGATGGGTCAGGGTTGGGATGGGAATGGGCGAGGAACTGGGACGGGGATCTGTCAGGATCCATCCCCAGCCCCGGCACGGCCCTGGGCAGGGCATGGAGTGGCACCAGCCCTACCTTGGAGTAGTCGAGCTTGGTGGCACTGGGGATGGAGTCAATGTGAGCCCGCACCAGCGAGGTGATGAGGCTGACCGGGGACGCATCCGGCGGCTGCTTGGGCTTGGAGGGGAGCCGGCCCCGCCTCCCCTTCAGGCTGTCGGTCCGGACCACTGTGGAAGGGGCTTGCAGTGAGTGCCTGTCCTCAGCGCAGCCACAGAGGCTGCAGAGAGGGGGGCGGGGAGGGGAGGGGTCCTGGTACCTTCTTTGACCATGCCGACGGCCAGGCACTTCTGGAAGCGGCAGAACTGGCAGCGGTTCCTGCGCCGCTTGTCCACAGGGCAGTCCTTGTTGGCCAGGCAGATGTACTTGGCATTCTTCTGCACTGTGCGCTGCGGGTGGGGAAGGAGCGGCCGAGCTCAGCCCGGGGCGCCGAGCTCCGAACAAAAGCCCTTCTGTCCTGCCGTGCCTCCCGCTCCAGCCCCGCATCCGGCTCCGTGTCCGCGGGGAGGGCTCGGCGGCCGTGCCCCCTGCCCTGCCCCTCCCCGGGACACCCCTCAGCATCCTCCCGCTGCCGCAGAGCACTGTGGGAACATCCCCAGCGTGTCCCCTTACCTTGAAGAATCCCTTGCAGCCCTCGCAGGTGCGCACGCCGTAGTGCTGGCACGACGCGTTGTCCCCGCAGACGGCGCAGCGCCCCTCACCCGCCCCGGGGCTGCGCACCTTGCTGGGCGCCAGCGCCGGCCCCTCCAGCAGCGGCGAGCTGGGAGCCAGGGGCAGCCCCGCGAACCCCCTGGGAGCCCCCTGGCTCGGGGGAAACGCGTCCGTGTCCAGCAGCCGCGGGTCCACACGGGGCGAGGGGCCCAGCTGCCCCTTGAGGGTCACCGGCGAGCCAGCAGGGCTGGGGGCCGGGGGGCCGAAGGCGAAGAAAGGAGGCTGAGACCCCCCACCCTTGGCTGGCTCAGCCCAGGGCTGCCCAGCCTCATAGTTCGGCAGCGGCGAGTACGGCCCGAAGGAGCCCTCCCATCCTGCGGCCTGCGGGGGCTGGAAGCCGGGCGTGGCGGGCGAGGGGATGGAGCAGGGGCTCCCGTAGCAGTCCGAGCCGCTGGAGGACAGGGTCTCGTCCGGCTGCCCCCCGAAGGCGCTGGGGTAGCAGCCGTACACCTGGAAATCCTCCAGCTTGAAGGCGGGTGGCGGCGCTGGGCTGGCCGCTGGCCGGCAGCTGGTACAGGAAGGCGTCGAACTCGCCGGCGTAGCCCTCCATGAAGGTGCTGAAGCTGGGCAGGGCTGGGGCGGCCGCCAGATCGGCTCCGGCCACTTCCATGGGGAATCGGCCGCCCTCGGGGCTGAGCAGCTCGGCCGGGCAGCGCTCGCAGGGGCCGGCGCCCGTGGTGCTGCACTGGGCCTGGATGCAGGGCATCTCTGCGGGGAGAGAGGGGCGTCAGAAACACAGGTGTCACCCCAGCAGAAGCCCAGGTGTCACCCCAGCAGAAACCCTGGTGTCACCCTGGCCACAGTTCGGGCTCCCCGAGCAGAAATCCAGGTGTCACCCCCAGCAGAAACCCTGGTGTCACCCCAGCAGAAACACAGGTGTCACCCCAGCAGAAATCCTGGTGTCACCCCAGCAGAAACCCAGGTGTCACCCCAGCAGAAACCCTGGTGTCACCCCAGCAGAAACACAGGTGTCACCCCAGCAGAAACACAGGTGTCACCCCAGCAGAAATCCTGGTGTCACCCCAGCAGAAATCCTGGTGTCACCTCAGCAGAAATCCAGGGGTCACCCCAGCAGAAACCCTGGTGTCACCACAGCAGAAACCCAGGTGTCACCCCAGCAGAAACTCAGCTGTCACCCTGGGCACAGCTCGGGTTCCTCGAGCAGAAATCCAAGTGTCACCCCAGCAGAAACCCTGGTGTCACCCCCAGCAGAAATCCTGGTGTCACCCCAGCAGAAACACTGGTGTCACCCCAGCAGAAACTCAGGTGTCACCCCCAGCAGAAATCCTGGTGTCACCCTGGCCACAGCTCAGGCTCCCTCTGCAGAAACCCTGGTGTCACCTCAGCAGAAGCCCAGGTGTCACCCCCAGCAGAAATCCTGGTGTCACCCTGGCCACAGCTCAGGCTCCCTCTGCAGAAGCCCAGGTGTCACCTCAGCAGAAACCCAGGTGTCACCCCAGCAGAAACACTGGTGTCACCCTGGCCACAGCTCAGGCTCCCCCAGCAGAAATCCAGGGGACCTGGTACAGCCCCTCCAGCATCCAGGCAGAGGATGGAGACAGGGTGGGAACGGTGAGAACTTCCCCAGGGTTCTGCTCGTGCCTGAGCTGCGCCTCCATGGCCACTGGCAGCGTGGTGGCGGCCACCAGTGTCCCCAAGAAAGGTCACGGCGCAGCCAATGGGTGCAAAGGACATTGCCCAAAACGCTGGCTTAGCAAAAGCTCCCGAAAGGGAAGGAGGGAGGAATGTGGCCAGCAGATTCCCAAGCCCTCGGGCTGGCCAAGGGAAGCCGGAGTTGGGGCTAAACTGGATTTTGAGGATTCCGCTTCCCCCGTAATCCCTTTTAGGGCTTTTTTTTGGGAACATCAGTGCAGGTGAGGGGGAGAGGAGCCCACCCTCCATCCCTGGAGCCCCCCGGGGCTGTGTGCATGGATCTGGTGAGACACAAGACAAGCAGAGTCCTGTGTCCAGCTGAAAGCCAAGCCAGAAGTGACCCCAATGGCAAGACGATAATGTAATTCATCTCGCAGACCTTTAAAGGTCACGCTGCGCTGGCCCCCGGCCACGTCCTGGCACGGCCCCGCTGCCGGAGCCCCCGGATTCCCCCAGCCAAATCTGGGCAGCTCTCTCGGGCACCAAGAAAGCCGACACCCCGCCAGGAGCTGCGGTTAAAAATATCCAGCGTGGCTCCAGCGCTGGCACCCACGGGATGGCACCGGCCCCCAGCCCCCTGCTGGTGGTCCCGGTGGGGTTTGTGCGTGTCCAGCTGGGCACAGAGGGAACATTGACCCCCCCAGCTGCCTCCTGTCCCCAAATGAAGCCCAGGGGACCTCAGGCCGCGCTGGGTACACGCCCAGGGGACGCTGTCTGTGCCAGTGGGAGTTCTCCTTGCCTGCATGAAAAGCCTGGCAGATGCAGCACCTCGACCCTTCCCGTGCTCCCAGTTTGAACATTTTTGCTCCCACCCACTCGCTGACAGCGTTTGGGGTCCCCTCTGCCCTGTTCCCTTGAGGATCGGGCACAGATTCCCGCAGCAGCCTCTGCTCTGCCCACGGCTGGGCTCCGTTTGCAGATTCCTGCTTTGGGAGGGAGGGCAGCTGCCCGTCCGTGCCCAGCGCCGAGGCTGCCGCCTGCACGGGCGGGTGGCAGCCGCTGGCACCGGGCCCCGAGCCGCGGGCGGGCGACAGCAGCCGGTGGCACCGGGGGTGGCTCCCGCTGCCCACGTCCCTGCAGGCACCTGCTGTGCCCGGTAATGCCACAGCGGCGGCTGCCAGGCCCGCGTGGGCACGGGGGTTTGCCCGCACGGGGCTGGCTGCCCGCACCATCCCGGTCTCCGCTGTGCCAGCTCCCGGTGCTGCCCGCACATCCCGGCTCGCAGCGCTCCCGGTGCTGCCCGTGTGTTCCTGCCTGCCCCGCTGCTGCCCTCTCCGGTTCCGTGACCGCTCTGCTCAGGGGTCCCGGGGTGATGCCCGGTGTGGGGTGGCTCTGCCCGCTGCGATCCCCAGGGACGGGGATTTCCTGCATCCCGGTTGGGGTGCCGGGATGGGGGAACCAGCCCGGTCCCCCACGGCCCAAGAAGCCGCTCCCGGTGCTGCGCAGCTCCTCACAGAGGTGGGGTCGGGCTCTTCCCGGGACCCCCGGGGCCGGGGGTCTCTCTGCCAACCCTCGCCGGGTGCGCGACCCCCGGTGCCACCGGCACTCCTGACCCAGTTCCCGCCGGTGTCACCGGGACGCCCGATCCCGTGCACCTGCCAGCGCCACGCGGGACACCTGACTCGGTTCCTCCCGGTGCCACCGGATACCCACAAGGGGCAGCCTCGCTCAGCGCGCACCGCCCGGTGCCTTCCCCCGGGACCCCCGACTCTCACCGGCGGCACCGGGAGTTCCTTCCACAGCGCCCTTCGGACACGCAGCCCCGGCTCCACCGGGACGCGCCACCCGGTTGCCCGTGGTGCTACCGAGACACGCGTCCACATCCGTCCACCTTGCAGGACGACACCGCCCTGAGCCCCCGGTGCCACCGGGATGCCCGACCGGGATCCCCTCGGTGCCACCCGACACGCCCGATCTGAATCCCTCCGGTGCCGCCCCGCACAACCGCTCCGGTACCCCCGGTGCCACCGGGACGCCGTGCACCTCCCGCTGCCATCACGACCCCCGTGCCCTCGGTGCCCCCGGTGCCCCCGGTGCCCCCCGCATCGCGGTGCCGCCCGTACCCGGGTGCCGGCGCGGCGGCGCTCCGGTTCCTGCTCCTGCCACGGCCGCTCCGCGGGCTCCGCCGGGCTCCGGCCCCGCCACTACTTTCTCTTAAGCGCTCGGTGACGCGCGGGGCGGCGCGGGGCCGGTGACGCACGGGGGGGGCGGCCCCGGCGGGGGCGCGGCCGTGACGCACGAGGGGTTCCATTGACGCACCCGCGGCCCCGGCTAAAAATACCCCCGCGGCCCCGGCTAAAAATAGCTCGGGCGCCCCTCGCTTCCCCTCTTATCCCCCCCGGGGCTCCGGGGGCCGCCGGAGGGGCGAGGGAGGCCCCGGTGTCAGGGGCATCCCCGGTGTCCCCAGAGCCGGTGACCCAGCGGTGTCTCCTCGCTGCCGGTACACCGGGGCTGGCGTCCCCCGGTGCTTCCATCGCCGGTGCTCTCTTGCTGCCGGTATTTCCGGTGTCCCCTCATTGCTGGTACTCCGGTGCGTCCACCCCCGATGCCCCCTCGGTGCCGGCATCACTTCAGTCCCCACTCCCGGTCCCGGTGTCCCCTCGGTGCCGGTACCCCGGTGCCCCCATTCTCGGTGCCGGTATCTCCGGTACCATTATCCCCAGTGTCCCCTCAGTGCCGGTATCTCCACTGCCCCCATTCCCGGTGTGCCCCCGGTGCCTCCGGTACCGCTATGCCCGGTGCCCATCTCTCTGTCGGTGTCGGTATTCCCGGCGTCCCCTCGGTGCCGGTACCCCGGTGCCCCCATTCCCGGTGCCGGTATCTCCGGTACCATTATCCCCGGTGTCCCCTCAGTGTTGGCATCCCGGAGCCCCCTCAGTGCCGGTATCTTCAGTGCCCCCATTCCCGGTGTGCCCCCGGTACCGCTCTGCCCAGTGCCCATCTCTCTCTCGGTTTCGGTACCCCCGGTGTCCCCTTGTTGCCGGTACCCCGGTGCCCTCTAGGTGCCGGTATCCCCGGTACCATTATCCCCGGAGCCCCCTGGGTGCCGGTATCTTCATTGCCCCATTCCCGGTGTGCCCCCTGTGCCTCCCGTACCCCCGGTACCGCTCTGCCCGGTGCCCATCTGGGTATCTCCGGTGCTCAGCGGCACCGGTGCCCCCGGGCTCCTCCCGCTCGGTGCCGGGTGCGGGGGGGATGACGCGGGGTCCCGCCCCCGCCTGGTCCCCGCGGGGAGCCCCTGGCCGGCCCGATGGAAAGAGCGGCGGCTGCTGGCGGGCGCCGGCGCCGGGAACAGCGCCCGCGGGCTGGAAAGATGAGCTCAGCCCGTGCGGAGCCGGCCCGGGCCCGCGGGACTCCGAAGGGTGAACGGAAGGGACCCAGAACTCCGCAGTACCCTCCGGTACCGGTACCATCCCGGTACCCCCTCAATACCCTCCGGTACCATCCCGGTACCCCCTCAATACCCTCCGGTACCCCCTCAATACCCGCCGGTACCATCCCGGTACCCTTCGGTACCACTCCAGCACCTCCCGCGATACCCCCCGGTAGCGCCCCGCAGTTTCCCAGCCGGTACCGGCCCGGTACCACCCTGGTATCCCTTGGTATCTCCCGGTACACGTCGGAACCGGCTCGGTACCGTCCCTTCCCATTCCCGGGGTCAAACCGGAGCTCTGGGGGGACCCGGCCGGCTGTGCCCGGTTTGGCCGCGCCCCCGGGGCTCACAGCGCCGTTAGCGCTCCCCCGTTAGCGCCCCGGCAGCGGCACCGTCCCACCGGGGGCTGGGGTCACTGCCCGGTGCCCCGGGAGCCGCAGCCGCTACCGGGGGTACTGCCTGGACCTCCGATACCGGGACCCTGCCTGGCCTCACGAAATGCCCGTGAGCAGCACCGGGGGCGGGGGCAGCCCGGCAGAGGGGTCCGGAGGGCGCCCGGGGGTACCGGAGGAGGCGGCCCGGGGGTACCGGAGGTGGCGGCCCGGGACCGGGCGCTCTCCCGTTCCCTCGCTCCGGCCCCGCTTCTCGCTGTCGCCCGCCCCCGACGGGGTTCCGTGACGTCACACCTGCCCGATGACGTCACACCGGTCACTGACGTCTTGGGGATCCCGCGGCAGCACCGGGACGCCCCCGGAGGGATCCCCCGGGCCCGGCGGGACCCGACGAGGCCACAGCCGGTGCCAGCCCGGGGATGCGGCCCCGAGCCCTCGGGCCGGGTCACGCAGGAGGGTCCCGGAGCTGTCGGGGGGGTCCCGACGCCACCGGGGGCACGGAGCGGGGGGGTTGCAGCCCCTCGCATCCCTCGCTCGGCGGCGGCGTTACCGGAGGGTGACACCGGCAGCCCCCGCAGCCGGGATTAGCTGTACCCGGGAGAGGCCTCGGGGACTGCGGCGGCTTCGGGGGAGGAAACCCGAGCCCAACCAGCCCGGCAAGGCCACGGGGGTGCGGGGGGACCCAGGGATGCACCCCGACACCCCAGTGGGCACACGATGGTCACACCAGGGTGGGCAGGGGCGTGCAGGGTGCCCGTGCCCGGCCGGTGCCCACGCTGGCTCCGTGCCCCGGGTCTATATTTATCGGTAATGACAGGCTGCTCCGGGGCGGGCCCGGTCCCCGGCCGTGCCCTGCCCCGCTCAGGCGGTGCCACGCGTGACCCCGGCTGTCCCACGGCCACCTGCCCCTTTCCGGGCACACGCAGCCCCAGGTCGGGGCTATAAAAAGCTCAGCGTGGGGTGGCAGCTGCCACAGAGGGGGGGTCCCGTGGTGGCTCTGACAGGAACGGGATGCTCCGAGCCTGGCAGCACGCGGGAGGGACGCCGTGAGCCGCCGGGGCTGCGGGAGCCAGACCATAAATGTCCAGCACGGAGCTGTCCTGGAACGGGGACAAGGCAGGAGAGTGGGGGAGTCAGCTGAGCCCCCCACAGCACACACAGACACCTGCAGTTGTCACCCGCGGATCTCCACAGGCTCCCCTGGGGGGGACAGGGAGAGTTGGGGTCCCCAACAGCCCGGCCAGAGGAGAAACTGAGGCACAGCAGAGGGCTGGGGGCTCTCGGTGCTCCACCCGTGCACACACCAGTGTGGTAGCAATCCCCCAGCTCTGGGGGTGCTTTGGGTCCCCCAACTCCTTCAGCGGCTCTAGGGGACACCGAGGCAGGTTTTGGGGGACCCCACTGTCCATCCTGCATGGGCACCGTGTCCCTTGCAGGAGGAAGGGCTCGGGGTGGGAAAAGGAGAGTTGGGGTCCCCAAACAGCCCGGCCAGAGGGGAAACTGAGGCAGAGCAGAGGAGAAACTGAGGCAGAGCAGAGGGCTGGGGGCTCTCACTGCTCCACTTGTGCTGCAGCAATCCCCCAGCTCTGGGGGTGCTTTGTAACTCCTTCAGCGGCTCTGGGGGGCACCGAGGCAGGTTTTGGGGGACCCCGGTGCCCGTCCTGCCCGAGCACCGTGTCCCTTGCAGGAGGAAGGGCTCGGGGTGGGACAGGGAGAGTTGGGGTCCCCAAACAGCCCGGCCAGAGGGGAAACTGAGGCAGAGCAGAGGGCTGGGGGCTCTCAGTGCTCCACTTGTGCTGCAGCAATCCCCCAGCTCTGGGGGTGCTTTGTGTCCCCCAACTCCTTCAGCGGCTCTGGGGGGCACCGAGGCAGGTTTTGGGGGACCCCAATGCCCGTCCTGCCCGGGCACCGTGTCCCTTGCAGGAGGAAGGGCTCGGGGTGGGACGCGCTTCCCGCCGGCTGCCGGAGGAAACGGGGCAGGAAGGGCCTGGCCGGGGCCCCGCAGCGCCGGGACGTGGCCGAAGGCACCGGGGCTGCAGCAGGCGGGGGGACACGGGGGGTCCCCGGCAGCTCAATCGCGTCCAAGGTGACATCGGGCGGTCACCCCAAGGGACAGCGTGGGGCTGGGGGGCAGCTGCAGCCCCCAGCCCCCCACGGGGCTCTGTGCCCCCTCAGCCACAGCCACACATCGCTGCAAATCCTCTCTGTATTGCCGAGGTACAACAGCCCCGGGGGGACAGAGCAGGTTGGGACCCCCAGGGCCCCCCCCAGCCTGGGGAATTGGGGGCTCCCCCGGCGCTCCCCCCTCCCCAGAGCTCCGTGAGCCGCTCCAGGAGGGTCCTCACGTCTGTCCCTTGGTGGTGTGTCCATCCTTCAGCGTCACGATCCCCACAGCCTGGGGCGGGGGAGCCAAAGCAGAACCCCAAATCTCCTTCCTGCAGCCCCCCAGCGATGGGGGGACAGAGGGAATGAAGCCCCTTGCAATAAATAAATAAATAGTCCTGGGGAGGAGCCGGGGGTTAGAGGTGACTCTCCTCCTCCTCCAGCGCCCGGTTGAGCCCCGGGATGAACTTGAGCAGCCGCTGGCGGAAGCTGCTGTGCCGGTTCTTGCGGGGGGCGGCGGCGGCTCCGTCCCCGGGGTCCCCGGCCCGGGCCCAAAGCCTCCCCGCGGCCCCCGGGCCCCCCGCACATTTGAGGCTGGAGCTGCGGCCCAGAGCGGGTCGGGGGCGCGGTGGAGGGGGCGCGGGACCCCCGCTGTCCTCGTCCTTGTCCTTGTCGCCGTCCAGGGAGCCGGAGGAGGCGAAGACGCAGGTCTGGTACAGGGAGTCATCGCTGCCGCTGGCTCGGGAGGAGCCCCCCGGCGGTCCCTCCCCCTGCAGGCACCAGCGGATGGACTCCAGCGTGTCGTAGATGCTGGGGTCCTTGGCCACCACACCTGATGGGGGACACGGGGGTGTCAGGGAGGGCGGGTGGTGCCCCAAACCCCCCCACAACCCCCTGACCCCAACTCACCCCGCACCAGCCGCTGCTCCTGCACCATCAGCGAGCGGAACTCCCCCCACTTCTCGTAGAGGGTTTGCTGTGGGGAGGGTCAGGGGGTGAGGACCCTGCTGGGGGGTCCTCAGGACTCTGCTGGGGGGGTCAGGACCCTGCTGAGGACTCCCCAGGACCCTGCTGAGGGGGTCAGAACCCTGTTGAGGGGTCCCCAGGACCCTGCTGAGGGGTCCCCAGGATCCTGCTGAGGGAGTCAGGACCCTGCTGGGGGGTCAGGACCCTGCTGAGGAGTCCCCAGGACTCTGCTGAGGGCGTCAAGACCCTACTGAGGGGATCAGGACCCTGCCTAGGGGTCCCCAGGACCCTACTGAAGGGGTCACGACCCTACTGAGGGGTCCCCAGCACCCTGCTGAGGGGGTCAGGACCCTGCTGGGGGGGGGCAGGACCCTGCTGGGGGGTCCCCAGGACCCTGCTGGGGGGGTCAAGGTCCTACTGAGGTCAGGACCCTATTGAGGGGTCAGGACCCTGTTGAGTGGTCCCCACGACCCTGCTGAGGGGGTCAGGGCCCCGCTGAGGGGTCCCCAGGATCCTTCTGAGGGGCTCAGGACCCTGCTGAGGGGGTCAGGACCCTGCTGAGGGGTCCCCAGGACCCTGCTGAGGGGTCCCCAGGACCCTGCTGAGTGGTTCTGAGCCCCCCATCAGCCCCTGCTCACCTTCAGGTACTGCAGCCGTGCCTCCAGCTCAGCCCTCCTGATGGATGTGCCATAGAGAGTGTCCAGCCTGTGGGTCAGCAGCTGTCAGCACTGGGGGGCTGCAGCCCCCCGAGCCCCCCCTGAGCCCCCCAGCTCACCGGAGAACATTTCCTGAGCTCTTGATGATCTCCACGATCTCCCGGTGCCGGATTCCCTCCACGTTGAGCCCGTTCACGCCCGTGATGGTGTCCCCTGGAGCACAGGGTGAGCAGGGGGGTTCAGGGGGGGCTGCTCCCCGCTGCTGGGACCCCCCCAGCGGCTCCTGGCTCCCCCCAGGATGTGCTCACCAGCCTTGAGCCCCGCGGCCTCGGCCGGGCTCCCGTCGTGCACGCGGCACACGAAGGTGAACATCTCCACGCTGTTCCTGTCCTGGTGGTGCAGCCCGTAGGTCTGGAATGAGGGGGCTGCTGAGGGGCACGGGGGCACCCCGACCCCCAGGGACCCCCCCCAAGGGCAGCAGTGCAGCGTTGGATTGCTGCTGGGGGGGTTTGCCCTGATGGCTGCACCCCTGGGTGCCCCCCCAGCAGCACAGCCCGGGGAGATTTGGTGACTCTGTCACCTCTAAAAATAACCCCCAGCTCAGAGACAGCTTAAAAATACCCTCATGCAAAGCAAGGTGCGGGTGGGGAGGGTGGGGAGCAGGGCCAGGCTCAGCTCAGCTCAGCACCCACCTGGATCTCGAAGCCAAAGGACTCCTCTGCCTTCTTCTCCAGCATCACCACCCTCCTGGGGGACACAGGGGTCAGGGCACCAGGCACAGCCGAAACTGCCTGAGCAAACCTCAAAATGCTGCTTTGGGGTCCCCGAAATGCCTGAGATGGGATTCACCCCACCCTGCCCCCCAGTTTGCCTTGACCAGAATTCTGTGGGTGCCAGGCAGGATGCCCACAGGGTCTGGGGGTGTCTGAGCTGGGACCCCATGGCTGCTCTCACCTCCCCTATAAAATCCCCCTCATTTCCAGCCCTCCCAGGGTATCCAGAGTGGAACAATGTCCCCAAGGCCAAGCTCCAATCCTCTGGGACAGGGATCCCAGGCACAGCCAGAACTGCCTGTGCAAACCTCAAAATGCTGCCTTGGGGTCCCCGAAATGCCTGAGATTGGATTCACCCCACTCTGTCCCCCTGTTTGCCTTTGGGTGCCAGGCAGGATGCCCACAGGGTCTGGGGGTGTCTGAGCTGGGACCCCACAGGTTCTCTCACCTCTCCCATAAAATCCCCCTCATTTGTCAGAATCCTGTGGGTGCCAGGCAGGGTCTGGGGGTGTCTGAGCTGGGACCCCATGGCTGCTCTCACCTCCCCCATAAAATCCCCCTCATTTCCAGCCCTCCCAGGGTATCCAGAGTGGAACAATGTCCCCAAGGCCAAGCTCCAACCCCCAGGGACAGGGACCCCAGCCCCACTCCAGCATCACCACCCTCCTGGGGGACACAGAGCACCAGGCACATCCAAAACTGCCTGTGCAAACCTCAAAATGCTGCTTTGGGGTCCCCAAGGACAGGACACCTCTGCCTGAGATGGGATTCACCCCACCCTGCCCCCCAGTTTGCCTTGATCAGAATCCTGTGGGTGCCAGGCAGGGTCTGGGTGTGTCTGAGCCCACCACGGAGCTGGGACCCCAGGGCTGCTGTCACCTCCCCCATAAAATCCCCCTCATTTCCAGCCCTCCCAGGGTACCCGGAGTGGAACAATGCCCCCAAGGCCAAGCTCCAACCCCCTGGGACAGGGACCCCAGGCACACGCAAAACTGCCTGTGCAAATCTCAGAATGCTGCCTTGGGGTCCCCAAAATGCCTGAGATGGGATTCACCCCACTCTGTCCCCCAGTTTGCCTTTGGGTGCCAGGCAGGATGCCCACAGGGTCTGGGGGTGTGTGAGCTGGGACCCCACAGGTTCTCTCACCTCTCCCATAAAATCCCCCTCATTTGTCAGAATCCTGTGGGTGTCTGAGCTGTGACCCCATGGCTGCTCTCACCTCCCCCATAAAATCCCCCTCATTTCCCTCCCAGGGTATCCAGAGTGGAACAATGTCCCCAAGGCCACGCTCCAACCCCTGGGACAGGGACCCCAGCCCCACTCCAGCATCACCACCCTCCTGGGGGACACAGGAGTCAGGGACAGGCCAGAGCACCAGGCACACTCAAAACTGCCTGTGCAAACCTCAAAGCGCTGCTTTGGGGTCCCCAAGGACAGGACACCTCTGCCTGAGATGGGATTCACCCCACTCTGCCCCCCAGTTTGCCTTGATCAGAATCCTGTGGGTGCCAGGCAGGGTCTGGGGGTGTCTGAGCTGGGACCCCATGGCTGCTGTCACCTCCCCCATAAAATCCCCCTCGTTTCCAGCCTTCCCAGGGTACCCAGAGTGGAACAATGTCCCCAAGGCCAAGCTCCAACCCCCTGGGACAGGGACCCCAGCCCCACTCCTGTGCCCCCTGTCCCTACCTGTGCTCCTCCGGGGACTGGCTGGGGGACGCCCACTTGAACCCTGTGTCCTGTGACAAAGGAAGAGCCATGAGCCCGAGGGGACACCCTAAGGGGACACCCCCCACCAGGACAGCACCAAACGGTGCCAAGCCAGCACCCGGGTGCCCCCTGGCATAACGGGGCTTTGATCAGGGCTCAAAGGGACCCTCAGAGCGCCCCGGGCTCGCCCCACGCTTTGACGTCAGCGCCGCCGCGCCCACCCCACGCCGCGCTCCGGGGGCACAGAGGGGCCCTGTTGTGGCCACAAAATCGGGGTTTGTGTGCACAATCCACCCGCCCCGGCACAGACAATGTCGCTGTTGTGGCAGGCGCACAGGCGTGGGCGGGTGGAGGAACTGGCAGGACCCTCAGGAGGGGACAGGGCTGTCCCCAAATGCCCCTCTGGGGTTGCTGGGCTCTGGCAGCCCCAGTGCAGCGCAGGCAGTGCCACCAGAAGCTGCCCCTTGAGGGTGGCACATGGCACGGCTCGGTGGCAGCGGTTCCCTCTGAGCTCTGCCTGCCACATGGGTGTCACCAGCTCTGCCACATGGGTGTCACCAGCCCTGCTGGTGTCACCAGATAACGACAGACCTCCCCAAACGCACCCACAGACACAAAACCACCAGAAATGGGAAAGTTGTCGCCGGTCACGCTGGGCCCCACGTCAGCACAGGGACGGGAAGGGACGCCCTGGACCCCTCAGGGACGTGTTGTGGTGGTGGCCTCGCTGGCCAGGCCACCGTGGTGTCTGGGCTGTGGCAGCGCAGCCACTTCTGCTCCGGATGTCGGCTCCGCTCTCGCTTCCCTCAGCGCTCAGGAAGCACCGGGGGCCGGGGGGAGCCTCAGGGCGGTGCCGGGCCCGGCGTCACCACTGAGGAGCTTTTCCAGGGGCCCTGTGCTCCACTAAAACAGACCTGGGGAGCTCTGGGACCTGTCCCTTACTGTCCCCAAACCAGCCCTGGGGAGCTCTGGGACCTGTCCCTTACTGCCCCTAAACCAGACCCCGCGATCTGCCCCTTACTGTCCCTAAACCAGACCTGGGGTACTCTGTGACCTGTCCCTTACTGTCCTTAAATCAGCCCTGGGGAGCTCTGGGACCTGTCCCTTACTGTCCCTAAACCAGACCCAGGGCACTCTGGGGCCTGTCCCTTATCCTAAAACAGACCTGGGGTACTCTGGGGCCTGTCCCTAAATCAGACCTGGGGCACTCTGTAACCTCTCCCTTACTGTCCCTAAATCAGACCCAGGGTACTCTGGGACCTGTCCCTTACCCTAAATCACACCTGGCGTACTTCGGGACCTGTCCCTTACTGTCCCCAAATCAGACTGGGGGAACTGTGACCTGTCCCTTACACCCCCTAAATCACACCTGTGGTACTTTGGGACCTGTCCCTTACTGTCCCTAAACCAGACCCAGGTCCTGGGGTACCCTGTGGCCAATCCCTTGCCCTTCTCACAGGACAGAGTCCAGGGGGGCCGTGGGGTCACTCCCATCCCAGTGGGGTCACTCCTGTCCCAGTGGGGTCACTCCCGTCCCAGTTGGGGTCACTCCTGTCCCAGTTGGGGTCACTCCTGTCCCAGTTGGGGTCACTCCCGTCCCAGTGACAGAACCACAAACAGTGGGGTCGGGGTCTGGCCCTGCACCCTAAAAGCTGCAGGGTAGGACACGGAGAGGGACCAGGACAGGATGTGGAGCTTGGGGACACTGGGAAGGGGCACAGGGAAGATTCCCGAGGGAAGGTGAGGAGGGACCTTGATGTGGAGACTCGGGGGAAAACCAGGGTGGGGGTACAGGGATAACCCCGGGGCAGGACGTGAGCGGGATCCGGGACAGGATGTGACGCTTGGGGGGACAACACGGAGCGAGAGGGGACGGGGACACCGGGAAGATGCTGCGGGAGGGGTGAGGAGATGCTGGGGCAGCACAAGAGGCTCGGGGCGGCCATCGGGACACCGGAGCAGGATGGGGACACGAGGAAACCGGAGCGGGATGGGGGGACACGAGGAAACCGGAGCGGGACGGGGGGACACGAGGAAAGCTCGGGTGGGATGGGGACACGAGGAAACCGGAGCAGGATGGGGACACGAGGAAAGCTCGGGAAGGCCCCCGGGGCACGATAAGAGTCCAGGAGGAGATACCGGAGCGGGATGGGGACACGAGGAAAGCGGAGCGGGACGGGGACATGAGGGAAGCTTGGGTGGGATGGGGACACGAGGAAAGCTCGGGAAGGCCCCCGGGGCACGATAAGAGCCCAGGAGGAGATACCGGAGCGGGACGGGGACACGAGGGAAGCTCGGGAAGGCCCCCGGGGCACGATAAGAGCCCAGGAGGAGACACCGGAGCGGACCCGCGGGGCGCAGCCACCGGCGGCCGGGCGGGGACACGGCGCAGCCCCGCTCCCCCCGTTACCCCTCGCGGCATCGCTTCCCCCTCCGGTCCCGGTGCACAACCGGGGGCACCGGGGCGGCTCCCCCCGCCCAGCCCTACCTTGCGCACACGGGGCAGGGTCCCGCCGGCCGCCGCCAGCGCTCGGTACAGCTCGGCGGGCCCGGGGCTGTCCGGGGCCGCCGCCGGTGCCGCATCGTCCTTCGGCCGGAGCCGCCGCCGCCGCCGCCGCCGCAGGGTCATGGCCGGGCCGGGCCGTCCCGGGAGCCGCTATATGGACCCCGGGGGCGGGGACACGGCGGGACCCGCCCCTTTCGGGGCCGGACACGCCCACCTGGGCGTTAAAGCGCGGCTTTGGGGATAAACCACGCCCAGGGTCCGGCTCGGTCTGGTGTCTGCCCGGGCTCGGGCACGAACCGGGACCACGAGGAGTTCAGGGGGGTCCGGAGTGAGGGTCCTGTGAGGGGACACCAGGGGGGTCCAGTATGAGGGTCCTGTGAGGGGACACCATAGAGGAACAGTGGAGAGTCCAGTGGGGGGGTCATGGTCAGGGACCCCAATGAGGTCCAGTGTGGGGGGGTCCGGTGGGGGGGTCTGTTCAGGGTCCCCCTGGGGGTCCAGTATGAGGGTCCTGCTCTGGGACCCCATAGAGGAACAGTGGAGGGTCCAGTCGGGGGGTCCTGCTTGGGAACCCCATGGGGGTCCAGTATGAGGGTCCTGCTCTGGGACCCCATGGAGGAACAATGGAGAGTCCAGCGGTGGAGATCCTGCTCGGAGACCCCATGGGGGTCCAGGGGGGGTCCGGTGTGAGGGTCCCGCTCGGGGACCCCGTGGAGGTACAGTGGGGGTTTAAGTGGGGGGGTCCTGCTCGGCGACCCCCATGGAGGTCCAGTGTGAGGGTCCTGCCCGGGTCCAGTGGGGGGTTCCTGCTCGGGGACCCCATGGACGTACAATGGGGGGTCCGGTGTGAGGGTCCTGCTCAGGGACCTCGTGGGGGTCCACCGGGGGGTCTGGTGTGAGGGTCTGCGCCACTCGGGGTCCCCATGGAGGTCCAGTGAGGGGATCCAGAGGGGGGAGTCCTGCTCAGGGACCCCATGGAGGTACAATGGGGGGTCTGATGTGAGGGTCCTGCCCGGGGACCCCATGGAGGTACAATGGGGGGTCTGATGTGAGGGTCCTGCTCAGGGACCCCATGGAGGTACAATGGGGGCTCTGATGTGAGGGTCCTGCTCAGGGACCCCATGGACGTACAATGGGGGGTCTGGTGTGAGGGTCCTGCTCAGGGACCCCATGGATGTCCCCCGCAGGGACCCCTTGTGCGGCGTCCAGCAGGACAGAACAATTCTGGTTCCTGCTCAGGGATCCCGGGGGGTCCAGGGGGGAGGTTCCCCTTGGGGTCCTGCTCGGTGACCATCTGGGGGTCCACGGGGGGGGATCAGGGCAGGGACCCCGGGGGGTGCAGAGGGGGGGCCCTTCATGAAGTTCTGCACGGGGATCCCAGCGTGGGGGTCTGGAGGGGGGTCCTGGGCACATCCTCAGGGACAGCACGGGGCTCAGCGTGGGGGTCCTTGGGGCAGCAGAACCCGGGGGAAGGTGTTATCCTGAGGGTGTCCTGAGGGTGTCCTGAGGGT
Organism: Setophaga petechia; assembly: GCA_024362935.1. Lineage (NCBI taxonomy): Eukaryota > Metazoa > Chordata > Aves > Passeriformes > Parulidae > Setophaga > Setophaga petechia. Next base: position 2,581,336 of record JANCRA010000073.1, read on the forward strand.
GCAGGGTGCGATGCTGCTGGGAATATCCCGGGAAGCACCGTGGGGAACCAAGGAGGGCTCCAGGGATCACCCCAGGGATGATTTGGGGAGAACCCGGGGGGTTTCCGGGAGCAGAAACACCCCGGGCTCTGCTGCTCCCCTCCAGCTGCCTCCACATCACCAAATCCGCATTTGGGATTTAACGGGAGGCAGGAGCTGGGGCTGGGACGGCTCCCGGAGGGGTTTAAAGCGGCTCCTGCACGGTCCGAGCTGCGCTGAGCTGGGGCACGGAGGGAAGAACAATTCCCGGAGGCACCGCGGCCACAACGCGCGGCTCCGGCAGCTCCCGGCTGCGCCCCGGCGGGAGGCAGCGGGAATTTTCCAGCTGCAGTCGAGAGCTTTGCCCAAACGTTTGTTTAAAATTTGCCAAAGAAAATGAAGATCGTAACAATCCCCGCTGGCGTTCCACCCAAACCTCCCGCCCACAGCCCGGCCTGGGGTTACCAAGAGACAAATTTGCTGCAGGAGCAGAGCAGCTCCGGGCTGGGGAAAGGATGGGACTGAGCCCATCACCGCCCCTGAGTCACCAAAGCACTGGGAATGGCCCCATCCTGTTCCCAAAATTCCGTCATGGCTTGGCCCCTCAGCTGCAGCTACCCCAGACTGTTTTCCCTGGAGGAGCAGACAGATTTTGCTTTAAAATTCCCGAAGATTTTGCTTCAAAATTCCCAATATTCTGATCTCAGTGCTGCCCACGTCTGCAGGATGGGGCTGGATTTCCCTGGGGACCACAGCAGGAGCTTCAGACAAAGCTGGGCACGAGGAAGGAGGACAAGCCCAGATGGTGCCTCCCCCTCCCCACCCTGTCTGAGCCCGGGGGACCCCAGGCCTCGGCAGATTTTCTCCTTGATCCGCTCACAGCTCATTTGCAGGAGGCTCTAATTAAGGAATTAGCAGGGACAATTCATGCAGCACCGTTCACCCTCGGAGCAAACAGGATTTTGGAGTTTGCTGTGGGATTTATCTTTCCTTGGAGCTGAGGGTCCATGAGGATGCTCCAGTGCCCACTGTGCCCAGCACAGCCCCAGGGATGCTCTGAGGGGATCTCCAGATAATTTTATTTATCTTAGAATAAATTTAATTATTTTCTGTGATCCTTCCTGCTCTGTGCCTGTCCCCCAAATTCATCTGGGTGGAAAACCCCACCTGCCACCTGTTTGTGTCACCTCCACTATGCTGCTGGCACCTCCTGAGTGCTTGGTGGCCGCTGGGAGCTTCATATTCACTAAAAATGGGAATATTCAACATTCAAATGTTTGGAGCAGGATTCCTACAGAGATTATTTTAGCTGTGAGCTGTGCCCTGCAATTCCCACCCCTTCCCAGTGAACTGAGATTGCAACACCTCACATGAATAAAACAAACTTTTAATAATGTACAGCAGAAATCGACAGCCTGGTTTGTTTTTATATTAAACAAAAGATTTCCTATCTTACACCGTATGTACATTTTGCATACTGAAGAGGTAAAGTGGCTAAGTGGCTATTTTCTTACAGTCCTTTGCTAAGAAAAAAATGTACAAAACCAAACAAATCAAAAAAAGGGGCAGAGAAGTACCAAGAGTTCTGTACCGCTGATGGACCCCCGTCCTCATCCTGCATGGAACTGCCTGGAATGCAGATTTTGCTCCTTTTTTTATTCCCCCAGAGCTGCTGCAACTTTTTTTGGGAGGCCGAGGCAGCAATTCCCACCAGCTCGGCAAGCACTGGCGCCCCCGGGCACCGATTTGCATGAAGAAAGTGCTGTGCAAATGCTACATGGTCAGCGTTAGCTCCTTCCCGCTGGCTTTCCCCATCTCTCCTGAAGATTTCTCTCCTAAAATCCTGCTTGGAAGGGACGTCGTGCCCTCCTCGCTCATGTTTTGCTGAGCCCGGCTTGCTCTGGAGCTGAGGCAGGTGCAGTGTGGCTACAGTTGGAGGGGGCGAGGTCAGTGCGAGCTCGGAGCTGTGGGGAGGGGAGGGGCAGCCCGGGGGGAGCCTGAGCCGTGCCCGGGCCCCCCCTGCCCGCCCCAGCTCCCACCCGAGCCTGTCCCGACGGCCTGGGGGTGCTCAGGGCCCCCCTCGGCTCCTAAATCCAGGGGTAAACTGACATTTAGGGCTTCCAATGCAGGTTGAAATGAGTTAAACCTGCATTTAGTGCTTGCAAGTGCACCTCTTGGATTTAAGTCCAGGTTTAACTGGGTTAAACTGACATTTAGGGCTTCCAAGTCCAGGTTTAACTGCCCTAAACCTGCACTGAGGGCTTTCAAGTGACCCCCTCAGCTTCTAAGTCCAGGTTTAACTGGGGTAAACTGACATTTAGGGCTTCCAATGCAGGTTGAAATGAGTTAAACCTGCGTTGAGGGCTTGCAAGTGACCCCCTCAGCTTCTAAATCCAAGTTTAACTGGGCTAAAGCTGCATTGAGGGCTTGCAAGTACCCCCTTGGCTTCTAAGTCCAGGTTTAACTGGGGTAAACTGACATTTAGGGCTTCCAATGCAGGTTTAACTGCCCTAAACCTGCATTGAGGGCTTTCAAGTGACCCCCTCAGCTTCTAAGTCCAGGTTTAACTGGGCTAAAGCTGCATTGAGGGCTTTCAAGTGCCCCCCTCATCTTCTAAGTCCAGGTTTAACTGGGTTAAACTGACATTTAGGGCTTGCAAGTGCTCTCCTTGCCTTCTAAATCCAAGTTTAACTGGGCTAAACCTGCATTGAGGGCTTGCAAGTGCCCCCCTTGGCTTCCAAGTCCAGGTTTAACTAGGCTAAACTTGCATGGAGGGCTTGCAAGGGACCCCCTCATCTTCTAAGTCCAGGTTTAACTGAGTTAAACTGACATTTAGGGCTTGCAAGTGTACCCCATAGCTTCTAAGTCAAGGTTTAACTGGGTTAAACCTGCAGTGAGGGCTTGCAAGTGCTCCCCTTGGCTTCTTAGTCCAGGTTTAACTGGGGTAAACTGACATGTAGTGCTCCTCTCAGCTTCTTAGTCCAGGTTTAGCTGGGTTAAACCTGCATTGAGTGCTTGCAAGTGCCCCTCTCAGCTTCTAAGTCAAGGTTTAACTGGGTTAAACCTGAATTTAGGGCTTGCAAGTGCCCCCCTTGGCTTCTTAGTCCAGGTTTAACTGGGGTAAACTGACATGTAGGGCCCCTCTCAGCTTCTTAGTCCAGGTTTAACTGGGGTAAACTGACATTTAGTGCCCCTCTCAGCTTCTTAGTCCAGGTTTAGCTGGGTTAAACTGACATTTGGGGCTCACAAGTGCCCCCTTGGTCCTAAATGCAGGTTTAAGGGCCACGTGCAGGGAAGCTCTGGCTGAGATGAGACTCAGGACAAGCTGGGGGGGACAGGGACCCCCAGCCCTGCTCCCAGGGCAGATCCACGCTGTCAAAAATTCCTTTGGGGGTGCAAAAGCAGCTCCTAAAATGATTGAAAACCCACACAACCCACACTGCTCACTTTGTACAAGGTCATGGACACACAGGGAATCGGGGACAGGGACACACGGACAGGGACAGACAGCAACAACACAGGGACTGAAATAAAGACAACCCTGGCAGCCAGAGCAGAGATGAAACCTCACCTTTGAGAGCAGGAGCAAGGTCAGAGTAGAAACAGTTCCAGTGTAAATCGAGCTGTGCATTTGGTTTTTTTCCTTTTTTTCTTTTTTTTTTCTTTTTTTTTTTGCAGTGATTTCTTTACAAACCAACAGGTCAAGAGGTAATAATTAGAGATTGTTTTTCTGCTCTTAGAAAGAATTAACAATATTCAAAAAAGTTAAAATCCAGACCCTCCCAGAAAACAACAACAACAATAATAATAATAATAACAACAATAATAATTAAAAAAATAATAATCAAAACCACTCCAGTTAAAAGTTATGGCTTCAGAGTTCTCTACTGCAGACACTGACCTGACCTCCACACCACAGATCTTCCTGACTGCCAAAATCATCAGGGCAGCCACAGCCCTCACTTCCAGAGTCTCTGTAGTCACCCCACCTCTCCCCCACCTGGATTCAGCCTTGAATCAAAAGAAAACCCATGCAGAGCCCCCCACCCCACACTGAGACACAGCCACTTCCACATTAGGAGATATTTATACACCAAGATTAAAAAGATGGATGTTGATTTCCCTGCCCAGCCCCTCTGGGAGCACCCCCAGATCTCAGATCACAGAATCACAGAATGAGCCAGGCTGGAAAAGATCTTTGAGATCCTCAAGTCCAACCTTTGACCTAACCCAACACCTCCTCATCAGCTAAACCACCAGTGCCATGCTCAGGCTTTTTTTAAACATGTTCAGGGATTCCTGCACCTCCCTGGGGAGATGATTCCAGCACCAAGTCACTCTTTCAGTGAAGATTTTTTTTCTGATGTCCAACCTAAACTTCCCCTGGGGCAGCCTAAGGCTGTGGTTCTGTCAGTGGTTACCTGGGAGCAGAGCCCAGCCCCACCTGAGCACAGCCACCTTCAGGGAGTTGGATAAAATCACCCCAGAGCCTCCTTTTCTCCAGGCTGAGCACCCCCAGCTCCCTCAGGGTTCCTCACAGGGTTTGTGCTCCCAGCCCCTCTCCAGCCTCTTTGCCTCCTTCCCAAACTGAGGGGCCAGAACTGGACACAGAACTCGAGGTGTGACCTCACCAGTGCCAAGTGCAGAGAGGAATGATCTCCCTGCTCCTGCTGGCCACACCATTCCTGATCCAGGCCAGGAGCCACTGGCCTTCTTGGCCACCTGGGCACGCTGCTGGCTCATGTTCAGCCAGGCCACTGTCCAGCCACTCTGTCCTGCTGCATCACCAGGGCCCAGAAATCTGCCTGGGTGCTGGACTTGGGAATTGTGTACCCAGGAGAACTGAGTCCAGCATTCCCCCACCACAGTGCCTGCTCCACCTCTGACACAGCTCACTCCCCTCTACCCAGAATCACAAACCCCAGGGGCTCAAGAGAAAAAAACCTGGATTCCAGGAGTGATTCTCAGTTCCTTATTTGTTTCATCTTAAAAAAAGGGAAAGGTGCAGCCACACCAGTGTCAAGTACAGAGAAAGATCTCCCTGCTCCTGCTGGCCACACCATTCCTGATCCAGGCCAGGAGCCATTGGCTTTCTTGGCCACTTGGGCTGGCTGCTGGCTCATGTTCAGCCAGGTCACTCTGTCCTGCTGCATCACCAGGCCCCAGAAATCTGCCTGGGTGCTGGACTTGGGAACTGAGTCCTGCATTTCCCTACAGCGCCTGCACCACCTCACACAACTCTCCTCTACCCAGAATCACAAACCCCAGGGGCTCAAGAGAAAGAAACCTGGATTCCAGGAGTGATTCTCAGTTCCTTATTTGTTTCATCTTAAAAAAAGGGAAAGGTGCAGCCACACCAGTGTCAAGTACAGAGAAAGATCTCCCTGCTCCTGCTGGCCACACCATTCCTGATCCAGGCCAGGAGCCATTGGCTTTCTTGGCCACCTGGGCACGCTGCTGGCTCATGTTCAGCCAGGCCACTGTCCAGCCACTCTGTCCTGCTGCATCACCAGGCCCCAGAAATCTGCCTGGGTGCTGGACTTGGGAACTGAGTCCTGCATTTCCCCACAGTGCCTGCTCCACCTCACACAACTCTCCTCTACCCAGAATCACAAACCCCAGGGGCTCAAGAGAAAAAAACCTGGATTCCAGGAGTGATTCTCAGTTCCTTATTTGTTTCATCTTAAAAAAAAGGGAAGGGGTGGCAGTGAGGCAACCTGATGGGACCTCGTGGCGGCGCCCATCGGGGAGCCCGGGATCCGCTCTGCAGCAGCCTGTCCAAGCTCCACGAGGCTCACGACTCAGCACGGAGAGCACCAGCAAACAGCTCACAAACGGGACACTCGAGATTTGCACATGCACAGGAAGCACGGACAGAGATGAGCCACCCACAGGCAGAGACACCGCACGGCTATGGAGGAGATGACCAGGCACGGGGACACGCGCAGCTCGCGCATGCACACACCGGGGCGGCCCCGACGGCCGGCAGGGAGCCCAGTTGGACTTTTTCAAGCTTCAGAAAAGGAGGGAGAACGGTTGTTGTGAAGCTGATCAACTGTTCCGGCTCAGCCTCTTGGAAGAGAGCACCATTTGTTTTGCTTTTTCTGCATGAACGTGCCAGTCCCTGGAAAAATCCTCGAGAGTACGGCAAGAAAAACCTCCCCTGTCCCTTCCCGCTGCCGGCACCGAGCACCCGGGGCTGGCTCCGACCCCACCGACGGGTGCTCAACGCACACTGAACTTTACAGGGATTTCCTTTAAAGGAACAAAGAGTTAGGATCATGGCTGAGATCCCTCGGGTGAAGTCCCTCTCAAGTCTCCACGCTCTCAGGAGGTGATCACAAAAAGGTTTTGGATTGTTTCATACCCAAGCAGGGAAGAGAGCGGTTCCGTAGGCTCCGTCCCCCTGCCTAGCAGCCTGCAGGTCCCGCTGTCTGGTTGTAGCAGTAGGTTGGGCTGAAACACGAGGTAGGCCTCCATCACATGTCTACTCTAGCACAGCAGCTCCTGTGCAGTTTCTTCCTGTTGAGGCTCAGAGCCTAAATTTTCACATCTTCCTGGACACTGAGCTGGGAGAGGGTTTTCTTGATGCGGAGGGCAGTGAGCCGAGCCGCTCCGTTGGCGTACCAGCACTCTCGCATCATCTTGCCCATCACCCGCAGTGCCTGGCCAGGAAACAACAGCAAATGTCAGTGCTCTGCTCCTCCCCTGAGCCCACCTGGGTCTGCCAGGCTGCTGCTCTGCCTGGGCACTGGCACAGCCTCCACATGCCCCAAAATCAGAGCACATCTGACAAAAATTGTTACCTCATCCTCGGGGAGTCATGGAATGGTTTGAGTTGGAAGAGATCCTAAAGCTCACCTCATTCCACGCCCTGCCATGGGAATGGACACCTTCCACTATCCCAGGTTGCTCCAAGCTCTGTCCAGCCTGACCTTGGACACTTCCAGGGAAAGGACAGCCCCAGCTTCTCTGGTTGCTCCAAGCTCTGTCCAGCCTGGCCTGGACACTTCCACAGAAGGGGCAGCCCCAGCTGCTCTGGGTACCCTGTCCCAAGGCCTCACCACCCTCACAGGGAAGAATTTTCTCCCAATATTCCATCTAACCCTGCCCTCTGGCAGTGGGAAGCCATTCCCTCTTGTCCTGAAGCTCCTGTGAAAGATTCTCCCCTCCTTTTTCTTGTAGACTTCCACCAAATACTGCAGGGCCACAATCAGGTCACACCAAAGCTTCTGCTCTCCAGGCTGGACAATCCCAATTCTCTCAGCCTTTCTTCATAGGAGAGGAATGAAAGCAAACCTCACCTCATAGCTCTGCCACCAGTTTGGGATGTTTGGCCTCAATTTCTGGTCACACACAACTTTCCTCATCTCCTCAATGGAAGGATCAGAGGGTACAAGGTCATAGTAGGGAAGCTGATACTCCTCATGGATACCTGAAAGGCAGAGCAGGGAAAAAAAATCAAATTCCTGGGAACAGGGACCATGGCCACTGTGCTTGCTAAAGACAGATGGATGGAGCTTTGGGCTCCATGACTCACTGCTGAGATGCGTCAACACTTTGCAGTTATTTAGAACAGAAATGAAGAATCTGGAATTGGAGCTAACAAGAAAAATTCAGGGAAATAAAATGCAGCTGCCTAAACTGGAACAGAGTCAGCAGGCTGGGATCAACACCTCCCAGCAAGGCGCCAGGGTCACTGAATCTCCACGGCTGTGGGACTGTCACACGTGGGATGATGCTGCAGCTGCACGTGCCCAGACATTTCTACTGATCTGGGGGAGTCCCCCACAATCAGCACCACCATTTCCTGAAAATGCATCCAAAGGAACACCAGCCACCACTGGGAGCACCAACAGCCTGACCCAACACTGGCTGGGCTTAGCAGCAGTCATGAGTCACTGCTGTTACCTCCCTTGGTGACAACTCACAGGGACACGTCCTCCCACAGCCCTGCTCTCCCTCAAACCTCCCAAACCTGATCAAACCTCCCTCCTCCTGATCCATGGAACCCCAAAGTTTGGGGGAGACCCAGGAGCAAGCATGGCCACTGGCCCAGACACACAAAGGACAGGACATTTACCTCCTGCATTGCACCTTCGGGCAATCTCCCAGTAGACCAAGCCCAAGGCATAGATATCAGCACATTTAAATGAATCAAAATGTTTCATGTTGATGGTTTCATCCAAGACTTCTGGGGCCATGTATCTGCACAGAGAAAGGAAAAATTATTTTCATTCTGAGAGGGAATTTTCTGGAAGACAGTAAATGATTGGTTTTCCCACACAGCACTTCCCAGCAGGAAAAGCTCTGCTGGCATCAGAGCAGAACTGGGCCCTGTGATCTAAGAGAGTGAAAAAAATAATTCAACAACAACAGCAAGCTGGGAAAAGAGGTAGAAATGTTCCAAAACTATATCAGGCTCCCCACCAGAAGGTCCCAAAGGCTTTAGTGAGGCCAAGCTTGTTGTCATGTATTCAATGAGCTCCTGCTGCCAGGTTTACATGGCTGGCCCAACCTCCCGGCCTGGTGACACCTGGAACATCCCTTTGGCATCAACTCAGGCACAAAACTGACAATGCAAGACACCAGGAAATGCCAAATTCAGAGAATTCCCCCAGTGCTCAACCTGCAGCTCAGGCATTTCCAGTCACCCAGATGCCTTCACCTGCAACATCCCTTTGGCATCAATTTGGGCACAAAACACTGCAAGACACTGGGAAATGCTAAATTCAGAATTCCCCCAGTGCTCAACCCACAGCTCAGGCATTTCCAGCCACCTAAATGCCTTCACCTGCAACATCCCTTTGGCATCAACTCAGGTACAAAACACTGCAAGACCCTGGGAAATGCTAAATTCAGAATTCCCCCAGTGCTCAACCTGCAGCTCAGGCTTTTCCAGCCACCCAAATGCCTTCACCTGCAACATCCCTTTGGCATCAACTCGGGCACAAAACTGATGCTGCAAGACACCAGGAAATGCCAAATTCAGAGAATTCTCCCAGACTTCAAGCATTTCCAGCCACCCAAATGCCTTCACCTGCAACATCCCTTTGACATCAGCTCAGGCATAAAACTGATGCTGCAAGACCCTGAGAAATGCTAAATTCAGAATTCTCCCAGGGCTCAACCCAGAGTTCAGACATTTCCAGCCACCCAAATACCTTCACCTGGAACATCCCTTTGGCATCAATTTGGGCACAAAACACTGCAAGACACTGGGAAACACTAAATTCAGAGAATTCCCCCAGTGCTCAACCCGCAGCTCAGGCATTTCCAGCCACCCAAATGCCTTCACCTGCAACATCCCTTTGGCATCAACTCAGGCACAAAACACTGCAAGACACTGGGAAACACTAAATTCAGAGAATTCCCTCAGTGTTCGACCTGCAGTTCAGGCTTTTCCAGCCACCCAAATGCCTTCACCTGCAATATCCCTTTGGCATCAACTCAGGCACAAAACTGATGCTGCAAGACACTGGGAAATGCCAAATTCAGAGAATTCTCCCAGACTTCAAGCATTTCCAGCCACCCAAATGCCTTCACCCAGAACATTCCTTTGGCATCAACTCAGCCACAAATCACCATGCTGCAAGACACTGAGAAATGCTAAATTCAGAGAATTCTCCCAGTGTTCAACCTGCAGCTCAGGCATTTCCAGCCACCCAAATGCCTTCACCTGCAACATCCCTTTGGCATCAACTCAGGCACAAAACTGACAATGCAAGACACCAGGAAATGCCAAATTCAGAGAATTCTCCCAGTGTTCAACCTGCAGCTCAGACATTTACGGCCACCCAAATGCCTTCACCTGCAACATCCCTTTGGCATCAACTCGGGCACAAAATACTCTGCAAGACACTGGGAAACACTAAATTCAGAGAATTCTCCCAGAGTTCAAGCACTTCCAGCCACCCAAATGCCTTCACCTGGAACATCACTTTGACATCAATTCGGGCACAAAACACTCTACAAGACACCAGGAAACACTAAATTCAGAGAATTCCTCCAGTGCTCAACCCAGAGCTCAGGCATTTCCAGCCACCCAAATGCCTTCACCTGCAACATCACTTTGGCATCAATTCAGGCACAACACACTGCAAGACACTGGAAAACACTAAATTCAGAGAATTCCCTTAGTGCTCAACCCAGAGTTCAGGCTTTTCCAGCCACCCAGGTGCATTTTCCTACCGTTTGGTTCCCACCCTCTGGTTCGGGGCGATGTCGATGGTGTCGGTGACGGAGTCGTGCCGCACGGCCAGGCCGAGGTCGGCGATGGCACAGGTGCCGTTCTTCTTCACCAAAATATTCTTGGATTTCAGGTCCCTGTGAGCAATCCCAGGTTTTCCTAGCAGAGCAAAATAAAAAGCACCAAGGGTCTGTCAAAGACATTGATTGGAGGGGCCCTGGGAAAATGTTAAAATAGACTCTGAAATGTTAGGCTTTGTGTTGCACCTGTGTAAGCAGTATGATAAATGATATAATTGTTAGATGTGATGATTGTTTAGTAATTAAATATAATTATTATATAATCATAAGAAGAATCATGAGAAACTACGTTGGAAATTTAAGGGGGGCTATGCTTGGCTGAAATCTATGTATACAATAGAACAATATAAGTTTAATAATTAACATGAAAGTTATATAATGATAGAATATAAAAACATGATCATCTCAAATGTATGGTTGGAGTCAGATTTGAGTTGAATACTCCTGACACCCAGAGCTCTTAATAAAAGCACCTGCATATAATTGATTATGTGATTATGTGTTTCTGAACGCTAACAACATCTTTTATGAAAAATCCTTTTCTTAGGATTTTTCCTCCTGAGAAGCTGAGAGGCCTCAGGAACAAAATGTAAACATTGATTATCTGCTGCTGTGGAATGCAACAGGTGGATCTGTGATTGGCCTCATGCAGTTGTTTGTAATTAATGGCCAATCAGAGTGAGCTGGCTTGGACTCTCTGTCTGAGCCACAAACCTTTGTTATTCATTCTTTCCTGTTCTATTCTTAGCCAGCCTTCTGATGAAATCCTTTCCTCTATCCCTTTAGTATACTTTTAATATAATATATATCATAAAATAATAAACCAAGCCTTCTGAAACATGAGTCAGATCCTCATCTCTTCCCTCATCCCAAGACCCCTGTGAACACTGTCACAAGGGTCAAGCTGTGGAAATCCATTTGTTGAACTGGCACAGAGGCAGAACCGGATTTCAGGGCGTTAAACACGCTGTTGCAACACTTTTTCCTGTTTAGATTCCTAAGGAACAGAGCAGGGAAAAGCTCCAATTGTACTGGAATGCTCTTCCCAGGGAGGTGGTACAATCACCATCCCTGGATGTGTTTAAAAAAAGACTGGACATGGCACTTGGTGCTGTAGTTGAGGTGTTAGGGCATGGGTTGGACTTGATGATTTTAGAGTCTCTTCCAATCTCATTATTCTGTGTTTCTGATTCTCTAATTCTGTGATTCTGTGTTTTGGAGGCGCCACTGATGCAGTGGCACACGGAGGCCTCAAGAGGGATGTAAACTCCACATCCCAGCATAGGTGCAGACGTCAGGAGTTTGTGATTCTGCTTCTGCCTGTGCTCACATCCCACCCAGGCAGTGCCAATTTTAGGACGGGATGTGAAATGGTGATATAACTCCTGGGTTAACCCACTTCACAGCCAGCCAAAGCAAGTGCTCTATTTCTGCTCCAAAACCACCAGATGAAGCTGGGCTGACTCAGGCAGGGTTTGCTGCACAGCACATCAGCTCCCGTCGCAAACATCTTTTATGGAAAATCCTTTTCTTAGGATTTTTCCTCCTGAGAAGCTGAGAGGCCTCAGGAACAAAATGCAAACATTGATTATCTGCTGCTGTGGAATGCAACAGGTGGATCTTTGATTGGTCCATCTTGGATGTTTGTAATTAATGGCCAATCACAGTCAGCTGGCTCGGACAGAGAGCTGAGCCACAAACCTTTGTTATCATTCTTTGCTATTCTATTCTTAGCCAGCCTTCTGATGAAATCCTTTCTTCTATTCTTTTAGCATAGTTTTAATACAATATATATCATAAAATCATAAAGTAATAAACCAAGCCTTCTGAAACATGGAGTCAGATCCTCATCTCTTCCCCAATCCAAGAACCCCTGTGAACACCGTCACAAGCTCCCTTCAGCAATCCTGCTTTATCCTTTTGCTATTTTATTCTTTGCTATTTTATTCTTATTCTTCTGATGAAACCCTTTCTTCTGTTCTTTTAGTATAGTTTTAATGTAATATATATCATAAAATAATAAACCAAACCTTCTGCAACATGAAGTCAAATCCTCATCTCTTCCCTCATCCAAGAACCCCTGTGAACACCGTCACAAGCTGCCTTCAGCAATCCAGCTTTATCCTTTTGCTATTTTATTCTTATTCTTCTGATGAAACCCCTTCTTCTATTCTTTTAGTATAGTTTTAATGTAATATATATCATAAAATAATAAACCAAACCTTCTGCAACATGGAGTCAGATCCTCATCTCTTCCCCAGTCCAAGAACCCCTGTGAACACCATCACAAGCTGCCTCCAGCAATCCTGCTTTATCCTCCCCTCAAGAATTCCCAATTTCCCATTTAGTTTTTACCCTGAGTGCCCACGATCTCCATGTGCAGGTGGGCCAGCCCGCTGGCAGCAGACAGGGCGAGCTTGATCATGCCCTCGATGGTGACGGTGTAGCGGTTCAGGTAATCAAAGAGGGAGCCGTGCTCGTGGTAGTCAGAGACAAGCCACAGCTGAGTCCATGTCCCATTATCTGCAACAGGAAAGAGATGAAACTCAGACAGATTCAGAGCAGGAATGGCCACTGAGCATCCCACAGGTTTTTGGGACAGAGCAGAGCTGCTGGGTAAGGCTGCAGCTGGACAGGGGTGAGGAAGAAATGGCTCAAATCAGCCACAGCGTGGCCAGCAGGAGCAGAGCAGTGATTTTCCTCCTGTGCCAGGCACTGAGGAGGCAACAGCTCAAATTCTAGAGTAGTTTGGGGCAGTGTAGAGGCCCAGAGAAGATGACTCTATCATCAGCTTTAGCCCCCATGACAGGAAAGATGTGGAGATGCTGGAGTGTGACCAGAAGGGCAATGGAGCTGGGGAAGGGAGTGGAAAACTTCTGAGGAGCAATGAGGGAGCTGAGGGCTCAACCTGAAGAAAAGGAGGCTCAGGGGGAACCTTCTCGTGGTGTTCAAGTTCTGGACATGGGGGACATGGGGATGGAGGTGCTGGAATGTGACGAGAGGGGCAATGGAGCTGGGGAAGGGTGTGGATAATTTCTGAAGGGCAGCTAAGGGGGTTGGAGGGCTCAACCTAAAGAAGAGGAGGCTCAGGGGAACCCTCTCATGTTGTTCAACTTCCTGACACGGGGATGGAGGTGCTGGAATGTGACCAGAGATGGACAATGGAGCTGGGGAAGGGTGTGGATAATTCTGAAGAGCAGCTGAGGGAGCTGGAGGGCTCAACCTGAAGAAAAGAAGGCTCAGGGGGGACCCTCTCACTCTGATCAACTTCTTGACAGGAGGATGGAGGTGAATGAATGCGACCAGAGATGGGCAATGGAGATGGGGAAGGGTGTGGATAACTTGTGAAGAGAAGCTGAGAGTTGGAGAGCTCAACCTGAAGAAAAGGAGGCTCAGGGGGGATCTTCTCAAGCTGTTCAGTTTCTTGACAGGAGGATGGAAGCTCTGGAATGTGACCAGAGATGGACAATGGAGCTGGGGAAGGGAGTGGATAATTCTGAAGAGCAGCTGAGGGAGCTGGAGGGCTCAACCTGAAGAAAAGGAGACTCAGGGCGGGAGCTCTCACTCTGATCAACTTCTTGACAGGAGGATGGAGGTGCTGGAATGTGACCAGAGATGGACAACGGAGCTGGGGAAGGGAGTGGATAATTCTGAAGAGCAGCTGAGGGAGCTGGAGAGCTCAACCTGAAGAAAAGGAGGCTCAGGGGTGACCTTCTCACTCTGATCAACATCTTGACAGGAGGATGGAGGTGCTGGAATGTGACCAGAGATGGGCAGTGGAGCTGGGGAAGGGAGTGGATAATTCTGAAGAGAAGCTGAGGAGTTGGAGAGCTCAACCTGAAGAAAAGGAGGCTCAGGGTGGGAGCTCTCACTCTGATCAACTTGACAGGAGGATGGAGGTGCTGGAATGTGACCAGAGATGGACAATGGAGCTGGGGAAGGGTGTGGATAACTTCTGAAGAGCAGCTGAGGGGGCTGCAGGGCTCAACCTGAGCTCAGGGGGGACCTTCTCACTCTGATCAACTTGACAGGAGGATGGAGCCAGGTGGGGTAACAAGCAACAAGACCAGAGGAAATGGCCTAAAGTCACACCAGGAAAGGTTTAGATTGGAAACTAGAGAAAACTTCTTGGAAAGGGTGGTGAGGCACTGGAACTGGCTGCACAGTGGTGAAGGCTCTGCTCTAGGCTTGAGGCACCTCTTACCTTTGTTATCTGCAGCGATGAATCCCAGGATGTTCTCGTGCCTCAGCATCACTGTCTGATAGATCTCTGCCTCCCTGAACCAGGAGCGTTCCTCACGGGAGGAGAAGATCTTCACAGCCACGTCACCCCCACGCCACCTGCCCCTCCACACCTCCCCAAAGCGACCTTTGCCAATGATCTCCTGAAGGACAATGGTCCGAGCCACCGTCCGCTGCACAAACAGAGGCAAGCCTGGGGACAAGGAAAGGAAGGAATCAATCCCTGTGGTGATATAAGTCAGGTCTCATAAGCTCCTGGAGATCTATTTCACACCCCAGATAGCTCAGCCACCTTAGAAGGTGGAAAATCAGCAGGATAGCTTCTGTGGTGGTGGTGGAAACAGAAAATTTTAAATAAAAGGCAAAATAACAAAACTGTTTACACAGAAAAACCAAGCTAGGGGCAAGAGGGAAAAAAACCCAAACTCCACTGATGTAAGGGTCTCCTTGAGTCAGGTCTTATGAACTCTTGGAGATGTATTTCACACCCAAGATAGCTCAGCCACCTTAGAAGGTGGAAAATCAGCAGGATGGCTTCTGTGGTGGTGGTGGAAACAGAGAAGTTTTAATAAAAGGCAAAACAACAAAACTCTTTACAGAGAAAACCCAAGCTACAGGCAAGAGGGAAAAAAACCCAAACTCCACTGATGTAAGGGTCTCCTTGAGTCAGGTCTTATAAACTCTTGGAGATCTATTTCACACCCAAGATAGCTCAGCTATCTCAGAAGGCACAAAATCAGCAGGATGGCTTCTGTGGTGGTGTTGGAAACAGAAAAGTTTTAACAAAAGGCAAAATAACAAAGCTCCTTATAGAGAAAAGCTGAGCTAAGTGCAAGAGGGAAAAACCAAACTCTACTGCTATAAGGGTCTCTTCAAGCCAGGTCTCATCAGCTCTTGGAGATTTATACACATTTGAGAGAGCTCAGCTACCTCAGAAGGCACAAAATCAGCAGGATGGCTTCTGTGGTAGTGCTGGAAGCAAAAAGGTTTTAAGAAAAGGGAAAATAATAAAGATCCTTATAGAAAAAAACTGAGCCACGTGCAAGAGGGGGAAAAACCAAATTCCACTGATGTAAGGGTCTCCTTGAGTCAGGTCTTATGAACTCTTGGAGATCTACACACCCAAGATAGCTCAGCTATCTCAGAAGGTGGAAAATCAGCAGGATGGCTTCTGTGGTGGTGGTGGAAACAAAAAATTTTAAATAAAAGGCAAAATAACAAAACTATTTACAGAGAAAACCAAGCTAGGGGCAAGAGGGAAAAAAACCCAAACTCCACTGATGTAAGGGTCTCCTTGAGTCAGGTCTTATGAACTCTTGGAGATCTACACACCCAAGATAGCTCAGCCACCTCAGATGGATAAAATCAGCAGGATGGCTTCTGTGGTGGTGTTGGAAACAGAAAAGTTTTAAGAAAAGGCAAAACAACAAATCTCTTTACACAGAAAACCTGAAGTTCTTGCTCCTGGTAATTCACCCCACAAAAGCAATCAGTTCCTTTGTTCTGCTCTTTTCCCAGTGAATTGCTCAGGTGGGTCTTTTTGGCTCCTGTCCCATTGGCTCTCCTTAAGTTTGAGGTGAAGTCCCTCAGGTCCTATGAGGTGTCTCCTTTGCTAATTGAGGAAAGAAACTTCTGGGCTTTCTTCCTTTTTAAGGAGACAAAGGAGAGTTTGGTCACTCTGTCAACAGGGGGCACATTCCTACACTGTGGTAGCAAAAAAGCTCCTGAAACACCAGAAGCTGAAAAATGTCCTTAAACCCAGCAGGATCTACATTTGATAACAACTGGGAGCCTGAGCAAGACCCAAACCAGGGAATGTTGGCAGCTCCTGTGTGGGATGTGCCACTGCTTGGGCAGCATCTGAATTTTGCTTTGAAGCAGAGATCCAGCATGGAGCAGTTGGGGAAGTTCTGTTCCACCACAGATGAAAGGAACTGCAGCCTCAATAGGCAAAAAATGGAACTTGAAGTCACTTTCTGCTAAAAAGCAGAAATCTCCCCAAATTTATCTTAAGAAAGGAGTCCCAACATCACTGCTGTTGCTCACAGAAAGCACTGAGCTCACCTGCCCACAGTATGCACAGAAAAGATCCCAAATATTTTCTATATAGCAGCAGATGTGCTGCTGAAGGTTTATTCCCTGCTCAAATATCAGGTTGTGACATTCTCTGCCTCTGTGGATTTTCCTACAGTTTCCATCTGCTGCAGAATTCCTTATATTCTTTAACCCAACTACCTCCTAGTTCAAAGGCACCACTAAACTGTGACTTTCCATCTATTCTGGGGATTCCTTTCAAGTGCTACAGAAGCAAACACTGCACATCATCCACCTGGGAAGAGCCAAGGGTTCTTTGGGATGAAATGAGCTGTTCAAATGCTCTATTTGCACCATAAAATGTTGATCTGCTGGGATCTTCCCCATTTTCCTGCAGCTTTGATGCAGGTGACATCCAACAACACACAGGTTAGCAGTTAATGGCTGTTTCCAACCCAAATCCTGTTCCAAGGCTAAACTGGGAACAGATGCAGCTTTTTGCTCTTGCAGTTAAGGAGGAATTTAACTATTGCTCCTACCTGAACTGTGAAAAATGCATGTATTTTATGATTGGCTTTTTGCAAATATTAAAATGAATATTATATGTGTGGTGTTAGGAAGTAATGCTGTATTAATTCTCTTAAGTACTGTGTTAACTATAGTTTTAGGTTATAAAAATTGTTAAAATAGAAACTGTGCTATGCAGGATGCTTTGTTTAACAGAAAGGACTTGCAGCAAGATAGCAGCCACAGGACACCTGAATCTTTCAGAGAAAGGGAATTTATTGCTCCACTATCAGAAGAAACGAACTTCTTCCCGCCTTGAAGGCGCTGTTAGGATTAGAAGGAAGAAGTTGACACTGCCCAGACAGAATCCTGTGTTTGAATGGAATTTATGCACCATATATGAGGTGTATGAATATGCAACAGGCTGTTGTTTTTAAGGGTTAATCCTTTGTTAACTGTGTCCTTTTTGGGGCTCGTGATGCCCAGAAAAAGGTACCCGGACATCCTTAACTCTTTGCTTTTATTGTCTCATATTGTCCTGATTTAAATTGTCCAAATTATTATGATTCTAATTGTATTACTATTTTTATAACCATTTTATTACTATTAAACTTTTAACAATTTCAAAAGCAAGTGATTGGCGTTTTTCACATGAACAGACATGAGACTGAATTTAAACATCCCTTCAAGTTCCTCATGACAGACCCCCTGAACAGGCTGTGAGGCAGCAAAGCTGTGACAACCACCAACCCAAGGAGACAACAGCAACTTCTCACTGCTCACATCCCAGCATCTCGCAATACCTGAGCCAGAGCCGGAGGTGGAGAGATCATAGACCAGATCTTGCAAGGTCTTGTCTTTGGAAAGGCACATTTCACAAGAAGGATCTTCCATGTCCAGCCTCTGGCGGTTGTGATAGACCCTCTGGTGGTGGTGGAACACGAAGACCACGATGATCATGACAACGAACACGAGGAACACGGGCCCGGCGATCACCGCCACCAGCTCCACCGGGCCCCAGCTCGACGGGGGCTCGTTGTCTTTCAGGTGTCCTTGGCAGGACAAAAACAAACAAACATTTGGAGAAAATTAAAAAATGATCATTGCTTTGAGGAGTTTTGAGTGTTTTATTGTTCTCTCAGAGCCTGGATAATTTTAACTTAGGGACACATCAAATGACAGCATTAAGATGGGGCTGATCATCAAGCAGGCAAAAAGCAGCTTTGTGAAACCCCAAAAAGAAGTTTTGTGGGATCAGGGATTATGGGCTGTTCATTCACTCTCTTAGGCAGGAGTGTGTTCAGGGCTGATTTTCCAGAACAGTCTGCAGTTCACCTTCCATTTGAACTCAACCAGCTGGCCAGGGCTCCCTGCTCCCTCTTTCCCTTTTGCCCTGTACCAATCAGTGAACTTGTACCTGAAGACAATTATTTGTTGTTTTGAGCACAGATGAGACCTCCCCACTGCTCCCAATGAAAACGACTCTGCAGTCTTCCCAGCACCCACTAAAAACCAGCCCCAAACAGAAAGTAGGAGGTGTGAGGAAGCACCACATGCCCTCTCTGTCCCAGGAATGAGAAGCAGAAGTTTCCCACACCCTCACTCAGAGGCAGGGCTGCTTCCCCTGCATGAGTTCTGAACAGAGCCACCCTCCTCCTCACACACTTTGCTCTGAAGCTGCTGCAATGCTCCTCTACTTGTGCTCAGCACTGAAAAGATTTGGAGGGAAGCAAATGGAAGGGAAGCAACACCAGCTGATAAAGGCAGGGCCAGCTCAGTGACAAAGGGAACACACACATTCCCATTTGAATTTGAAGTAGTTTGTTATTTCCACTTTACAGATGAAGGAAATAAACCCAGAGCTCAAGTTCATGCAGCAACTGAAGGGAAGAAGTGAAAACAGGGCTGAGAACTCCAAATTCCCAATCCCAAACAGACAGCTCCTCTCCTCCCACTTCAAACACATGGCTTATCTCACTCTCTACTTACCACTGGGAACCATTAAATCAATTTTGTTGCAAAAATCAGAGTAGCAGCAGTGAGTATTCCGCAGATCCTCTGAACTCAGACAATAGAAGGGTTTCCCAGCAGGAATCAGTTTTGCCTCAGGGATGCAGGTCCGAACGTGGTGTTTGACTCCATCCAGGTTGAAGACTGAGACCATGCAGGCACCATCCGTCTCACACGTGGAGTTGGCTTGTTTGCAGTCAGAGCACAGACATGTCAAAGCTGAAAACAAAACAAGATCAACCCCTTAAAACCCACAGAGAGCAAAAGCTTGAAGGAGAGGAAACCTTCTTTAAATTCTCCATTTCAAGAGCTGCTCTCAAGCTCTGGAAGAACCGGCTCTGCAAACAGCACAAGTCATACTCAGTATTCCAGACCTGCAGGAATCCAATTTGGGCATGAAACAGACTGTGGAGGCAGAGGAGCCTTTCCAGGAGGTGCCTGTCCAGGCAGCCCTTTGCCTGCCCCTGTTGCAATCACCACCAGCCATGACCCAAGCCATGCCTGCAAACCGGGCGAGATCCGACCGAGATCCTGCCCCAGCCCAACCTCAGGTCAGACTCAACCCAAACCCAACAATTCCTGCAACTGACTCAATCCAAACCCAACAATTCCTGCAACTGTCTGACCTGATTGCACCTGGGCTGAGTGTCCAGGCTCCCTGGAGCTGCTTAATCTGGGCTGGAAAGGGACCACCAGCCATGACCCAAACAGGGCAAGATCCAGGTGAGATCTGGGTGAGATCCTCTCCCAGCCCAGCCTTGGGTCAGATTCAAACCAAACCAAACAATTCCTCCAACTGACTGACCTGATTGCACCTGGCCTGACTGTCCAGGCTCCCTGGAGCAGCTTAATCTGGGATGGCCCAGGACCACCAGCCATGACCCAAGTCATGCCTGCAAAGCAGGTGTGATCCGGGCGAGATCCTCTCCCAGCCCAACCTTGGGTCAGATTCAACCCAAACCAAACAATTCCTCCAACTGACTCAATCCAAACCAAACAATTCCTCCAACTGACTGAGTGTCCAGGCTCCCTGGAGCTGCTTAATCTGGGCTGGCCAGGGACCACCAGCCATGACCCAAGTCATGCCTGCAAACTGGGTGAGATCCAACTGAGATCCTCTCCCAGCCCCACCTCAGGTCAGACTCAACCCAAAACCCAACAATTCCTCAAAGTGATTGACCTGATGGCACCTGGGCTGTGTGTCCAGGTTCCCTGGAACTGCTTAATCTGGGCTGGAAAGGGACCACCAGCCATGACCTAAGTCATGCCTGCAAACCAGGTGAGATCCGACCGAGATCCAACTGAGATCCTCTCCCAGCCCAACCTCAGGTCAGACTCAACACAAAAACCAATTCCTGCAACTGACTGACCTGACTGCACCTGGGCTGAGTGTCCAGGCTCCCTGCTGGCCAGGGATGACCACCTCAGCTCAGGGAGACAGGGAGCAGCTGGCAGAGGCCAAAGCAAACCCAATCCCAACTGCACGAGCCAGGCGTGCACACCCAGCCAGATCAGCCACTTCTTTAATAACTGCTTTCCTGATCCAAGACACTACCTTGGGTCAAATAAATTCCTGGCTTTTTGCCTGCTCTCCACAAAGATGATTTGGATAAAGAGAAGGAGAAACTCTGAGGCAGATTCCCACATTTTTCCACCTCCCAGCAGCCGTCACTGTACTTTTCTCATGCTGCCTGAAAAACTGTAAGCAAATCCTCAGGCCTTGCCATCCTTGGGAACAAAGAGGAATCCAACAATGTCAAGAAGAAGGGTGGGGCTTGTTTAGCAGCACTCTGGGTTTTCAGCAGCTTTCATCAGCTCTCCCAGCCTTCCCAGAGGGAATCCAACATGTCCTTACCCGCTGCAGAAATGGGCTGTCAGGTAGGGAGGCTGTGAAGAAGGATTTAAAAGATACAAATGCCCACAGTTAACTCTGCCCAGGCTGATCTAAATCCTCTCAGTGTAAAGTCCCACACAAAATCACCCTCAATGCTGGTGTGTGGGGCCATGTTACCCTAAGCTTCATGAAAAACAAGCTGGTCCTGATTTACTCAAGGTTCCTTTAGGAGGAAGACACCCATTAGCCCTTATCCCAGAGACCTGGGTAAATCAATCAGGCTAATTGCATTACTATTCACTTAATTCTCTCTGGACTCTGCTCCTCCTTTTCCAGCTGCTGTTGTGAGCTGTTTCAGACAGTCTCAGGGTGGGTGCTGGTTAGTTTGGAATCAACAGATTCAAACCTGCAGTGAAAAGCCATGACAAGAGCCAGGGGAAGGGCTGGAGCTGTGTCAGGAGAGGTTGAGGATGGGGACAGGGAAAGGTTCTTCCCCCAGAGGGTGCTGGGCACTGCTCAGGCTCCTGAAGCTGCCAGGAGTGTTTGGACACTGCTCTCCAAAAGGTTGGATTTTGGGATGTCTCCACAAGACCAGGATGATCCTGGTGGACCCTTCCCAACTCAGGATATTTCATGATTCTGTAACTCTGTGATCAAAAGCTGAGAAGGAGTGAGTGAGACACCTTTAAAAAGCACCATGAGCAAATGGAGCTTTATACCAGGTGCTCAGCACAGGCCAGAGAAAAGGGACACAGGACAGAAAACAGACAGGACAGACTGATCTGTGTTGAGAAGGGTGGAGAACATCCACAGATTATGAAGATTTTGAGAGGAAATGTTATAATGAAAGGAAAAACCCTCTCCACTAACATGCACTTCACACAGCTCCAGGATCAGTGTTTTCCCATGGTCAGCAGAGTGCAGAAAAGACAATTCTGAAAAATACATACACTTGGGGGAACAAAGGGTGGTGATAAAGGAGATTTTATGAAAATCTGAGATTTTATGAAAAACTGACCAGGAGCTGGACTGGATGATCCTGGTGGGCCCTTCCCAACTCAGGATATTTCATGATTCTGTAACTCTGTGATCAAAAGCTGAAGAGTGAGTGAGACACCTTTAAAAAGCACCATGAGCAAATGGAGCTTCCTACCAGGTGCTCAGCACAGGCCAGAGAAAAGGGACAGGGACAGAAAAGGGACAGGGGACAGAAAAGGGACAGAAAACAGACAGGGCAGACTGATCTGTGTTGAGAAGGGTGGAGAACATCCACAGATTCTGAAGATTCTGAGAGGAAATGTTGTAATGAAAGGAAAAAACCCCTCCACTAACATGCACTTCACACAGCTCCAGGATCAGTGTTTTCCCATGGTCAGCAGAGTGCAGAAAAGACAATTCTGAAAAATACATACACTTGGGGGAACAAAGGGTGGTGATAAAGGAGATTTTATGAAAATCTGAGATGGCAAAGAGCACCCAGGGCACATTCCTGCCTTCATGTCTACTTAAAAGGAAATGGTCTTTTAAAGCATCTCCCTTATTACTTATCAAAAGCTCGAGGTACAAATTAAAAACATTTAACCCACACACATTTCACTGTGTAGGTTCTTTTCAGTTTGATTTAGATACAACAAAACTGAACTTTGTTCCTGTTAGACTCATTTTTGAGGTCTCAATTCCAAGATTTAGGCTGTGGCAGTTTTGCTTCCAGAAGCTACAAAGCAAACAAAACACTTCAATGCACTAATAAAACTGGTTTTGTAAACTTCTGAGTGAATTATCTGGCCTGAAACTGAGCATGCCTTTGAGAGGGAAAGCAGAGAAGCAAGTCGTGTCTGCTCAGTCTCATTTTGTAGGATTAAAAAACAACAACAACAAAAAAAATCAGTTTACCTGCAAGGTATGATACCAGAGCCCCAGCTTGGAGACAGAGGGAGATCCTTATCTGTGTTCTGTGCAGAAAGCCAAAATTTCCTGCTAAAGGAGGGGGATGCCCCAAGGCTTCACCTCACCCTGAGACAACTGCTCTTTTTAAACTTTAATTCTGATGTTTGCACCTCAAAAATCCCCACGGTCAGAGAGCAGCTGGAACAAAGAGAACAGAGCCTTCAGCACACACTGTCCTTCTCTCCACCTCTCAGCAGAGACCCTGGAGGGGCTTTCCAGGTATTGTTGGCCAGAACCTTCAAGCTGCAGGCAGGAACTCTCCCAGTTTGCTGTGTGTGCCAGGGAGGAAAGGCCTGTCTGCACCAGGGCTCACTGGGAAGCTCCTGGCAAACAGGAGAATTACAGAGCCCAGGAACTCCAGTCTGCTTAAGCAGAAAGGCAAATTCTTCTATCAGAAACTTAGCAGAAGCCAGGAAAAAGCAAACTGCTGTTTGTTTGTCCTTGGGTGGGGGACAGAAGGTGGGCAGGAAGGCAGAGCCCCCCTCTGGTGTCTCCTGGGTGCTCTGAGAGCAGCCAGGGCAAAGCAGGAGACAGGAGTGGATAAAAGGATTTTTCATGCCAACAGCATTCTTTTTTCCTTGGGGAAGAAAAGCTCCTATTGAGGCAAACATATAATCTACTTAATAAAAACCTGCCTGGGCTGAAGGAAATAGATGGGGTGAAGGGAAACAAAGAGCAGCTCCCAGAGCTGGGGTGGGGCATTCCCCCCTTGCTCAGGCTGTGTGGAAGGAGCTGGGGCTGGGGCTGGAGCAGGAGCTGGGGCTGGAGCTGGGGCTGGGGATGGAGCTGGGGCTGGAGCAGGAGCTGGGGCTGGGGCTGGAGCTGGGGCTGGGGCTGGAGCTGGGGCTGGAGCAGGAGCTGGAGCTGGGGCTGGGGCTGGGGCTGGGGCTGGAGCTGGGGCTGGAGCAGGAGCTGGGGCTGGGGCTGGGGCTGGGGCTGGGGCTGGAGCTGGAGCTGGGGCTGGGGCTGGGGCTGGGGCTGGAGCTGGGGCTGGAGCTGGGGCTGGAGCTGGGGCTGGAGCTGGAGCTGGAGCTGGGGCTGGAGCTGGAGCTGGAGCTGGAGCTGGAGCAGGAGCTGGAGCTGGGGCTGGAGCTGGGGCTGGAGCTGGAGCTGGAGCTGGAGCTGGAGCAGGAGCTGGGGCTGGGGCTGGGGCTGGGGCTGGAGCTGGGGCTGGGGCTGGAGCTGGGGCTGGAGCTGGGGCTGGAGCTGGGGCTGGGGCTGGAGCTGGGGCTGGGGCTGGGGCTGCGGCTGGGGCTGGGGCTGGGGCTGGGGCTGGGGCTGGGGCTGGGGCTGGAGCTGGAGCTGGAGCTGGAGCTGGAGCTGGGGATGGAGCTGGGGCTGGGGCTGGAGCTGGAGCTGGAGCTGGGGCTGGAGCTGGAGCTGGGGATGGGGCTGGAGCTGGAGCTGGAGCTGGAGAAGGAGCTGGAGCTGGAGCAGGAGCTGGAGCTGGGGCTGGGGCTGGGGCTGGAGCTGGGGCTGGAGCTGGGGCTGGGGCTGGGGCTGGGGATGGAGCTGGGGCTGGAGCTGGAGCAGGAGCTGAGGCTGGGGATGGAGCTGGGCCTGGGGCTGGAGCAGGAGCTGGGGCTGGAGCTGGGGCTGGGGCTGGAGCTGGAGCTGGGGCTGGGGCTGGAGCTGGAGCTGGGGCTGGAGCTGGAGCTGGGGCTGGAGCTGAGCCTGCTCAATCTGCTCCCCACCCCGACACCCAGAGCCCAGACCAGCCCTTCACAGACACTGCCTGAACAAGCCCAAGGTTCAGCTGCAGCTCCTGTGCATGAAAAGCTTTGTTCTCACTGCAGGGATGGAGCAGGTTGGAGCAAACCTGGCTGTGGTTCCATCCGAGGCTGGGCCTCACTGCTGTTCACCAAAGCCTGAGAGGTCACTCAGCACTGACAATAACCAAAACAAATATTATTTACTGGCAGTGCTGGGTGACTTCTCCTCAATCCTTGACTATCTCAGCCCAGGGTTTGACTCCTTGTGCTCCCCATGAGGTTTCTGGATTATAGCTCTGAAAGGATCCTGGGGCACAGAGGTGTCCAAATCCCCCTGCATTAATCAGAAAAGAGGATAAAACCAAGGGCTGGCTCTCTCCCTCCAAACCCCCCCAAAAAAACAACCTGTATTCCCAAAATGGATCCAAACAAACATGAAAAAATTTGTTCCCACTGTAGGGATGGAGCAGGTTTGTGATTCCATCCGAGGCTGGGCCTCACTGCTGTTCACCAAAACCTGAGAGGTCACACAGCACTGACAATAAACAAAATAAAATTTATTTACTGGCAGTGCTGAGTGACCTCTCCTCAATCCTTGACTATCTCAGCCCAGGGTTTGACTCCTTCTGCTCCCCACAAGGTTCTCAGGTCATAGCACCAGCTCTGAAAGGATCCTGGAGCACAGAGATATCCAAATCCCCCTGCACCAACCACAGAAAAGAGGATAAAACCAAGGGCTGGTTCTCCTCCAACCCCCATTAAAAGAACCTGTATTCCCAAAATGGATCCAAACAAACATGAAGAGCTTTGTTCTCACTGCAGGGATGGAGCAAGTTTGTGATTCCATCCGAGGCTGGGCCTCACTGCTCTTCCCCTAAACCTGAGAGGTCACTCAGCACTGACAATAAACAAAATAAAATTTATTTACTGGCAATGCTGAGTGACCTCTCCTCAATCCTTGACTATCTCAGCCCAGGGTTTGACTCCTTCTGCTCCCCACGAGGTTCCTGGGTTACAGCTCTGAAAGGATCCTGGAGCACAGAGATATCCAAATCCCCCTGCACCAACCACAGAAAAGAGGAAAAACCAAGGGCTGGTTCTCCCCCTCCAACCCCCATTAAAAGAACCTGTATTCCCAAAATGGATCCAAACAAACAGGTGGGGGGCTGCAGATTCCAGCTCTGTGCTCCAGGGAGACTCAAACACTGAGCTCTGACAGGCAAAGAACATTTCTCCTCCTTTCCCAGCACCTCTCCCAGCTCATTTTGCACGTATTTATTCTCACACGGAGTTGCATGTGTCAAGATGTCTCTGCAGCTAGACAGGGGAAAGTTTCACAGCAGAATCTCCTGCAGTGGTGTTAACCACCTTTAGGAATACATTTTCCAGAAAGATGCCATTTTCTCAGGGCTGAAAACTCTACCTGATCAATATGGATGAGGATAATTAAACTGAAGATGATCAGTGGTAAAATTGCCAATAACCACCCACGTATTTACCAGATAAACAGATTTTTTTGCAGGGATTGTAGCTGCTGTTCTTTTTCAACAGTTTGAATTGAGGCTGGAAGAATGATTCCCCTGACTTTGAGGGGAACAGGAGCTGCAGTTGATTTTGTCTTTGTGCAACACCAAACTTAATGAGCCCCACTCTGGGAGCAGCAGTTTCAGGCTGCAGCAGAACAATGTCAGCAACAGAAATGGGGAACAATTGGCTTTGTAGCTCTGCAGCTTCTCTGGATGCTTTAATGAACAGGGACGTGTGGAAACATGCTTGGAAGAAAGAAATACCTGTCAGTGTCTGGCTCTGTGCTGTGCCAAAATAAAGAGCAACCTGTATCACACAGGGCTGGGAATGAACCCATTCCCTCGTGGGGAGGGAGCCCAGGTGTGTCCAGGAGTCCCTGTGGGCTCCTTGTTCTGCTGGATAAAGGAACAGAGCTCCAGAGGCAATGGAGGGGGACACTGAGCCATCTGAGGAAGGATTGAAAGAATCAAGATTTACTTTCCATTCTATTATCATGGAATATTATTATTCCATTCTATTACCATGGAATATTATTATTCCATTCTATTACCATGGATTATTATTATTCCATTCTATTATCATGGAATATTATTATTCCTTTATATTATCATGGAATATTGTTATTCCTTTATATTATCATGGAATATTATTATTCCATTATATTACCATGGATTATTATTATTCCATTCTATTACCATGGATTATTATTATTCCATTATGTTACCATGGAATATTATTATTCCATTATATTACCATGGAATATTATTATTCCATTAGATTATCATGGATTATTATTATTCCATTATATTACCATGGATTATTATTATTCCATTCTATTACCATGGAATATTATTATTCCATTATATTATCATACAATATTATTATTCCATTATATTACCATGGAATATTATTATTCCATTCTATTATCATGGAATATTATTATTCCATTCCATTATTATGGAATATTATTATTCCTTTATATTATCATGGAATATTATTATTCCATTCTATTACCATGGATTATTATTATTCCATTACATTATCATGGAATATTATTATTCCATTCAATTGTCATGGAATATTATTATTCCATTCTATTATCATGGAATATTATTATTCCATTCTATTACCACGGATTATTATTATTCCATTCTATTATCATGGAATATTATTATTCCATTCTATTATCATGGAATATTATTATTCCATTCTATTATCATGGAATATTATTATTCCATTCTATTACCACGGATTATTATTATTCCATTCTATTATCATGGAATATTATTATTCCATTCTATTATCATGGAATATTATTATTCCTTTATATTATCATGGAATATTGTTATTCCTTTATATTATCATGGAATATTATTATTCCATTCACTTATCATGGAATATTATTATTCCATTCTATTACCATGGAATATTATTAGTCCATTATATGATCATGGAATATTATTATTCCATTCTATTATCATGGAATATTATTATTCCAGTATATTATAATGGAATATTATTATTCCAGTATATTATAATGGAATATTATTATTCCATTCTATTACCATGGATTATTATTATTCCATTCTATTACCATGGAATATTATTATTCCATTATATTATCATACAATATTATTATTCCATTATATTACCATGGAATATTATTATTCCATTCTATTATCATGGAATATTATTATTCCATTCCATTATTATGGAATATTATTATTCCTTTATATTATCATGGAATATTATTATTCCATTCTATTATCATGGATTATTATTATTCCAGTATATTATCATAGAATATTATTATTCCATTCTATTATCATGGAATATTATTATTCCATTCTATTACCATGGACTATTATGATTCCATTACATTATCATGGAATCCTGGAATGTTTTGGGTTGGAAGGGACCTTAAAGCTCATTTTGTTCCACCCCCCTGGGCAGGGACATCCTCCACTATCTCAGGTGGCTTCAAGCCCCCTCCAGCCTGGCCTTGGGCACTTCCACAGAAGGAGCAGCCCCAGTTTCTCTGGGCACCCTGTGCCAGGGCCTCACCACCCTCACAGGGAGGAATTCCTTCCCAAAATCCCACCTGGCCCTGCCCTCTGGCAGTGGGAAGCCATTCCCTCTGGTCCTGGAGCTCCTTGGGAAGATTCTCCCCTCTTTTTTCTTGCAGACTCCCTTCAAATACAGCAAGGCCACAACCAGGTCAGCCCAGAGCTTCTGCTCTCCAGGCTGGACAACCCCAATTTCCCCATCCTTTACTCACAGGAGAGGTGCTCCATCCCTCTGACCACCTTGCTGGCCCTTCATGCTCATATCCACCCTACTGCTGGGGATCCCTCCACCCTTTGCTGGGATAAATTTGAGTCCAAAGTGACTCCCCAGGTGTCACCTGCACCCACTGCCCCCAAAATCCAATGTCAGGCCAGCTCTGGATGCTGTCAGTGCCCATTTTCTCCTCAGAAATGAGCCCTTCCATAGCTACAGCACCAGCACCTCAAGCACCTTCCCTACATCTCATTTCTCCTCCAATTTCTCCTCCTGTTTTGGACCAAGCACCTTCCCTACATCTCATCTCTCCTCCAATTTCTCCTCCTGTTTTGGACCAAGCACCTTCCCTACATCTCATTTCCACTCCAATTTCTCCTCCTGTTTTGGACCAAAACATTTCTCTTTTTTTGCTTCTTGCTGGTGCTTATGATATCTACTGACCCACTGCTGCTACACGAAATGGAGTTAAAATTAGATGCAAAGCACTCTGAAAAACAAAGCACTTTAAAGCAAGTCATCCAGAAACTCAGCATTATCCTGGGATATTTCAAGTTGCAAGTTAAGAGTCTCAACTTCTCTGAGCTGGCTGCAGTCCCCTGGCACAGGCTGGACCTGACGTGAAGGCAGCAGGGCTGAGTGAAAACACACGAAATGGAAAAATAAAAAAAAAAAAGAGGCAGGAAGAATGTGGCTTTAAAGTGCAGAACTTTCCCTGCATCTACTGCAGGAACACAAAAGAGCTCCTGAATGAATTGTAAATAAGGAATTTATAAGGAATCATCATTAAGAGGTTAATTAGAAGAAGCCTTGATGTTGCTGCTGTTGCTCTTCCACCCAGAGCAGGACACAGGGCTCTCCACTCCCTCTCTGGGCTCTGCTCTGACCCCTATTCTGTGTTTTAACTGACCCCTATTTTGTGTTTTAACTGACACCTATTTTGTGTTTTACCTGACACCTATTTTGTGTTTTACCTGACACCTATTTTGTGTTTTAACTGACCCCTATTTTGTGTTTTAACTGACACATATTCTGTGTTTTAACTGACCCCTATTTTGTGTTTTAACTGACCCCTATTTTGTATTTTACCTGACACCTATTTTGTGTTTTAACTGACCCCTGTTTTGTATTTTAACTGACCCCTATTTTGTGTTTTAACTGACACCTATTTTATACTTTAACTGACCCCTATTTTGTATTTTACCTGACACCTATTTTGTGTTTTAACTGACCCCTATTTTGTGTTTTAACTGACCCCTATTTTGTATTTTACCTGACACCTATTTTGTGTTTTACCTGACACCTATTTTGTATTTTAACTGACACCTATTTTGTGTTTTTACTGACCCCTATTTTGTGTTTTAACTGACACCTATTTTGTGTTTTACCTGACACCTATTCTGTGTTTTAACTGACCCCTATTTTGTGTTTTAACTGACACCTATTCTGTGTTTTAACTGACACCTATTTTGTGTTTTAACTGACACCTATTCTGTGTTTTAACTGACACCTATTTTGTGTTTTAACTTGTCAGGAAACCAGTTTAGGAGCCAAGAGACCACACACACACACTGGTGCTGGGGAAGAACACCCTGCACACCTGATGCCCAGGTTTATCACCCAGCCTTCAGACCCATCCTGGCTTCTCTCAGGCTTTTCCAGAGTGGAAATTGTTTAATATGTGGTCAACAACCCCACACCCAGCAATCCACACTTCCAAGAAGGCCACAAAGCTTTGGGCTGACCTGGTTGTGGCCTTGCTGAAGGGAGTCTGCAAGAAAAAAGAGGGGAGAATCTTTCCAAGGAGCTCCAGGACCAGAGGGAATGGCTTCCCACTGCCACAGGGCAGGGCCAGGTGGGATTTTGGGAAGGAATTCCTCCCTGTGAAGGTGGTGAGGCCCTGGCACAGGGTGCCCAGAGAAACTGGGGCTGCTCCTTCTGTGGAAGTGCCCAAGGCCAGGCTGGAGAGGGCTTGAAGCCACCTGAGATAGTGGAGGATGTCCCTGTCCAAAAAGCACAGGGAAGGCTCCTTTTTTATTTTCCTGCTGCAAAGAAAGAAATAAACAGCAGTGCACAAGAGGGGCTTAAACAAGGAGGACAACAAAGGAGTTCCCAGGCAGAATTTCATTCCTGAGAATGAGAGAGAAGCAATTCCTGCCAGAGGGCAGGGCCAGGTGGGATTTTGGGAAGGAATTCCTCCCTGTGAAGGTGGTGAGGCCCTGGCACAGGGTGCCCAGAGAAACTGGGGCTGCTCCTTCTGTGGAAGTGCCCAAGGCCAGGCTGGAGAGGGCTTGAAGCCACCTGAGATAGTGGAGCAAAAAGCACAGGGAAGGTTCCTTTTTCATTTTCCTGCTGCAAAGAAAGAAATAAACAGCAGTGCACAAGAGGGGCTTAAACAAGGAGGACAACAAAGGAGTTCCCAGGCAGAATTTCATTCCTGAGAATGAGACAGAAGCAATTCCTGCCTGCTGTGCTCAGGGCAGGACACATTCCCCCTGTCACCACCCAGTGAACTTTGCCTGCTGCTCAGAGCTGACGTTGGGCTGGGCTCCTTTCGCAAGAGCCATTTCCGGAGCATCCAAGCTGGCAGGGAAAACGGGGAAAGAAAAAATCCAAAACAACCCCAGTGTCTGGCCAAGGAGCTGCACGAGTTCAGGAATGCTTGTTGGACACTGGTTTAATTTCCAGTTAGAGAAAAGCTTTCTTGGAAAGTTGTAAGATAGAACTGAGGGACCACGCAGAGTTCGCCTGATTTAACTGGGGAAATATTTGAAGCAGGTGGTGTTAATAATAAAATCTGCTGCCCCAAAATTATTCCCCCAGGGTGGGTTTTTGATTTCTTTCAAGCAAAGCCGACCTGCAACACCCCTTTGCAAAGGGGCCTTGATTATTTTCCTTTTTTTTTTAAAGACTGATAATTTTCCTTGATTATTTTCCTTTCTTTTTTTTTAAAGATTGATTATTTTCCTTGATTATTTTCCTTTCTTTTTTTTTAAAGATTGATTATTTTCCTGGATTATTTTCCTTTTAAGATTGATTCTTTTCCTTGATTCTTTTCCTTTTTTTCCAAAGATTATTTTCTTTTTTTTTTTAAAGATTGATTATTTTCCTTTTAAGATTGATTCATTTCCTTGATTATTTTCCTTTTTTCCCAAAGATTATTTTCCTTTTTTTTTTTAAGATTGATTCTTTTCCTTGATTATTTTCCTTTTTTCCCAAAGATTATTTTCCTTTTTTTTTTTTTTGGGAGTGATTATTTTCCTTTTTTTTTTTTTTAAGATTGATTCTTTTCCTTGATTATTTCCCTTCTTTTCCCAAAGATTATTTTCCATTTTTTTTTTTTTTTAAGAAGGGACCAGAGGAGCGTTGTGTGCACAGGAACAGAGGTTCACTGCAGAAATTCAGATGTTTTCCCAGCCTTTCCCGAAATAAGTAGCTGTTAAATCTCTGCTATGAAGCACAATAGCCAGGGCATAGCAAACGTGCAGAGCACAATTCCCAGGGTGATCGCTGCCATCCTGCTCCTCATTCCAGGAGTGCAGCTCCCTGCAGCCCAGGCTGAGCTCACACCTTGCACTGAATAAAAGCGGAAACAATAACCACTCCTAGAGCCCCAAATCAAAGGCACCGGGAGTCACCAAGTTTCCAAGGGATTTGTACAGTCAATTGGGCCTTTCCTGTTTATTAATTATGATTTTTTTTTCATAAACACCAGTTTTTAGCAAAGTTTTTTTAATAAACATCAGTTTTTAGCAAAGCCTGAGAACAGCCGTGCCGTGAGTCTCATCTGATGCTGCTCTGCCTCTCATCACAGAGGAGCTGAAACAGCCTTGTGAGGCTGGGGTTACACCAAAACACAGCCACTCTCCTCCCAAAAGCCCATTTCTATCCCCAAATTCCCAGAACTCCCAGGTGAACCCTCCCCTGCTGCCCAGGTGAGGTTTGAAGCCATTTTCTGTGCTCTGACAAGCCCAGATCTGCACACACACACACACACAGTTATTACCCTCCGACCTCGGGTGGGAATGGGAAACTTGGGAGTCACCAAGTTTCCAAGGGATTTGTACAGTCAATTGGGCCTTTCCTGTTTATTAATTATGATTTTTTTTTCATAAACACCAGTTTTTAGCAAAGTTTTTTTAATAAACACCAGTTTTTAGCAAAGCCTGAGAACAGCCGTGCCGTGAGTCTCATCTGATGCTGCTCTGCCTCTCATCACAGAGGAGCTGAAACAGCCTTGTGAGGCTGGGTTACACCAAAACACAGCCACTCTCCTCCCAAAAGCCCATTTCTATCCCCAAATTCCCAGAACTCACAGGTGAACCCTCCCCTGCTGCCCAGGTGAGGTTTGAAGCCATGTTCTGTGCTCTGACAAGCCCAGATCTGCACACACACACACACACACACACACACACAGTTATTACCCTCGGACCGTCAGGTGGGAATGGGAAACTTGGGAGTCACCAAGTTTCCAAGGGATTTGTACAGTCAATTGGGCCTTTCCTGTTTATTAATTATGATTTTTTTTTTAATAAACACCAGTTTTTAGCAAAGCCTGAGAACAGCCATGCCACGAGTCTCATCTGATGCTGCTCTGCCTCTCATCACAGAGGAGCTGAAACAGCCTTGTGAGGCTGGGTTACACCAAAACACAGCCACTCTCCTCCCAAAAGCCCATTTCTATCCCCAAATTCCCAGCTCTCCCAGGTGAACCCTCCCCTGCTGCCCAGGTGAGGTCTGAAGCCATGTTCTGTGCTCTGACAAGCCCAGATCTGCACACACACACACACACACAGAGTTATTACTCTCCGACCATCAGGTGGGAATGGGAAACTTGGGAGTCACCAAGTTTCCAAGAGATTTGTACAGTCAATTGGGCCTTTCCTGTTTATTAATTATGATTTTTTTTCATAAACACCAGTTTTTAGCAAAGTTTTTTTAATAAACACCAGTTTTTAGCAAAGCCTGAGAACAGCCGTGCCACGAGTCTCATCTGATGCTGCTCTGCCTCTCATCACAGAGGAGCTGAAACAGCCTTGCGAGGCTGGGTTACACCAAAACACAGCCACTCTCCTCCCAAAAGCCCATTTCTATCCCCAAATTCCCAGCTCTCCCAGGTAAACCCTCACCTGCTGCCCAGGTGAGGTTTGAAGCCATTTTCTGTGCTCTGACAAGCCCAGATCTGCACACACACACACACACACACACACACACAGAGTTATTACCCTCCGACCTCGGGTGGGAATGGGAAACTTGGGAGTCACCAAGTTTCCAAGGGATTTGTACAGTCAATTGGGCCTTTCCTGTTTATTAATTATGATTTTTTTGTTAATAAACACCAGTTTTTAGCAAAGTGAAAGCCTGAGAACAGCCGTGCCACGAGTCTCATCTGATGCTTCTCTGCCTCTCATCACAGAGGAGCTGAAACAGCCTTGTGAGGCTGGGTTACACCAAAACACAGCCACTCTCCTCCCAAAAGCCCATTTCTATCCCCAAATTCCCAGCTCTCCCAGGTAAACCCTCACCTGCTGCCCAGGTGAGGTTTGAAGCCATGTTCTGTGCTCTGACAAGCCCAGATCTGCACACACACACACACACAGAGTTATTACCCTCCGACCTCGGGTGGGAATGCAGAGCACAAACGGGGAGAGGTTGGGGAGGAGAAAAATATTCCCCAGTGGAACCTGTCAGGACAGGTACCTGAGTTACACAACAGTGATGGCCACACAGCTGGACTGCTCTGGAAGCCCTGAGCACCAGAGTGGCCACCAGCCCATGCTCTGTCCCCAAAGATCTTCAGTCAGGACATTCCTCTAGGAAAATCTTT
Organism: Setophaga petechia; assembly: GCA_024362935.1. Taxonomy (NCBI): domain Eukaryota; kingdom Metazoa; phylum Chordata; class Aves; order Passeriformes; family Parulidae; genus Setophaga; species Setophaga petechia. Next base: position 2,615,543 of record JANCRA010000073.1, read on the forward strand.
CCTCCAGTTCATCCCAAATCAATTTCCTTCCTAAAACTGGAGCTGGGATCCTCTGTTTGCCCCCAAACCTGCAGCAGAAGCCTCCTGCTCCTCCCAAAGCCAGAGCTGAGAGCTCTCACTGTTCCCCCACGAGCAGCAGAAGCAGGGAAAGGAAAAGGATCAACACAGAACAAACAACCCACACAAAGAGTTCTTCCTCCCTCACCTCCCTCCAAACAAATATTTACAGTTGCTCCAGTCCAGAAGCTCAGGGTATAAAAGGTTTCCTTAAAAGCCCAAACTGCAGATTGCAGAGGGCTGGATGTTCCATGGGGGCTGCCCAGTTCACCCTGACATGGGCCACAGGATAATGGGAAGAGGCCACAAACTCCAGAAATTCCACGACAACACGGTGGCACTTCCCACCTTGGGCTGATCCACACCTCTGTGACAGGCCCAGAAAACACCTCTGAGACCCCCAAGCCCATCTGTGAAAGCCATAAATCCCAATTTCCCAAAACCTGAGGCTGAAGGCTCCCAGAGGCCTCTTCAGAGCATCCCCTGGCACTGCAGGACCCCCCAGCACTGGGAGCCACCCCCAGCCCCAACTGCTGCTGCCTCTCCCTGACACATCCCCATCCCACAGAGCCCCAAACCAGCTCTGGTTCACACAAACCACACACCCCTGTGAGCCCCCAAACACATCCTTGATGCCATCAGAGACCCCCCTCAATCCAGAACCCCTAACCCCATAGATCCCACCTTCAAATCCTTTTCACCTGAAACACCCACACCTATTCATACCCCCCAAACATCCAGCACATGTCCTTGATGCCTTCAGAGTCCCCCCTGAATCCAGATCCCCTAACCCCACAGATCCCACCCCAAATCCTTCTTTTTACCCCGAAACACCCACACCTATCCACGCCCCCCTCTGAGCCCCCCAAATACCCAGCACATATCCTTGATGCCTTCAGAGTCCCCACTGATTTCAGAACCTCTTACCCCATGGATCCCACCCCCAAATCCTTCCTTCCCCTAAACCCCCACACCTATCCACACCTCCCAAACATCCAACACACGTCCTTGATGCCTTCAGAGTCCCCCCTGCTTCCAGACCCCCTAACCCCATACATCCCACCTCCAAATCCTTCTTTTTACCCCCAAACACCCACACCTATCCACGCCCCCCTCTGAGCCCCCCAAATACCCAGCACACGTCCTTGATGCCTTCAGAGTCTCCCTTTCTTCCAGACCCCATACATCCCACCCCCAAATCCTTATTTCCACCTGAAACACCCACACCTATCCACACCCCAAACCCTCAGGGGCCTCCTCTGAGCCTCGGGGGCACCTCCAGGCCCCTCCAACCCTCTCGCCTCCCCCACCCCGCGATCCATCCCCCCCTCCCTCAGTTCAGTCCTTCTCACCACCCTGGAACACCCACCCCGGTGTCTCCCCGCCCCCAAACTCCTCAGGGCCTCCTCACACCCCCAGTCCTCCCTCACCCCCTTTCCCTCACCCTAAAACCTCCCCAGGGCCTCACCCCACAGCCGCCCGCCCCACAGCCGCCCCCGCCCCACAGCCGCCCCCAGGCCCGGGCAGGCCCCGGCCTTTCCCCCCTCGCTGCCCTCAGCTCCCCACATCGCCTCCCTCTCGCTTCCCTCCATCGCCTCTCGCTCCCCCTCACGACCCCTCCCCGGTCCTCCCCGTTCCCCTCACGGCGGGGGCGGGGGCGCCGCCATGTTGTGCCCGGTGCGGGCCGGGTCCGGCGCCGCCGCTCACTCACCGCGGACCCCGCCGAGCGGGCCGGCCAGGAGCAGGAGCAGGACGGGCAGGAGGGCGGCGGGGAGCGGCGGGGAGCGGCGGGCGGCGGGAGGGGCCGGAGGGAAGCGGGGGGCCCGGGCGGCCATGGCGGGGACGCGCCGCGGCCTCGGAGCGGAGCGGCCGCAGCGCCGGCGGGAGGGGGAGCGGGGGCGGGGCCGGGGCGGGGCTAAAGGTGAGGGGGCGGGGCGAGAACGCGCGTGCGCACACGGGAAGGGAGGGGGGGACAGCGGGAGGGGACCCGGGCTGGGGGGAGATAAGGGGGAGATAAATGTGAGATAAATGTGAGATAAATGTGTGATATGGGTGTAAGATATGCGTGAGATATGGGTGTGATAAGTGTGTAACATATGTGTGAGATACGTGTGTGATAAGTGTAAGATATGTGTGAGATACATGTGTGATAAGTGTGAGATATGGGTGTGATAAGTGTGTAAGATATGTGTGAGATAATTGTGTGATATGGGTGTAAGATATGTGTGAGATATGTGTGTACTAAGTGTGTAAGATATGTGAGATATATGTGTGAAATGTGTGTGATAAATGTGAGATAAGTGTGTAAGATATGTGTGTGATAAATGCGTAAGATACGTGTGAGAAACGTGTGTGAGCTATGTGTGATATATGTGTGTGTGATGTGTGTGATACATGCGAGGGAGGTGTGAGATATGAGTGTGATATGGGTATGACAAGTGTGTGAGATATGTGTGAGATAAGTGTGTGATATGGGTGTGATAAGTGTGTGAGATATGTGTGTGGTGTGTGTGATATGGGTGAGGTATGTGTGTAATAAGTGTGAGAGATGTGTGTGATGTGTACATGTGTGATGTGTGCGTTCAGGTGTTTGTGTCTGATGTGTGTGCACATGTGTGATTGGTGTGTTCAGGTGTTTGTGTCTGGTGTGTGTGCACATGTGTGATTGGTGTGTTCAGGTGTTGTTTGGTGTGTGTGCACAGTGTGTGATTGGTGTGTTCAGGTGTTGTTTGTGTCTGGTGTGTGCACAGTGTGTGATTGGTGTGTTCAGGTGTTGTGTGTGGTGTGTGTGCACAGTGTGTGATTGGTGTGTTCAGGTGTTTATGTCTGATGTGTGTGCACAGTGTGTGATTGGTGTGTTCAGGTGTTGTGTCTGGTGTGTGTGCACAGTGTGTGATTGGTGTGTTCAGGTGTTTATGTCTGATGTGTGTGCACAGTGTGTGATTGGTGTGTTCAGGTGTTGTGTCTGGTGTGTGTGCACAGTGTGTGATTGGTGTGTTCAGGTGTTGTGTCTGATGTGTGTGCACAGTGTGTGATTGGTGTGTTCAGGTGTTGTTTGTGTCTGGTGTGTGTGCACATGTGTGGTGTGTTCAGGTGTTTGTGTCTGATGTGTGTGCACAGTGTGTGATTGGTGTGTTCAGGTGTTGTTTGGTGTGTGTGCACAGTGTGTGATTGGTGTGTTCAGGTGTTGTTTGGTGTGTGTGCACATGTGTGATTGGTGTGTTCAGGTGTTGTGTGTGGTGTGTGTGCACATGTGTGATTGGCGTGTTCAGGTGTTTGTGTCTGATGTGTGTGCACAGTGTGTGATTGGTGTGTTCAGGTGCTGTGTGTGGTGTGTGTGCACAGTGTGTGATTGGTGTGTTCAGGTGTTGTGTGTGGTGTGTGTGCACAGTGTGTGATTGGTGTGTTCAGGTGTTGTGTCTGGTGTGTGTGCACAGTGTGTGATTCAAATGTGATGTGTGTGCAAGCACGCCTGGTGTGCGTGTGCTCAGGGATAACGTGTGTGCAAGCACTCATGACACATGTTCGAGTGCACATGGGCCATGTCTGCAAGCATGACCTGTGTGTGCAGGTGTGCAGGGTGTGTGTGTGCAGGTGTGCAGGATGTGAGTGCAGGTGTGCAGGTGTGTGTGATGTGTGTGCAGGGGGTGTGTGTGTGCAGGTGTGTGTGATGTGTGTGCAGGGTGTGTGTGCAGGTGTGCAGGTGCGTGTGATGTGTGTGATGTGTGTGCAGCATGTGTGTGTGCAGGTGTGTGTGCAAGCATGATTTGTGTGCAGGATGTGTGTGCAGGTGTGTGTGCAGGTATGCAGGGTGCATGTGCAAACATGATTTGTGTGCAGGATGCGTGTGCAGGTGTGCAGGTGTGTGTGCAGGTATGAAGGGTGCATGTGCAAGCATGATTTGAGTGCAGGATGCGTGTGCAGGTATGCAGGTATGTGTGCAGGTGTGCAGGTGTGTGTGCAGGTATGTAGGGTGTGTGTGCAAGCATGATTTGTGTGTGCAGGATGCATGTGCAGGTGTGCAGGTGTGTGTGCAGGTATGTAGGGTGTGTGTGCAAGCATGATTTGTGTGTGCAGGATGCATGTGCAGGTGTGCAGGTGTGTGTGCAGGTATGCAGGGTGCATGTGCAAGCATGATTTGTGTGTGCAGGATGCGTGTGCAGGTGTGCAGGGGGTCTGTCTGCAAGTGTGTGTGCAGGTGTGCATGATGTGCATGCAGGTGTGCAGAATGTATGGGCAGGTGTGCAGGTGTGTGTGCAGGTATGCAGGGTGCGTGTGCAAGCATGATTTGTGTGCAGGATGCATGTGCAGGTGTGCAGGTGTGTGTGCAGGTATGCAGGGTGCGTGTGCAAGCATGATTTGTGTGTGCAGATGCGTGTGCAGGGGGTCTGTCTGCAAGTGTGTGTGCAGGTGTGCATGATGTGCATGCAGGTGTGCAGAATGTATGGGCAGGTGTGCAGGTGTGTGTGCAAGCATGATTTGTATGTGCAAGCATGATTCGTGTGTGTGATTGATGTGTGAGTGTGCGTGTGCCATCCTGGGGCAGGCAGGGCCTGAGCCACCCTGGGCTGGGCATCCCAAACCCGGGCAGGGCACCCCAAAACATCTTCTGAGCACCCCAAACCCTGGTAGGGCACCCCAAACCCCAGGCTGAGCACCCCAAACTCTGGGTAGAACACCCCAGACCACAGGCTTGGCATCCCAAACTCTGGTTAGGGCACCCCAAACAACAGACTGGCACCCCAAACCACCATCTGAGCACCCCAAACCCTGGGTAGGGCACCCCAAAACCCAGGCTGAGCACCCAAACTCTGGTTAGGGCACCCCAAACCACAGACTGGCACTCCAAACCACCATCTGAGCACCCCAAACTCTGGGTAGGGCACCCTAAACCAGGGACTGACACCCCAAACTCTGGTTAGGGCACCCCAGACCATAGGCTGAGCACCCCAAACCACCATCTGAGCATCCCAAACCCTGGTAGAACACCCCAAACCCCAGGCTGAGCACCCAAACTCTGGTTAGGGCACCCTAAACCACAGACTGGCACCCCAAACCACCATCTGAGCACCCCAAACTCTGGGTAGGGCACCCTAAACCAGGGACTGACACCCCAAACCCTGGTAGAACACCCCAAACCCCAGGCTGAGCACCCCAAACCCTGAGCAGGGCACCCCAAACCACCATCTGAGCGCTCCAAACATTAGTAGGGCACACCAAACCACAGGTAGGGCACCCCAAACCCTGGTAAGGCACCCCAAACTACAGGCTGAGCACCTCAAACTCTGTTTAAGGCACCCCAAACCACAGGCTGAGCACCCCAAACCCAGGGCTGAGCACCCCAAATCCTGGGTAGAACATCCCAAACTATAGACTGACTCCCCAAACCCTGGTAGAACACCCCAAACCCTGGTAGGGCACCCCAAACCCTGAGTAGAACACCCCAAATTATGGGCTGAGCATCTCAAACCCTGGTAGGGCACCCCAAACCACCATCTGGTCACCCCAAACCCTGGTTAGGGCACCCCAAACCCCAAACTGAGCACCCCAAACCCTGGTTAGAACACCCCAAACCATGGGCTGAGCACCCCAAACCCTGGTAGAGCACCCCAAATAACAGGCTGAGCATCCCAAACTCAGGATGGGGCACCCCAAACCACATACTGAACCCTCAAATTCTGGTTAGGGCACCCCAAACCCCTGTCTGAGCTTTCCAAACCCCAGGAAGGGCACCCCAAACCCTGGGCAGAACACCCCAGACCACAGGCTGAGCACCCCAAACTCTGGGTAGGGCACCTCAAACCACCATCTGAGCACCTCAAACCCTGAGCAGAACACCCCAAACCATCATCTGAACATTTCAAACCCTGGTAGGACACCTCAAACCCCAAGCTGAGCACCCCAAACCCAGATTAAGGCACCCAAACCCCTCCATAACCTCATGCCATGCCCAGCAGCAGCTGCCCTTTGCTGCCCAGTTCCTCCCAGTCTCTAAGTGGGCACGGACCAGGGTGGCACCTGTGATGTGCTGAGAACATTTTGGAGCTGAAGCCCTAAACTGAGCCAGGAGTGCCCCAGTGCCCATCCTGCCATGGTGCCCCAGTGCCCAGCGTGGGAGCTTGGGCAGCTCTCAGGTGATAAAATAGCTTTACACTTTATTAAATATATTAAATCTTAATCATTAAATAGTTATGTGGCAAAGCTGGTTCTGCTGAACGTCCCATCCTGGTCATGTCCAAACATCTCCAAGCATGGGGTGGATTTTGGGATGGTGAGGAGCAGCAGGGGATGAAGCTGGCCGAGCCAAAACACCTCAAAAAAACACCAAAATATGGGAAAAGAGCCAACAGGACACTTCTTTGGCAAGGGGGTGCTGGCTGCTGGAAATGATGAGCTTAAAAATCATCCTAAATGACTTTGTGACCTGTCCCCCGGGGCTGGAAGGATCATCCTGACGCTCAGACCACACCGGACGCTGGCAGCTCCTCATTTTTGGGATTTCCACAATCCAGGGTGCAGATCCAGGGGGGTGCTGCCCTTGTGCCAACCTTTGCCAGAGAAACCCGTCCCTCCTTTAGCGGGCACCGCGGCTCTGCCGGGGAATTCCTGCCAGCGCCGGCCGGGCGGGTCCGGGCAGCTCCGCCGGATGGAGCCGGCGCTGGGTGGGTGCCCCCGGGGCTGGGGGTGGTTCTGCCATCGGTGCCCCCGGGGCTGGGGCTGGTTCTGCCATCGGTGCCCCTCGGGCTGGGGCTGGTTCTGCCATCGGTGCCCCTCGGGCTGGGGCTGGTTCTGCTGTCGGTGCCCCTCGGGGTGGGTGCCCTTGGGGCTGGGGGTGGTTCTGAGGGCTGGGGTTGGTTCTGCCATCGGTGCCCCTCGGGCTGGGGCTGGTTCTGCCATCCGTGCCCCTCGGGCTGGGTGCCCCCGGGGCTGGGGGTGGTTCTGCCATCGGTGCCCCTCGGGCTGGGGCTGGTTCTGCCATCGGTGCCCCCGGGGCCTGGGGCTGGTTCTGCCATCGGTGCCCCCGGGGCTGGGGCTGGTTCTGCCATCGGTGCCCCTCGGGATGGGTGTGGTTCTGCCATCGGTGCCCCCGGGGCCTGGGGCTGGTTCTGCCATCGGTGCCCCCGGGGCTGGGGCTGGTTCTGCCATCGATGCCCCTCGGGATGTGTGCTCTGAGGGCTGGGGGTGGTTCTGCCATCGGTGCCCCTCGGGGTGGGTTCTCCCAGGGCCGGGGCTGGTTCTGCCATCGGTGCCCCTCGGGGTGGGGCTGGTTCTGCCATCGGTGTCCCCGGGGCTGGGGTGGGTTCTGCCATCGGTGCCCCCGGGGCTGGGGTTGGTTCTGCCATCGGTGCCCCTCGGGCTGGGGGTGGATCTGAGGGCTGGGGTTGGTTCTGCCATCGGTGCCCCTCAGGGTGGGGGTGGTTCTGCCATGGGTGTCCCTGGGGCTGGGTTTGGTTCTGCCCTTGGTGCCCCTCGGGGTGGGTTCTCCCAGCACTGGGGATGGCTCTGCCATCGGTGTCCTCGGGCTGGGGTTGGTTCTGCCGTGGGTGCCCCTGGGGCTGGGTTTGGTTCTGCCCTTGGTGCCCCTCGGGGTGCGTGCTCCGAGGACTGGGGGTGGTTCTGAGGGCTGGGGGTGGTTCTGCCCTTGGCGCCCCTCGGGGTGGGTTCTCCCAGCGCTGGGGATGGCTCTGCCATCGGTGTCCTCGGGCTGGGGGTGGTTCTGCCATTTGTGCCCCTCGAGGTGCGTGCTCCGAGGACTGGGGGTGATTCTGCCCTTGGTGCCACTCGGGGTGGGTTCTCCCAGGGCGGGGGGTGGTTCTGCCATCGGTACCCCTCAGGGTGGGTGATCCGTGGTCTGGGGGTGTTTCTGCCATCGGTGCCCCTCCAGGTGGGTGCTCTGAGGGCTGGGGTTGGTTGCCATGGGTGCCCCTCGGGCCGGGGGTGTTTCTGCCCTCGGTGCCCCTCAGGGTGGGTGCCAGCTGCCATCCCCGCCAGCACAGCGAGACGCGCCGGTATCGGATGTCGCATCCAGGGATATTTTTAAGGCCGGGTGGAAGATTCCTCCTTTGCTGGTTTTTTTTTTCCTATTTTTTTTTCACGCTTGCAAATCCAGCCAGCTCAAGGGAGCAGCGGGAGAGGCAGGAGCTGCGAGCGAATCCCCTGCGGTGCCCGGAGCCATCCCGTGCCCGGCGCCGCCCGCCGGGGGCTCCGGTGTCCGGTTCCCGGCGCTCACTGCTCCAGTTTTGGCTTCTCGGCGGAATTGCTGAGCTTCTTCAAGGTCTTCTTAATGCGCAGGGCGGTGAGACGAGCCGAGGGGCTCTGGTACCAGCACTCCTTCATGATCCTCGCCAGCGCCGACAGCACCTGAGGGGAGGCACAAAAATAGGGATAAACCCAATAGGGGTTGGATGGGTAGTGTGAAAAACGCCAATCGCTTGTTTTTAAAATTTTAAAAATGTAATAGTAATGAAATAGTTATAAAAATAGTTATATAAATATATAGTTATAAATATAACTATATTTAAATATATATAGTTTAAATTTAAATATATATATTTAAATATATATAGTCTATATATCAATATCAATATAACAATATAAATATATATCAATATATCAATATAAATATATATTTACATAAAAATATCAATATATATCAATATAAATATAAATATTTATATATCAATATATATATTTATATATTTATATATATATTTATGTATTTTATATATATATTTATATATATAAATGTATATATTTTTATAAAAATATATAAATATATCAATATATATAACTATATATATAGTATATATATAGTATATAATATATACTATATATATATACTATAATATATATAGCTATGTATATTAACTCTATATATAAAATATATAGAGTTAATATATATAGTTATATTAATATATATTATTATACAGAAATATAAAAATATATTTAGTTTACCTAAATATATCTCTATTAATATATATATAAATATAAATATAACTCTATATATATATAAATATAACTCTTTGTTTTTATTGTCTCATATTGTCATAATCCAAATTGTCCAAATTATTATTACTCTAATTATATTAAAGAATTACGGATGTCTGGGTACCTTTTCTGGGCAGCATAAACCCAAAAAAGGACACTGTTAACAGAGGATTAACCCTTAAAAGCAACAGCCTGTTGCATATTCATACACCTCATCCATGATGCATAAATTCCTTTCAAACACAGGATTCTGTCTGGGCAGTGGCAGCTTCTTCCTCTGAATCCTGAGGTGTCTTCAGGGCTCAGCGAGGTGGGAATGTGAAAAACGCCAATCACTTGTTTTTAAAATTTTAAGAGTTTAATGGTAATTAAATGGTTATAATAATAGTAGTACAATTAGAGTAATACTGATTTGGACAATTTGGATTAGAACAATATGAGACAATAGAAACAACGAGTTACAGACAGTCCAGGTACCTTTTCTGGGCAACATAAGCCTGAAAAATGACACACATTAACAGAGGATTAACCCTTAAAAGCAGCAGCCTGTTGCATATTCATACAGCTCATGCATGATGCATAAATTCCTTTCAAACACAGGATTCTGTCTGGGCAGTGTCAGCTTCTTCCTCTGAATCCTGATGGGGTCATCATGGCAGAGCAAACAGGGAAGAAGTTCGTTTTTACTGATAAGAGAGCAATAAATTCTTTTTATCTGAAAGATTTCGGTGTCCTGTGGCTGCTATCTCAGAGTCCTTTCTTTACAAAAACATATCTTAAATAGCACAGTTTTGTGAAAAAAGCCTATTTTATGATTGGTTTTTTGCAAATATTAAATTGGATATTATATGTGTTGTGTTAGAAAGTGATGCTGTATCAATTCTCTTAAGTAGTGTTAAATATAGTTTTAGGTTATAACATAATTTTAAAATAGAAACTGTGCTATGTAGGATATTTTTTTTTCTAAAGAAAGGACTCACAGCAAGGTGGCAGCTACAGGACACCTGAATCTTTCAGAGAAAGTGAATTTATTGCGCCATTATCAGAAGAAATGAACTTCTTCCCACCTTGCTCAGTCAGAACGATGCTGTCAGGATTCAGAGGAAGCAGCTGACACTGCCCAGACAGAATCCTGTGTTTGAATGGAATTTATGCATCATGCATGAGGTGTATGAATATGCAACAGGCTGTTGCTTTTAAGGGTTAATCCTTTGTTAATGTGGGTCCTTTTTTGGGTTTATTTTGCCCAGAAAGAGGTACCTGGACTGTCTGTAACTCCTTGTTTCTATTGTCTCATATTGTCCTAATACAAATTATCCAAATTTTTATTATTCTAATCTTATTACTATTTTATAACCATTTTATTACTACTAAACTTTTAAAATTTTAAAAACAAGTGATTAGTGTTTTTCACAGTTTCTTGTGATGGGGTTCACAGGGATCTCAGGTTGAGGGAGGAGACGAGGATCTGACCCCATGTTTCAGAAGGCCTGATTTATTATTTTATCATATATATTACATTAAAACTATACTAAAAGAATAGAAGAAAGGATTTCATCAGAAGGCTAGTAAGGAATAGAATAAGAAAGAATGATAACAAAGGTTTGTGGCTCGGACTCTCTGTCCAAGCCAGCTCACTCTGATTGGCCATTAATTAGAAATATCCAACATGGGCCAATCACAGATGCACCTGTTGCATTCCACAGCAGCAGATAATCATTGTATACATTTTGTTCCTGAGGCCTCTCAGCTTCTCAGGAGGAAAAATCCTAAAGAAAAGATTTTTCATAAAAGATGTCTGCAACAGTTTCTAATTTAACATTCTGTCATAACCCAAAACTATATTTAACACACTAAAGAAATTTAATACAGCACAACTTCCTAACACAACACATATAATATTCATTTGAATATTTGTGGATGGACAATAATAAAATACACATTTTTTCTCACAGGTATTGTTACTTTCTAATGCAAGGTGAGGCGACCTGGTTCCGAGGAAACAGCACGGCAACCCAAACTCTCCAGGGTCACCTGGGCCAAGAACACACGCAGACACCAGTATGATGGACGGTTCAAGACTTTTATTGTCTTGTTTCATTGGGTTTTATACTCTGCTAGTTCTTTCTCTACATCAGGGGGTCTTACCTTACTGTAATTGGTTAGTAAGGGGTAAAAAGTTACAAATGTTAGGGGGGACTACATTCTTGGGTGATCCTTTATCACCAGGCGTTAGGGGGAGAGCAACTGTCACCGACATTCTTCTTGGAAAATCCTTTCTTAAGATTTTTCCTTGCTAGAGCTGAAAGGTTTCAGCAGCACTGTAAACAATTATTATCTGCTGCTGTGGAATGCAACAGGTCCACCCGTGATTGGTCCCCTGTAGATGTTTAGACCTACTGACCACTCACGGTTGTTGGAGAAGGGAGACGTGACACCAGATGGTTCATCAACGTAGCTCGATTTATTGATCTCCATTGACAGGTTAAATACACTTCTTAATTAGTCTCATACATATTGCAAAAGCTGAGCTCATTATTGGTCAGAAGGCATTTGTGTCAATGTCTACAACATAGTTATATTTCTGCAACATAGTTATACTTCTGTATTCCTGTTGCTTGCTAGCTATGATTCCTACAGCACGTCTGCTAGGTTCAGGCCAAGTTGTTTTGCTGACAAGGGCACTGTGATCACAGAGCTACCCTTGGTTCCCACAGCTACCCTTGCCCTATTTACTGCTCATATTGATCATCTTATAGCCACTGTGGCCTTTCTCATCAAGCCACTCAGCAATTAGGCTCTCTACACACGGTGGAGCTGCTATCCTCTCTGCCAGACACAGAGCCTTGTTTTTCATTCCTTTCTATCTCTCTCTTAGCATAGCCAGCTTCAGAAGAAGCCTCTGCCTTTCTATCTCTATGTAGTATAGTTATAATGTTATATATATATCCCAATATAATAAATCTAGCCTTCTGATCATGGAATCAAGATCCTGTCTCATCCATCCTCTAACAAACCCCTGTGTTCACCGGCAACAAGCAACTCTACTGCATTCCGTGACATCGCGAGGTTTTCCGAGCGCCTGACCCTTGTCGGGTTCAGGACATCCCTCTGGCTGTCCTGAGCAGCCAGGACTCTTGCCAGGGGGCTTAGAGACCCTGGCACAGAGCCCAAAATGCCTCTGTGAGTTTGATTATGGCCCGTGGAGCAAATACCAACCTTCTATGAAGACAGCAAGCCACAAGAGTTTAAGTAGAATATTAGTGAAATTATCACGGGGTGAATTATGTATTTTAGGATTACTGTACAGGGGGGTTACATCTCTGTACAGGGGGGTTATGGAGACAAGATGGAGGAATCGGGGCGTGCCTCGTGCTTCTTCTTTCTTCTTCTTGGCCTCCATCTTCTGTAGTGATGTTGGCACTTACTTATTGGTTTAGAGTAGAAACTCACTGTCTAGCATAGGTGATGGGTACTGGGGAGTAATTGTAAATATTGTACACGTAGTTTATAGTATAAAGACACAACACCACCTCGGGGGCAGGCAGAGTGCCTGTGGCTGCCCTGCTGAGCAGATCTCTGCTGGGCAGAAAGAAAATTTTTTAGATAAGAATTAATAAATAACCTTGAGACCGAAAGATGAAGAGCCCTGACTCCTTCTTTAAGCGCCGGGCTGGGAAAAGAGACTTTAGAACTTTTCTCGGGGTCACTCTGACAAACAAATGATCCCGACAGACCCTGTTGACTGCATCGTAGCCAGGGGTGGGACTCACCGAGTCGGAGAAGAGGCGGTTGGGGATGACGGGGGTCTGCTGGTCCACACACACCACCTTCCTCATGTCCTCGAAGCTGGGGTCGCTGGGCACGGCGTCGAAGAAGGGCGGCCGGTACTCCTCCACAATGCCTGAGGGACGGGACAGCCAGGGGTTAAACCTGTCCTCATCGTCATCATCCTCCATCCTCATCATCATCATCCTCCATCGTCACCCTCCATCCTCATCATCATCATCCTCCATCCTCATCATCATCATCATCCTCCATCCTCATCATCCTCATCCTCCATTGTCACCTCCATGCTCATCCTCATCATCATCCTCCATCGTCACCCTCCATCCTCATCATCATCATCCTCCATCCTCATCCTCATCCTCATCCTCCATCCTCATCCTCATCCTCCATCCTCATCATCGTCATCCTCCATCCTCATCATCCTCATCCTCCATCCTCACCTCCATTGTCACCCCCATCCTCATCATCATCATCCTCCATCGTCACCCTCCATCCTCATCCTCATCCTCCGTTGTCACCCTCCATCCTCATCATCATCATCCTCCATCCTCACCCTCCATCCTCACCCTCATCCTCATCCTCATCCTCATCTTCATCCTCACCCTCCATGCTCATCCTCACCTCCATCCTCATCCTCATCTCATTGTCCATCCTCACCCTCCATCCTCACCCTTATCCTCATCTCATCCTCCATCCTCATCCTCACCCCCATCCTCATCCTCACCCCCATCCTCATCCTCCATCCTCATCCTCACCCCTCATCCTCATCCTCATCCCTATCCTCACCACCATCCTCATCTTCATCCTCACTCCCATCCTCATCCTCCATCCTCACCCTCCATCCTCATCCTCATCCTCCATCCTCACCCTCATCCTCCATCATCATCCTCACCCTCCATCCTCATCCTCCTTCTCACCCTCTATCCTCACCCCCATCCTCACCTCCATCCTCACCCTCATCCTCATCCCCATCCTCATCCTCACCCTCCATCCTCACCCCTATCCTCATCCTCATCCTCACCCCCATCCTCATCATCCATCCTCACCCTCCATCCTCCTCATCCTCCATCCTCACCCTCATCCTCATCTTCTCCCTCCATCCTCATCCTCAACCCCATCCTCATCCTCACCCCCATCCTCATTCTCACCTCCATCCTCATCCTCCATCCTCACCCTCTTCCTCACCCCCCTCCTCATCTTCACCACCCTCCTCATCCTCATCCTCACCTCCATTCTCACCCCCATCCTCATCCTCATCCCCATCCTCACCCTCGCCCTCATCCTCATCCTCACCTTCATCCTCATCCTCATCCTCACCCCCACCCTGCACATCATCTATAGCAATGTGCCCCCTGTTGACCAAACTCTCCTTTGTCTCCTTAAAAATGAAGAAAGCCCAGAAGTTTCTCTCCTCAGTGAGGTAAAAGACCCTCCTAGGACCTGAAGGACTTCAGCTCAAACTTAAGGAGAGCCAATGGGACAGGAGCCAAAAAGTCCCACCTGAGCAATTCACTGGGAAAAGAAAACAAAGGAACTGATTGCTTTTGTGGGGTGTTTTACCAAGAGCAAGAACCTCTTGCCCTAATTCAGTTTTTCTCTGTAAAGAGCTCTGTCATTTTGCCTTTTCTTAAAACGTTTCTGTTTCCAACACTACCACAGAAGCCATCCTGCTGATTTTATGCCATGTAAGGTAGCTGAGCTATCTTGAATATGATACAAATCTCCAAGAGCTTATAAAACCTGACTTATTGAGACCCTTACATCAGTGGAGTTTGGGTTTTTCCCCTCTTGCACCTAGCTCAGCTTTTCTCTATAAAGAGTTTTGGGTTTTTGCCTTTTATTTAAAATTTTCTGTTTCCAACACCACCACAGAAGCCATCCTGCTGATTTCATGCCTTTTAAGATAGCTGAGCTATCTTGGGTGTGGAATAAATCTCCAAGAGCTTTTAAGACCTGACTCAAGGAGACCCTTGTATCAGTAGAGTTTGTTTTATTTCCCTCTTGCACCTGGCTTGGTTTTTCTCTATAAGGAGCTTTATTATTTTGCCTTTTATGAAATTTTTTCTGTTTTCAGCACTGCCTCAGAAGGCCATCACAGCCATCCTGCTGATTTTATGCCTTCTGAGGTAGCTGAGCTATCTTGGGTGTGAAATAGATCTCCAAGAGCTTGTGAGATCTGGCTTGAAGAGACCCTTAGAGCAGTAGAGTTTGGGTTTTTTCCCTCTTGCACGTGGCTCAGTTTTTCTCTATAAGGAGCTTTGTTACTTATTTTTAATATATATATTTATATATATATATATATATATATATATATATATATATATATATATAAAATTTATATATAATAAATATATCTATATAATAAATATATTATATATTTATAATATATTTAAATATATTATATATTTATAATATATAATAAATATATTATATATATAATATATATATTAAATATATATATATAAATATTTAATATATATATTTTTATATATATATAATTATTAACCCTTTTATTAAAACTTTTCTGTTTCCAACACTACCACAGAAGCCATCCTGCTGATTTTATGCCATGTAAATTCACTATCTTGAATATGATACAAATCTCCAAGAGCTTATAAAACCTGACTTAAGGAGACCCTTACATCAGTGGAGTTTGGGTTTTTTTCCCCTCTTGCACCCAGCTCGGGTTTTCTCTGTAAACAGTTTTGTTATTTTGCCTTTTATGAAAACTTTTCTGTTTCCAACACCACCACAGAAGCCATCCTGCTGATTTCATGCCTTTTAAGGTAGCTGAGCTATCTTGGGTGTGAAATAAATCCCCAAGAGCTTATGAGACCTGGCTCCAGGAGACCCTTATATGAGTGTAGTTTGGGTTTTTTCCCTCTTGCACCTAGCTTGTTTTTTTCTCTATAAGGAGTTTTGTTATTTTGCCTTTTCTTAAAACTTTTCTGTTTCCAACAGCACCACCTGCTGCCATCCTGCTGATTTTATGCCTTCCGAGGTAGCTGAGCTATCTTGGGTGTGGAATAAATCTCCAAGAGCTTATGAGACCTGGCTCCAGGAGACCCTTGTATCAGTGCAGTTTGTTTTATTTCCCTCTTGCACCTGGCTTGGTTTTTCTCTATAAGGAGCTTTATTATTTTGCCTTTTATGAAAGTTTTTCTGTTTTCAGCACTGCCTCAGAAGGCCATCACAGCCATCCTGCTGATTTTATGCCTTCTGAGGTAGCTGAGCTATCTTGGGTGTGAAATAAATCTCCAAGAGCTTGTGAGATCTGGCTTGAAGAGACCCTTAGAGCAGTAGAGTTTGGGTTTTTTCCCTCTTGCACATGGCTCAGTTTTTCTCTGTAAAGAGTTTTATTATTCTGCATTTTCTTAAAACTTTTCTGTTTCCAACACTACCACAGAAGCCATCCTGCTGATTTTATGCCATGTAAATTCACTATCTTGAATATGATACAAATCTCCAAGAGCTTATAAAACCTGACTTAAGGAGACCCTTACATCAGTGGAGTTTGGGTTTTTTTCCCCTCTTGCACCCAGCTCGGGTTTTCTCTGTAAACAGTTTTGTTATTTTGCCTTTAATGAAAACTTTTCTGTTTCCAACACCACCACAGAAGCCATCCTGCTGATTTCATGCCTTTTAAGGTAGCTGAGCTATCTTGGGTGTGAAATAAATCCCCAAGAGCTGATGAGACCTGGCTCCAGGAGACCCTTATATCAGTGTAGTTTGGGTTTTTTCCCTCTTGCACCTAGCTTGTTTTTTTCTCTATAAGGAGTTTTGTTATTTTGCCTTTTCTTAAAACTTTTCTGTTTCCAACAGCACCACCTGCTGCCATCCTGCTGATTTTATGCCTTCCGAGGTAGCTGAGCTATCTTGGGTGTGGAATAAATCTCCAAGAGCTTATGAGACCTGGCTCCAGGAGACCCTTGTATCAGTGCAGTTTGTTTTATTTCCCTCTTGCACCTGGCTTGGTTTTTCTCTATAAGGAGCTTTATTATTTTGCCTTTTATGAAAACTTTTCTGTTTCCAACACCGCCACCTGCTGCCATCCTGTTGATTTTATGCCTTCTAAGGTAGCTGAGCTATCTTGGGTGTGAAATAAATCCCCAAGAGCTGATGAGACCTGGCTCCAGGAGACCCTTACTTCAACCATGGGCTGCTGGGGGGTCCCTGGAGCTGCTCCCTGCAGCATCACACCCCGGGCTGTGCCTCTCCTGGGCACAGGGGGTGGTGGTGGCACCACCGGTGGCTCCAGCACCAGCCCAGCACGAGGATCATCACTGATAACAAGCCCTTGGCACCGTGGCCACCTCCCCTCGGCACCTGGTGCTCAGCCCTGCCAGCTGGCCCAGCTAATCTTGGTTTAATTCTCGCACATGTGCGTGTCCCCGTGGGATTTAATGTTTCTGGGAAGCCTCGAGCCCCCAGCAGCTCCCTGCACCCCAAAACCTCAGCGTCCCCTGGAGTTCCCCCATCCTCGATCCCCTGAAGAGTGAGGGGTCCTGGAAGGGTTAAACCCAAGCGGCTGAAGGTCATTCCCACGCAAGGCTGGGATAATTCGGAATAAATGTGTCATTTGAGGGAGCCCTGGCGACATAAATGAGATTATCCCGGCCAGACTGCGCCTGGGGGGACCCTCCCACCCCATCCGCCAGCGCCCACTGTTTAATTAACATTTAAATGGACTTTGCTGTGATGAGCAGCGCTGCCCCAATTCCGTTCATCCCCAGCTCGGGGGGATCCTTCCCCTTGTCCCAGTCCCGAGTTCCCGAGCCAACCCCGGCGGCCGAAGGTCCCGGCCGTGGCCGCTTTCCAGGCAGCGCTTTGAAGCCGCTTGTTTTCTAATCAGCGCTGAACAAACAAAGCACTGATTGAGCCTAATGGGCCCTTTAATCAGGGAGCCGGGTGCTGACACTAGATTACAGTGTTTATAATTTACAGCTAATCTTCTGGGCGAAGGAAAGGCGGAAAGAAAAAAAAAAAAAAAAAAAACCGAAAACAAACCAAGAAAAGGAGGGAAGGAGGGAACGGAGGAGGAGCCGGGGCCGGGAGCCGCTCACCGTTCACCAGCGTTCTCCGGGTGATCTCCCAGAGCACCAGCCCGTAGGCCCAGATGTCCGTCTTCTTGTAGGACTCGAAGCAGTCGGTGCGGATCTGCTCGCTCAGCACCTCGGGGGCCATGTAGCGCTTGGTGCCCACGCGGGGGTTGTTGCCAATGTCCAGGTAATCGCTGCCCTGGGAGTGCATGACGGCCAGCCCTGGGGGGACAGGTCACAGAGGCGCTTAGGATGATTTTAAAGGTCGTTAATTCAGCTGGAAAATGCTGGGATAACGGCCCTGAGCAGTGCTGGTGCTGCATCCATGGGGCTCGACATCCCTGAGGTCCCAAATCCCCAGGATGCCACATCCTCGTGGCACCATCACCCTGGGGCACCTCATCCCTGGAATGTTACATCCCCGGGGTACCACATTCCTGGAATGTTACATCCCCGGGGTACCACATTCCTGGGGTACCACATCCCTGGAATGTTACATCCCCAGGGTACCACATTCCTGGAATGTTACATCCCCGGGGTACCACATTCCTGGAATGTTACATCCCCGGGGTACCACATCCCCCGGGGTACCACATCCCTGGAATGTTACATCCCCAGGGTACCACATTCCTGGAATGTTACATCCCCGGGGCACCACATCCCCGGGGTACCACATCCCTGGAATGTTACATCCCTGGGGTACCACATTCCTGGGGTACCACATCCCTGGAATGTTACATCCCCAGGGTACCACATTCCTGGAATGTTACATCCCTGGGGTACCACATTCCTGGGGTACCACATCCCTGGAATGTTACATCCCCAGGGTACCACCTTCCTGGAGCATCACAGCTGTGGGGTTCCACAGCCCTGGAGCACCATGTCCCTGGGGTACCTCATCCCTGGGGGCACCTCATCACTGGGGTATCTCATCCCCTGGGTACTTTATCTCTAGGACACCTCATCCTTAGGGTACCACAGCCCTGGATTCCTCATCCCTGGGGTATCTTATTCTTGGGGGTACCACACCTCTGGATTCCTTATCCTTGGGGTACCTGATCCCTGGGGTACCCCATCACTGGATGCCTCATCCCTGGGGTACCTCATCTCTGGGACACCTCATCCTTGGGGTACCTCATCCTTGGGGAACCACACCCCCAGGGTACCTCATCCCTGGGGGTACCACATCCCTGGGGTACCTCATTCTTGGGGTACCACACCCCTGGATTCCTCATCACTGGGGTATCACATCCTTGGGGTACCTCATTCTTGGGGGTACCTCATCACTGGGGTACCATACCCCTAGGACACCTTATCCCTGGGGTACCACATCTCTGGGACACCTCATCCTTGGGGTACCACACCTCAGGATACCTCATCACTGGGGTACCACACCCCCATGGTACCTCATCCTTGGGGTATCTTATCCCCGGGGAAGTTCATCCTTAGGATACCTCATCTCTAGGGTACCACGTCCCTGGGGTACCACACCCCTGGATTCCTCATCCCTGGGGTACCACATCATTGGGATACCACACCTCCAGGGTACCTCATCCTTGGGGTACCTCATCACTGGAGTATCTCATCACTGGGGGTACCACACCCCTGGATTCCTCATGCCTGAGATACCCCATCACTGGGGTACCACATCCCCAGGGTACCTCATCCTTGGGGTATCTCATCCCCAGGGAAGCTCATCCTTCGGGTACCTCATCCCTGGGGTGCCTCATCCCTGGGGCACCACATTCCCGGGGTACCACACCCCCAGGGCACCTCATTCTTGGGGTACCTCATCACTGGGGTATTTCATCATGGGAGTACCACATCCCCAGGGTACCCCTGGGTGCTGCAGCCCTGGGTATCACCACCCTGGGGTTTTATACCCCTAAATGCCACATCCATGGAGTACCTCATCCCTGGATATCTCACCACTGGGGTACCTCATCCCTGGATTCCTCATCGTTGGGGTATCACAGCCCCGGGGTTCCTCATTCTTGGGGTGCCTCATCCCTGGGGCACTTCATCCCTGGATGCCTCATGCTCAGGGTACCCCCTCACTGGGGTACCACATCCCTGGGGTACCCTATCCTTGGGGTACCTCATTCCTGGGGTACCACACCCCTGGATACCTCATGATTGGGGTCCCTCATCCTTGGGGTACCACACCCCTGGATTCCTCATCCCTGGGGTACCCCATCCCTGGGGTACGACATCCCCAGGGTACCTCATCCTTGGGGTACCACATGCCTGGATTCCTCATCCCTGGGGTACCTCATTTTTGGGGGTACCACACCCCCAGAGTACCCCTGGGTATCACCACCCTGGGGTTTTACACCCCTAAGTGCCACATCCCTGGGGTACCACATCCCTGGATTCCTCATTGTTGGGGTATCACAGCCCCGGGGTTCCTCATTCTTGGGGTGCCTCATCCCTGGGGCATCTCATCCCTGGATGCCTCATGCTCAGGGCACCCCCTCCCTGGGGTATCCTAACCTTGGGGTACCTCATCCCTGCGGTACCACATCCCTGGATACCTCATGACTGGGGTCCCTCATCCTTGGGGTACCACACCTCTGGATTCCTCATCCCTGGGGTACCTCATTTTTGGGGGTACCACCCCCCACCCTCCATCTCACCCAGGTCTGCGATGCAGCACTGCCGGTTGCTTTTCACCAGGATGTTCCTGCTCTTCAGGTCCCGGTGGGCGATGGCAGGTTTGCCCTGCGTGCCAAAAATCTCCACGTGGAGGTGGACGAGGCCGCAGATGATGGAGGAGGCCAGGCCCAGGCAGGTGTCCACGTCCAGGACTGTCCTCTGCAGGAAGTCGTAGAGGGAGCCGTTCTCGTGGTAGTGCGTGATGAGCCAGAGCTGCGTGCTGGAGTTCCTGGAGGTCATGTCAGAGGCGATGAAACCTGGCCAGGGACAAACAGCTGGGATCAGGGAACAGATGGGGAACAGCTGGGGAACAGCTGGGGTCAGGGAACAGCTGGGGAACAGCTGGGGAACAGCTGGGATCAGGGAACAGCTGGGGAACAGCTGGGGAACAGCTGGGGAATACCTGGGGTCAGGGAACCTGGGGAACAGCTGAGAAACAGCTGGGGTCAGGGAACAGCTGGGAAACAGCTGGGGAACAGCTGGAATCAGGGAACCTGGGGAACAGCTGGGAAACAGCTGGGGAACACCTGGGGAACAGCTGGGATCAGGGAACCTGGGGAACAGCTGGGGAAACATCTGGGAAACACCTGGGAAATACCTGGGAAACACCTGGGGAACAGCTCGAGTCAGGGCACCTGGGGAACAGCTGGGGAACAGTTGGGGGGACAGCTGGGGGTACAACTGGGAAACAGCTGGGATCATGGGAACACCTGGGAAACACCTAGGGAACAGCTGGGAAACAGCTGGGGAACAGCTGGGGAAACATCTGGGAAACACCTGGGAAACAACTGGGAAACAACTGGGGTCAGGGCACCTGGGGAACAGCTGGGGAACAGCTGGGATCAGGGAACCTGAGGAACAGCTGGGAAACACCTGGGGAACAGCTGGAGGGACAGCTGGGGAACAGCAGGGATCATGGGAAGCACCTGGGAAATACCTGGGGTCAGGGAACCTGGGGAACAGCTGGGGAACAGCTGGGGAACAGCTGGGATCAGGGAACAGCTGGGGAACAGCTGGGGTCAGGGAAGCTGGGGAACAACTGGGGAACAGCTGGGATCAGGGAACAGCTGGGGAACAGCTGGGATCATGGGGAACAGCTGGGAAATACCTGGGGTCAGGGAACCTGGGGAACAGCTGGGGAACAACTGGGACCCAGGAAAACACCTGGGAAACACCTGGGGACACAGGCCCTGGGAAACACCTGGGATCATAGGAAACACCTGGGACCGTGGGACAGGGAGAAACACCTGGGAAACACCTGGGACTCTGTGAAACACCTGGGATCAGGGAACCTGGGAAATAGCTGAGAAACACCTGGAATCATGGGAAACACCTGGGATTAGGGACAGGGAGAAACACCTGGGGACATGAACCCTGGGAAACAGCTGGGAAACAGCTGGGGAACACCTGGGAAACACCTGGGATCAGAACAGGGAGAAACACCCGGGATTAGAGACCCCTGGGAAACACCTGGGACCCTGTGAAACACCTGGGATCAGGAACCCTGGGAAACACCTGGGAAACACACGGGATCATGGGAAACACCTGGAACTCTGGGAAACACCTGGGATCAGCAACAGGGGGAAACACCTGGGACCCTGTGAAACACCTGGGATCAGCAACAGGGGGAAACACCTGGGACCCTGTGAAACTCCTGGCATCCCGGACCCACCCGCAGGTGCCCGCTGCTCCCAGCCCTGCTGGCTCACCCAGGATGTTGTCGTGCCGCAGCAGGACGGTGTTGTAGATCTCCGTCTCGCGGAACCACGACTGCTCGTCCCGCGAGGAGAAGATCTTGACGGCCACGCTCTCGCCGTGCCACACGCCGCGCCACACCTCGCCGTAGCGCCCTTTACCTGCCACAGCCGTGCCAACGTGTCACCCGGTGCCCCCAGGACCCGCTGGGAGCACCTGGATCCCGTGGGGGAGAGCCCTGGAGCGGCTCGGGGGTCCTTGGGCAGCATCTTCTCACCCACCTTGGCCAACATCTCCTCACCCACCTTGGCCAACATCTCCTCATCCACCTTGGCCAACATCTCCTCACCCACCTTGGCCAACATCTTCTCACCTACCTTGGCCAACATCTTTTCATCACCTTGGCCAACATCTTCTCATCCACCTTGGCCAACATCTCCTCACCCACCTTGGCCAACATGTCCTCACCCACCCTGGCCAACATCTTCTCACCCACCTTGGCCAACATCTCCTCACCTACCTTGGCCAACATGTTCTCATCCACCTTGGCCAACATCTCCTCACCTACCATGGCCAACATCTCCTCACCCACCTTGGCCAACATCTCCTCACCTACCTTGGCCAACATCTCCTCATCCACCTTGGCCAACATCTCCTCACCTACCCTGGCCAACATCTCCTCATCCACCTTGGTCAACATCTCCTCACCCACCCTGGCCAACATCTCCTCACCACCTTGGCCAACATCTTCTCACCCACCTTGGCCAACATCTCCTCACCCACCCAGCTGCTCCCTCTCTCCCCAGGCAGCAGGACAGGGGAAGAACTTGGGGTTTATCCTAAATTGCAAGATAACTGTATTGTGTTTGCCATCTGTTAGAGGTGGGGCAGTTATTTTCTGTTAATTGGGCAGTTAACTTCTGTTAATTGGGCAGTTATCTTCTGTTAATTGGGCAGTTATCTTCTGTTAATTAGGCAGATATATTCTGTTAACTGTGCATTTATTTTCTGTTAATTGGGCAGTTATCCTCTGTTATTTGAGCAGTTATCTTCTGTTCCTTGGGCAGTTTTCTTTATCTCTGCCACAATCCTCACTCCAGGAGATATCTCCTTTTAATGGACCATTAATTATTAATTATCTTCTGTTCATGGCCACTGAGTGTCCCTGCATGGCTGATAAAATTCCATCATCCCCCTGGGAGATGCTCTGCCCAGGGGGAGGAGCCAAACATTCCTACCTGGATACAATCTGAGATTTCAAACATTCCTACCTGGGTACAATCTGAGATTTCAAACATTCCTACCTGGATACAATCTGAGATTACAAACATTCCTACCTGGATACAATCTGAGATTTCAAACATTCCTACCTGGATACAACCTGAGATTTCAAACATTCCTACCTGGATAGAATCTGAGATTTCAAACATTCCTACATGGATATTATCTGAGATTTCCAACATTCCTACATGGCTATTATCTAAGATTTTGGGACACCAGGACAGTCTTTTCCCACTGCATTCCTGGAGGAGCAGATTTCTACTCCACTGCATTCCCAGAGGGAGCCCTGGCCCATCTCCAGCAGCCCTGGAGCTTTAGAGGAAAACTCCCCCCTTGTGCAGGATCCTGCTCCAGCAGAACCACAGCTGGCACTGCAGGAGGGCTGAGCCCCCATGGGATGGGGCTGGGACACCACCCTGACACACAGGGGGCAGGGCCTGCTCTGACTCTGTCTGTTGTTTTCTATTACTGCATATTTTATTTTATTTTATTTTATTTTATTTTATTTTATTTTATTTTATTTTATTTTATTTTATTTTATTTTATTTCCTAATAAAGAACTGTTATTCCTGCTCCCATATCTTTGCCTGAGAGCCCTTTAATTTCAAAATTACAAAAATTCAGAAGGAGGGGATTTACATTTTCCATTTCAGGGAAGGCTCCTGCCTTCCTCAGCACACACCTGACTTTTCAAACCAAGACTGGGTTCCTGCTGGGTTTTGGCTGACACAGCTGGATCCAAACCCTTCCTGGCTTTGAAGCTGTGGGGCCAAAACTCCAGCACCAGCTGGGGGTGGCTGGGGCAGCTGAGACATAAACATTAAGGAATTTAGAGATTTTAGAGAAGCTAAGATTTTAGTTAGAGATAAGCTTTATTGGAGTTAATTGAAATAAATGGGTTTAGTAGTTAACTAATAATTGATTGCTTGTCAGCACAATGTTTGGTTAGCTGGGTTTATGATGAAGAATATAGAAACTGATAAATGGCTTTAGGAACATCAGACAATTGCAGGGCTCCTCTGCTCTGAAAGAATTGAAGATGGGAATGGGAGTTCTACCAAGGATTCATTTGTCATATTTGCATTGGAAAGGTAGAAAGGTCAGAAGGAGGAAGACTTCATTTACTTCCTCATTTTGGGACCCCTCCCCATGAAAGGGACCCCATTTCAAGGAACAAACTGCACATGCTTAATGGCTTTTGAACTAATTACTATGGGAAATGGGGAATGGGATGTACCAAAGTAATGAATATGCATTTGTATTTTGGGTATTTCATATTTGTATAGATAAAAGGACTCTGTAATCACCTGTACATTGCAGTGTGTATTTGGGAATTATCTCACAATAAACATCCACTTTTTAACTCTAAACTGTTAGAGTTTTTAATATTGGTACTAGTAGATCAATATCCATATTGGGAATACCAAAGTTATGAATATGTATTTGTATTTTGGGTATTCCACACTCATATAGATGAAAGAACTCTGTAATCACCTGTACATTGCAGTGTGCATTTGGGAATTATCTCACAATAAACATGCACTTTCTAACTTTAAACTGTGAGAGAGTTTTTGTCCATCACAGCTGGATATCAGCACTAGATCAATATCCATGTTTGGAATGGGATGTACCAAAATTATGAATATGCATTTGTATTTTTGGATATTCAATACTTGTACTGAATTGGTATCTATGGATCTCAAATTCCACAGATTTTGGCTATCAAAATCCATAAATCAATATCCATATTGGGAATGGGATTTACCAAAGTTATGAATATGGATTTGTATTTTGGGTATTCAAGACTTATATAGATAAAAGGACTCTGTAATCACCTGTAAATTGGGTGAGTATTTGGGAATTATTTCACAATAAACATCCACTTTTAAACTCTAAACTATTAGAGAGTTTTTGATATTGGTACTACTAGATCAATCTCCAAATTGGGAATGGGATATACCAAAGTTATGAATATGGATTTGTATTTTGGATATTTGATACTTGCAAAGATAAAAGGACTCTGTAATCACCTGTAAATTGCAGTGTGTATTTGGGAGTTATCTCACAATAAACATCCACTTTCTAACTCTAAACTGTGAGAGAGTTTTTGGATATTGGTGCTAGATCAATATCCATATTGGGAATGGGATTTACCAAAGTCATGAATATGCATTTGTATTTTGGGTATTCAATACGTGTATTGGATTGGCATCTATGGATCTCAAAATCCATAGATTTTGGCTATCAAAATCCATAAATCAATATCCATATTGGGAATGGGATGTACCAAAGTTATCAATATGCATTTGTATTTGGGGTATTCAATAATTGTATAGAAAAAAGGACTCTGTAATCACCTGTAAATTGCGGTGAGTATTTGGGAATTATTTCACAATAAACATTCACTTTTTAACTCTAAACTGTTAGAGAGTTTTTGATATTGGTACTAGTAGATCAATATCCATATTGGGAATGGGATTTACCAAAGTTATGAAAATGGATTTGTATTTTGGGTATTCCATACTTGTACAGATAAAACAGCTCTGTAATCACCTGTACATTGCGGTGAGTATTTGGGAATTATTTCACAATAAACATCCAGTTTTTAACTCTAAACTGTTAGAGAATTTTTGATATTGGTACTACTAGATCAATATCCATATTGGGAATGGGATTTACCAAAGTTATGAATATGTATTTGTATTTTGGGTATTCAAGACTTATATAGATAAAAGGACTCTGTAATCACCTGTAAATTGGGTGTGTATTTGGGAGTTATCCCACAATAAACACCCACTTTCTAACTCTAAACTGTTAGAGAGCTTTTGGATATTGGTACTAGATCAATATCCATATTGGGAATGGGATGTACCAAAGTTATGAATATGTATTTGTATTTTGGGTATTCAAGACTTATATAGATAAAAGGACTCTGTAATCACCTGTAAATTGGGTGTGTATTTGGGAATTATCTCACAATAAACATCCACTTTTTAACTCTAAACTGTTAGAGAGTATTTGATATTGGTACTACTAGATCAATCTCCATATTGGGAATGGGATGTACCAAAGTTATGAATATGGATTTGTATTTTGGATATTTGATACTTGTATAGATAAAAGGACTCTGTAATCACCTGTAAATTGGGTGTGTATTTGGGAATTATCTCACAATAAACATCCACTTTTTAACTCTAAACTGTTAGAGTTTTTGATATTGGTACTAGTAGATCAATATCCATATTGGGAATACCAAAGTTATGAATATGTATTTGTATTTTGGGTATTCCACACTCATATAGATAAAAGGACTCTGTAATCACCTGTACATTGCAGTGTGCATTTGGGAATTATCTCACAATAAACATGCACTTTCTAACTTTAAACTGTGAGAGAGTTTTTGTCCATCACAGCTGGATATCAGCACTAGATCAATATCCATGTTTGGAATGGGATGTACCAAAATTATGAATATGCCTTTGTATTTTTGGATATTCAATACTTGTATTGAATTGGAATCTATGGGTCTCAAAATCCACAGATTTTGGCTATCAAAATCCATAAATCAGTATCCATATTGGGAATGGGATTTACCAAAGTTATGAATATGTATTTGTATTTTGGGTATTTGATACTTGTATAGATAAAAGGACTCTGTAATCACCTGTAAATTGCAGTGTGTATTTGGGAGTTATCTCACAATAAACATCCACTTTCTAACTCTAAACTGTGAGAGAGTTTTTGGATATTGGTGCTAGATCAATATCCATATTGGGAATGGGATTTACCAAAGTCATGAATATGCATTTGTATTTTGGGTATTCAATACGTGTATTGGATTGGCATCTATGGATCTCAAAATCCATAGATTTTGGCTATCAAAATCCATAAATCAATATCCATATTGGGAATGGGATGTACCAAAGTTATCAATATGCATTTGTATTTGGGGTATTCAATAGTTGTATAGAAAAAAGGACTCTGTAATCACCTGTAAATTGCGGTGAGTATTTGGGAATTATTTCACAATAAACATCCACTTTTTAACTCTAAACTGTTAGAGAGTTTTTGATATTGGTGCTAGATCAATATCCATATTGGGAATGGGATGTACCAAAGTTATGAATATGGATTTGTATTTTGGGTATTCCACACTCATATAGATAAAACAGCTCTGTAATCACCTGTAAATTGCAGTGTGCATTTGGGAATAATCCTGCAATAAATATTCATTTTCTAACTCTAAACTGTTAGAGAGTTTTTGTCTGTCACAGCTGGATATCAGCACTAGATCAATATCCATGTTGGGAATGGGATGTACCAAAGTCATGAATATGTATTTGTATTTTGGGTATTCCACACCCATAAAAGAAGTCTGTAATCACCTGTAAACTGTGGTGTGTATTTGGGAATTATCCCACAATAAACATTCATTTTCTAACTCTAAACTGTTAGAGAGTTTTTGTCCGTCACAGCAGGATATCGATACTAGATCAATATCCATATATTTAAATAATCCACATTTTTAAATATCCATATTTTTTAATAAATGCCAGCCTCCTCTCCTTACCCACACACTCCATGAGGGTGATCTGCCGAGCCACCGTCCTCTGGACAAGGAAAGGCAGCCCAGACCCGCTGCCCGTGGTGCAGTCGTCGTTCAGCAGGTCCTGCACAAACAGGGTGACCACAGGGTCAGCGTGGTGGCCATCCCCACACACACCTTGGGGACATTTGGGGTTCCTCACGGGCTCACCCACCTCTAGGGTGCTGTCTCCCATCATGGATGCCTTCAGCATGAGGTCTGTGTCCCCAAAGTCGCTGTGCTTGTGGCGCTGCTGGGCCACCTTCCAGCAGAAGAGCGCCGTGAGCGCCGCGAGGACGAGGAGGGAGAGCAGCGGGACGAAGATCATCAGCAGGAGGTTGGGTAGGGAAGGTGTCTTTACCAGGGCATCTTCTCCTGGGTGGGGGAAACGAGGGGGTTGGCATTCATATCTCTGAAAAAAATCCCTTCGCCCAGGATTTATCTCCTGGGAAGCTGAGGAGCCTCAGAGAAAAGGAAAACAATTCTTATCTCATTTGCTTCTCCTGAGTTGTGCTCACATGTGGGATATGTTTGGAAATTGTTTACCCACAGGTGATTGTTTCATTGGATTCTGATGTGAATTGTTTTGACTCTTTGGCCAATCAGGGCCAAGCTGTGCTGAGACTCTGGAGAGAGTCAGGAGTTTTCATTATTATGTTTTTAGCATTCTGTAAATATCCTTTCTGTACTCTTTAGTTAGTATAGTATTCTTTAATATAATATAGTATCATAAAATAATAAATTAGCTTTCTGAGAAGATGGAGTCAGATCCATCATTCCTCCCTGCCATAGGGATCCAGGACATGAACATCAGACACCACCCAGCCCCTGCAGGACCTTCCCAACCCTCCATGCCCACTCTGATTCCCTCTTTCCCTTGGCTGAGGTGACACTTCCCGGGCTGGAACCATTCTCCAGGCAGCACAAAGAATTTTTAATTTGATTTTCTATTTTATAAAGAGCCTTTTCTGTGGCATTCACATTCTCTGAAAGAATTCTTTTGCTCAAGATTTTTCTCCTGGGAAGCTGAGGAGCCTCAGAGAAAAGGAAAACAATTCTTGTCTCATTTGCTTCTCCTGTGTTGTGCTCACATGTGGGATATGTTTGGAGATTGTTTACCCACAGGTGATTGTTTCACTGGATTCTGGTGTGATTTGTTTTGCCCCTTTGGCCAATCATTATTATATATATACATATATTGGCCAATCTATATTATATTATATGGGCTATATATATATATATATATATATATATATATATATAATATTTTATATTATGTTGATATATTATATTGTATTTATTATATTATATTATATCGTAACATATAATAGCATATCATAACATAATATAATAATAAATTAGCCTTCTAAGAACATGGAGTCAGATTCATCAATTCCTCCTTCATCCTGGGCACCCAGCAAATACCATACCAACCACGTCCCCAGCCATGTGGGCAGCTCTTCCCCTGTCCCCTGTCCCCTGTCCCCTGTCCCCTGTACCTTGCAGGAAGATCTCCAGCTCGGCGTTGCACATGTGGAAGTTGCAGCACCTCATGCCGTAGTGTTCCGTGATGGGCGTGTGGCAGTGTTCCAGAATGTTCTGGGAGAAGCAGCCCCGGTGCTGGGTGATGGTGCCCTCCTCCCTCCTCTTGCTGACGAAGCACACCTGGCCCGTGCAGTTGGGCTGGCTGCAGTGGGGCACGTCACAGGCACACAGCAGCTCCTCTGCGGGCACCAGGAGGGGACACAGGGTCACCCCAGTGCCCACCCGGGAGCTTTGGTGGCTTTGGGGACAGGGACATTCTCCTAAAGGCTCTAAATTTGGAGAATGGGCAGTCTGGGACTGTCAGAGAAGGAGGGGAAGGCTGCTGTGGGTGCTCAGCCCATCCTGGCACCTCCCAGAATATCCCCTGCTTCCAGCTGGGCTCCAAATCCCAGCCGTGAACCTGGGGGTCTCCTGTTCTCCAAGAGGCTCCATGGGATGGGCTGTGCCTGTCTGGGAAAGATCTAGCCCAGCAGGTGGGATGAACTGGGATGAACTGGTTTACCACACACAGGGTCACATCCTGCCCACAAAATCCCAGAGAACATGGGACCTACGCTCCTCTGTGGGCACCAGGAGGGGACACGTTGTGCCATGGGGTCATCCCACTGCCCAGCCAGGAGCTTTGGTGGCTTTGGGGACAGGGACATTCTCCTAAAGGCTCCAGATTTGGAGAATGGGACTGTCAGAGAAGGAGGGGAAGGCTGCTGTGGGTGCTCAGCCCATCCTGGCACCTTCCAGAAAATCTCCTGCTCCCAGCTGGGCTCCAAATTCCAACCCCTGAACCTGGGGGTCCCCTGTTCCCACAGCCCCAAGAGGCTCCATGGGATGGGCTGTGAATCCAGCCCAGCAGCTGGGATTAACTGGGATGAACTGGTTTACCACACACAGGGTCACATCCTGCCCACAAAATCCCAGGGGATTTACAACACATGGGGTCACATCCTGCCCACAAAATCCCAGAGAACGTGGGACCTATGGGAGCCTGGGGTGAGATCACAAACCCCAAACTCAGCCAGTGCCTTCCCAGTGGGTGTTTTGGGAGCTGGGTGCCAAACCCAGGGTCTTTCCTGGAGCTTTTCCTGACTTCCCTGAAGTCGCTTTCCTGTGCCATGGTGGCTCAGATGGCAGCCACGCTCCCAAATTCCTAATTTAGCTCTGCCCTTTTGCACAGAAAATATCCCTCCTGGAATCAGGGAGTTCAGCCTGAGGGCAGCCAGACATCCTGTGGTGAGGGGACAGTGAGGGGACAGTGAGGGGACAGTGAGGGGATGGCCCTGGTGGCCGTCCTGCACTCCCTGTCCCCCTGCCCAAAGGCTGCCTGGTGCTGTGGGGTGCTGCTGGGGCTGGTTTGGGGTTGGTGGCTGTTGGGCAGGATGAAAGTTTGACAAGAAAATCTCACAGATATATGTGCTTAGCAGAAAGATTTTTAAATGTTGAGTCTGATGAAAGAATAGAGATGGAAGCAAGTTTTGATATAGAAGAAAAGAATTGTTGAGCCAGTCTCACTGGATAACCAAGGAGGTAAAGGGTATTTTATGTTAGTTAGAGGGGTTTTTATGGCTTAGAGCAAAGGATAAACCCACCCCAAACAAGATGTTTTTACCAAGCAGAAAGACAGCACAGGCAAACAAGTCAGCAAATGTGGCAAGTAGAAAAAAGGTCTCAGAATTTTCCACTGCAAGAAAACTGAAAAACAACTTCTAGCTTAAACTGTAATGTACTAACTTTGAGTGATTGGAGAACAGTAACATGAATAGGGTAATTATAGGAGTTATGATGGGCTATAGTAATTGTTAAGGTATAGATTGGTTCTACTGTATGAAGATGCTCAGCAAAGAAAGGTATAAAATGCATTGGAACCAAAAGAAAAGTATTTAGTGCATTGGAACCAAAGTGTCTCCAGGCCTGCCTGCAGCTGGAGCTGACAGCTGTGGGCACAGCTCTGTCACCCATGACCCTGGACTGCTGTAACCTCTTAGATAAAATAAACTGAATGTTGGAGAGCTGTCTGTGTTGGGGAAGATGAAACAGGAAAGCCTTATAAATATGATTGCCTGGCAAAAGATTTTGAGAATATGGAAGCTATAAGTGAGATTGAAATGAAAACAAGTTTTGAGATCCCTTAGTTAGTGAACAAATGGAAAACAATGGTGGGGCTGCTGAAGGTGATCCCCTCTTGATGGAACAACACCCTCTGCTTGCAGACAGCTCCAAGGGTCAGAGCAGACCCTGCCAGCTTGGCAGGAGGGCCCAAAGAGGAGTTTTTAGGGTTTAAAATGTAACACAGGATGGTAATGTCGTGATTCTTATAGGCTGTATGGAAATGCTGTAGGATTTGTATGTTGTACTAGATTGGTTAGTGAGAATCAGAATATTCAACACAGAAGATGATTGATTGTATTGGAATGGGAACTTCACACACTTCCACTTCTACTTCTTCTTCTCCTTACCTTACTTTCTACACTCTTAGCTCTCACCCCTTTACTCTCTTACATTCTACCCCTCTCTTCTCTCAGTCCTGCTCCAGCTGTGCCTGGCAGCTCCCAGCAGGGCCCTGCACCCAGGCCCTTTGCAATAAACCCCAAGTTCCAGCCCTGGCTGCAGAGATCTCTGTTCTCCGTCCGTGCAATACCCACCACTCCCACATGCCTGGAGTCCCACATCCCTCATTTAGGCTCTTACAGGCGGCCCCATGGGCAGGACAGGGACCTGGTGGAGACTCATCCCCCAGTGAGCTCTGCTGCTCCTCCCTGGCACAGCCACATTAACCTGGACCTCCCTGCAAGAGCACCCAGTCCACCTGGTGCCCCCCTGGGATGCTGAGCAGCTCCTCCTGCTTCCCAGCACCACCACCATCATCATCACCACCACCACCCCTGGGAAAACCCAGATTTTTAGTAAGTGGTACCAGCCTTTCCCTGTGGAAGGGGCTAACAGCAGGCCTGTTAGCTAAAGGAGCAAGAAGAAGCTGAGGAGCAAGAAGCTGATAAGGATCTCTCTCTAAGGCTGTAACCAAGAAGACCAAAAGAAGTGAAGAACTGAAGAAAGAGAACTTTGCTGCTGGACGAAGTATTTTTAGAAGGTTAGTTGAAGTCACTGTAACTTTTTGCCAGTACTGTTATGTTAACTTATTGTAGCCAATAGTTAAAGTAGAAAAGGCATAAACAATTGAAAACTGCATAAAAAGTCAGCCATGATCAACAATAAAGAGTGTCCATCTGAGACTGCCCGTGGTCTCTGCTTTGTGTGACCACCTCGACAGCGACACTTCCCCACCTCCCCTCTGGTGACAGCAACGTGCTTGATCAACCCCAATTAATTAAGCTGAGATCCTCTCTGGGGGATGGCTCACCACACCACAGGGGCACAGCACAGTCCCTGAGGAGCCCCTGGATTTTATTTTGGGCAGAGATGCTCCCAAAAAGCTGAGAGTTTATTTTAACCCCATTGGCACTCACCGGCTGCAAAGCTGAAGGACAAGGTCATCAGTGCCAGCACCACCCGGCCACCAGCCCCACACGGCATCATCCTGGGGAGAGAGAGGGGGGTCAGAGCAGCCCTGCACCCCCAGAGCCCAGCCCCAGCCCTGGGGGCTTGGGGAAGGGATGGGCTTGGCAGAATTCAGGCACAGGGTGAGGTAAGATGTGTTTGGCTCCGGACATCCTGGGCACGGCCCTTCCTGAGAACAGATCCAGGGACCTCCCAAGCTTGGGGGGCACCCCTGGCGTGGGGTGGGTGCCACTCGTGGCCACACAGAGCTCAGGAATGTGCTGGAACCAGGTCCTTGCCACATCCATGGAGCCCCAGCTCCTTCCTTTCTCCTGGTGATCCCCACACCAGCCCTGCCTGTTAAATCCACATTCTCTGGAAAAATCCCTTCACCCAGGAGTTTTCTTATGGGAAGCTGAGAAGCCTCAGAGAAAATGAAAACAATTCATATTTCATTTGCTTCTCCTGTGTTTTGCTCATGTGGAATGTGTTTGGAGATTGTTTATCCACAGGGGATTGTTTCATTGGGATTCTGATGTGAATTGGTTTGAGTCTTTGGCCAATCAAAATTTATTGGTCAAGCTATGTCGGGACTCTAGAGAGAGGCAGGAGTTTTCATTATTTTCTTTTTACCATTCTGTAAATATCCTTTCTGTATTCTTTAGTATAGTATAGCTTAAAATTCTTTAATATATTATAGTATCATAAATAATAAATTAGCTTTCTGAGAGCATGGAGTCAGATCCATCATTCCTCTGTGCCAAATATGTTTCCAAGGATGCTTCACATCCTTTGGAATGTGTTTGGAGATTGTTTCATTGGGATTCTGATGTGAATTGTTTTGATTTATTGGCCAATGAATGTCAACCTGTGTCGGGACTCTAGAGAGAGGCAGGAGTTCTCATTATTATCTTTTTACCATTCTGTAAATATCCTTTCTGTATTCTTTAGTGTAGTATAGTTTAATATTCTTTAATATAATATAGTATCATAAAATAACAAATCAGCCTTCTGAGAGCATGGAGTCAGATCCATCATTCCTCTGTGCCAAATATGTTTCCAAGGATGCTTCACATCCTTTGGAATGTGTTTGGAGATTGTTTCATTGGGATTCTGATGTGAATTGTTTTGATTTATTGGCCAATGAATGTCAACCTGTGTCGGGACTCTAGAGAGAGGCAGGAGTTCTCATTATTATCTTTTTACCATTCTGTAAATATCCTTTCTGTATTCTTTAGTGTAGTATAGCTTAAAATTCTTTAATATATTATAGTATCATAAAAAAATAAATTAGCCTTTTGAGAACATGGAGTCAGATCCATCATTCCTCCCTGCCATGGGGATCCAGGACATGAACATCAGACACCACCCAGCCCCTGCAGGACCTTCCCAACCCTCCATGCCCTCTCTGATTCCCTCTTTCCCTTGGCTGAGGTGACACTTCCCAGGCTGGAACCATTCTCCAGGCAGCACAAAGAATTTTTAATTTGTTTTTCTATTTTATAAAGAGCCTTTCCTGTGGCATTCACATTCTCTGAAAGAATTCTTTCGCTCAGAATTTTTCTCCTGGGAAGCTGAGAAGCCTCAGAGAAAATGAAAACAATTCTTATTTCATTTGCTTCTCCTGTGTTTTGCTCATGCGGAATGTGTTTGGAGATTGTTTATCCACAGGGGATTGTTTCATTGGGATTCTGATGTGAATTGTTTTGGCTCTTTGGCCAATCAGTGTTGGGACTCTGGAGAAAGTCACAAGTTTTCATTATTATCTTTTCAGCATTCTGTAAATATCCTTTCTGTATTCTTTAGTGTAGTATAGTATAATATTATTTAACATAATATAGTATCATAAAATAACAAATCAGCCTTCTGATAGCATGGAGTCAGATCCATCATTCCTCTGTGCCAAAAATGCTTCCAAGGATGCTTCACATCCTTTGGAATGTGTTTGGAGATTGTTTCATTGGGTTTCTGATGTGAATTGTTTTGATTTATTGGCCAATCAAGCTGTGTTGGGACTCTGGAGAGCGTTACAAGTTTTCATTATTATCTTTTTAGCATTTAGTGAGTATCCTTTCTGTATTCTTTAGTTTAGTATAGTTTAATATTCTTTTTCTGAACCCAGGACATCCCTCTGGCTGCCCTGGATGGCTCAGAGACCCTGGTACAGAGCCCAAGACCTCTGTGCCTTTGATTTTGACCCAAGAAAAAAATTACCAACCTTACATGGGGATTTACAAGCCATGAAAGTTTAATTTAAATGATGGTTAGTTTGTCACAGGGTGAAAAGTAGAATTTTGAGGTTTTTAGAATGGGTGCTCAATGTCTCAAGATAAAGGAATTTAGGTGTCCTTCTTTCCCCTTCTTCCTAAGCTCCATCTTCTAAGTGATGGTGGCAATTTTAAATTAGTTTAGAGTAGGAACAAACTGTCTAATATAAGTGATAAGTATTGGAAAATACTTAAGTGATAAGTATTGGAAAATTGGATATATATTGGATAAGAAAATACATAAGTGATAAGTATTGGAAAATT
This sequence comes from Setophaga petechia, assembly GCA_024362935.1. Taxonomy (NCBI): domain Eukaryota; kingdom Metazoa; phylum Chordata; class Aves; order Passeriformes; family Parulidae; genus Setophaga; species Setophaga petechia. The sequence continues at coordinate 2,651,197 of JANCRA010000073.1, forward strand.
GTTAATAAAGTACACGTAGTTTTAATATAAAAGATAACAGAAGGCCAGCAGTGTGCCACTGACTGACCTGCTGAACCTCAGCAAAACAAGGAAAAAATGTTATAAATAACAGAAAATAAACAACCTTTAAAACAAGAACAAAAAAATCCTGAATCCTTCTTGGGGTGCCAGACTGAAGAAACTCTCTGATACATCTCGGGGTCAGCCAAAACAACAGAGACCCCAATATAATATAGTATCATAAAAGAATTAATATAATATAATATAATATAATATAATATAATAATATAATATAATATAATATGATATAATATAATATAATATAATATAATATAATATAATATAATATAATATAATAATAAATTAGCCTTCTGATATATAATATAGTATCATGAATATAATATAGTATAATAAAATAATAAATAATATAATATAATATAATATAATATAATATAATATTATATAATATAATAAATAAATTAACCTTTGAGAACATGGAATCAGATTACTCATTTCTTCCTTCATCGAGGCACTCCACAAATACAGAGACCCCTGAGAATTCTTTAGTAAAATATAGTATTATAAAATAATAAATATAATAATATATAAGAATAGAATAGAATAGAATAATAAATTAGCCTTCTGATATATAATATAGTATCATAAATGTAATATAGTATAATAAAATAATAAATTAGCCTTCTGAGAACATGGAGTCAGATTCCTCATTCCTCCTAATGCTGAGGCACCCCACAAATACAGAGACCTCTGAGAATTCTTTATTATAATACAATTATTAACAATAATATTATAATTATTATTAATAATAGTATTAATAATAAATTAGCCTCCTGAGAACATGGAGTCAGATTGATCATTCCTTCCTTAAATGAGACACTCCACAAATACAGAGACCCCTGAGAAATATTTAACATAATATAGTATCATAAAATAATAATAGAATAGAATAGAATAGAATAGAATATTAGCCTTCTGATATATAATATAGTATCATAAATATAGTATCATAAAATAATAAATTAGCCTCCTGAGAATATGGAGTCCGATTCCTCATTCCTCCCAACGTTGAGGCACCCCACAAATACAGAGACCCCTGAGAATTCTTTAACATAATATAGTATAATAAAATAATAATAGAATAGAATAGAATAGAATAGAATATTAGCCTTCTGATATATAATATAGTATCATAAATATAATATAGTATCATAAAATAATAAAAATAATAATATAATATATTTTCTTAGTATATAGTAATAGAATATAGTATAGAATAGTATAGTATAGTATAGTATATATATATATATATAGTGTGTATATATATATATATATATATATAGTATTCTATAGTATAGAATATAGTATCATGAATATAATATAGTATCATAAAATAATAAATTAGCCTCCTGAGAACATGGAGTCAGATTCCTCATTCCCCCCAACATCGAGGCACCCCACAAATACAACAACTCCCTGCGGTTCCCAGGGTTCCTGCTCCATAAAATCAGAGCTCTGCTGCTGCCACAGCCCTGCTGGGATCCCAAATTTGGGAATTCCTGCGCTTGGGATGGAGCCCAATCCCCACACCACGAGCAGGGTCTCCCTCCTGGGGCCGCCTTTATGTGCGCAGCTCATCAATGACACAAACAGAGGCGCTGCGACAGCCAGAAATTCCTCGCTGAGCCTTTGGGGGGAAGTTTGGCTATTTTTAATCTTCCTTTTAATTTTTTTCTCTTTGTGAAAGAGGAGATTTGCGCCAAGGCAAACACGGCCATCCCCCCCCAGCCTCAAACCCCGGCCCCTCCTGGGCTCATTCTTCGTGTTCCCGACACAAACATGCAAAGGCTCCGTTTCCTGCCATTGAGGAGCCCAGCCCAGGCTGCCGGGACAGGAATCAAGATTGTGGAGATGCGGCCCTTGATGGGGAGGCGCAGTCACGCAAGGCCGGGGCTGACCTGACCCCGGCAGGCCCCAGCCCTGCTCAAATCGGGATTTTCCTCCCCAAATAACGCACTGGGCTGTGCTCAGGGGGGGGAATGGTGAGAGGATCAGTGAGAAAATCCTGGGTGCTGGGGATGGAGGAAAGGCCTTGGTGGAGGAGTGAGGCCAGGCTGATCCACCCGGGCCTGGCTGGGCCAGGTTCAGCTTTGTTTTAAAATTCAACCCCTCTGGAGCTAGGATCAGCTTTGTTTTAAATTCCCAACTCTCCCAGAGCTGGGCTAGGATCAGCTTTGTTTTAAATTCCCAAGTCTCCTAGAGCTGGGCTAGGATCAGCTTTGTTTTAAAACTCAACCCCTGTAGAGCTGGGCTAGGATCAGCTTTGTTTTAAAATCCCACCTTCCCCAGAGCTAGGTTAGGATCAGCTTTGTTTTAAAACTCAACCCCTCTGGAGCTAGGATCAGCTTTATTTTAAATTCCCAACTCTCCCAGAGCTGGGCTGGGATCAGCTTTGTTTTAAAATCTCAGCTTCCCCAGAGTTGGGCTAAGATCAGCTTTATTTTAAAACTTAACCCCTGTAAAGCTGGGCTAGGATCTGCTTTGTTTTAAATTCCCAACTCTCCTAGAGCTGGGCTAGGCTCTGCTTTGTTTTAAAATCCCACCTTCCCCAGAGCTAGGTTAGGATCAGCTTTGTTTTAAAACTCAACACCTCTGGAGCTGGGCTAGGATCTGCTTTGTTTTAAAATCCCAACTGCACCAGAGTTAGGCTAGGATCTGCATTATTTTAAAACTCAGCCTCTCTGGAGCTGGGCTAGGATCAGCTTTATTTTAAATTCCCAACTCTCCCAGAGCTGGGCTAGGATCAGCTTTCTTTTAAATTCCCAACTCCCTCAGAGTTGGGCTAGGATCAGCTTGGTTTTAAATCCCCACCTTCCCCAGAGCTGGGTTAGGATCAGCTTTATTTTAAATTCCCAACTCCCCCAGAGCTGGGTTAGGATCAGCTTTATTTTAAAACTCAACCCCTCTAGAGCTGGGCTAAGTTCAGCTTTATTTTAAAATCCCACCTTCCCCAGAGCTGGGCTAGGATCAGCTTTATTTTAAAACCCCAACTTCCTCAGAGGTGGGTTAGGATCAGTTTTATTTTAAAATCCCAGTCTCCCAGAGCTGGGCTAGGATCAACTTTATTTTAAAATTCAACTGCCCCAAAGCTGGGTTAGGATCAGCTTTATTTTAAATTCCCAACTCCCCCAGAGCTGGGCTAGGATCAGCTTTATTTTAAATTCCCAACTCCCCCAGAGCTGGGTTAGGATCAGCTTTATTTTAAAACTCAGCCCCTCTGGAGCTGGGCTGCTGATTCCTCAGCAGCACCACATTTCTTGCAGTCCTGAGAGCTGCAGGATGTGTGATTTAAAAGGGAAGCTGAGCCTCCCAGGTGGTGAATTCCCTCCCTGGAGCCACTTCCCCAAAATCCTGAAGCATGAGACAGCTGCAGGATATTTGCCATGAAACACAAAGCAGGCAGGGCCTCACCCAAACTCTGCTGTGTACCAAACATCCCATGGATTGTTGTTGTTACTGAGAGCAAAACTTAATCCAGAGCTGTCCCTGGCATCCCACAGGAAAAACATCCCAGGAAAGGCACGAACCAATCCTGGCAATCCCATCCCTGTCCCTTCCTTCCTCTTTTCTCATCAGGAACTGCAGCTCATGGGCATCCAGAGCACCTTACCCTGCCTGCCTGGGGGCTGGTTTGTATTCTCTGGGATTTGGAGCATCAGGAGAAGGAAAAAAACCACAGGGAAAACCTCTGGGATGGGACAGGGGTGCTGGCAGGGAGGAGTGAGGCAGCTCCAGCTCCAAATTTCCCAGTTTGAGGGTCAGAAGCAAACCCTGGGGAAGGAGAATTTCACAACTCCAAGGTCTGGAGCAAACCTTGGGGAAAGGAAATTTTCCAGTTTGAGGGTCTGGAGCAAACCTTGGGGAAAGGAAATTTTCCAGTTTGAGGGTCTGGAGCAAACCTTGGGGAAAGGAAATTTTCCAGTTTGAGGGTCTGGAGCAAACCCTGGAGAAGGGAAATTTCTTAGCTCCAGGATCTGGAGCAAACCATGGGGAAAGAGAATTTCCCAGCTCCAGGGTCTGGAGCAAACCCTGGGGAAGAATTTCCCAGCTTGAGGGTCTGGAGCAAACCCTGAGGAAGGAGAATTTCCCAGATCCCAAGTGTGGAGCAAACCTTGGGAAAGGAGAATTTCCCAGTTTCAGGGTCTGGAGCAAACCCTGGGGAAGGGAAATTTCCACCCCAAGCTCTGGAGCAAACCCTGTAAAAGAAGAATTTCCCAGCCCCAGGGTCTGGAGCAAACTCTGGCATCCAGAGCACCTTACCCTGCCTGCCTGGGTGCTGGTTTGTATTCTCTGGGATTTGGAGCATCAGGAGAAGGAAAAAACCACAGGGAAAACCTCTGGGATGGGACAGGGGTGCTGGCAGGGAGGAGTGAGGCAGCTCTGGGGTCTGGAGCAAACCTTGGGGAAAGGAAATTTTCCAATTTGAGGGTCTGGAGCAAACCCTGGAGAAGGGAAATTTCCCAGTTTGAGGGTCTGGAGCAAACCCTGGGGAAGGAGAATTTCCCAACTTGAGAATCTGGAACAAACCCTGGGGAAGGAGAATTTCCCAACTTGAGAATCTGGAACAAACCCTGGGGAAGGAGAATTTCCCAACTTGAGAATCTGGAACAAACCCTGGGGAAGGAGAATTTCCCAATTTGAGGGTCTGGAACAAACCCTGGGGAAGGAGAATTTCACAACTCCAGGGTCTGGAGAAAACCCCAGGGAAGGAGAATTTCCCAGTTTGAGGGTCTGGAACAAACCCTGGAAAAGGGAAATTTCACAGCCCCAGAGTCTGGAACAAACCCTGGAGAAGGGAAATTTCCACCCCAGTTTGAGGGTCTGGAGCAAACCATGGGGAAGGAGAATTTCACAACTCCAAGGTCTGGAACAAACCCTGAGGAAAGGAAATTTTCCAGCTCCAGGGTCTGGAGGAAACCCCAGGCAAGGAGAATTTCCCAGCTTCAAGGTCTGGTGCAAATCCTGGGGAAGGAGAATTTCCCAGAGAGCAAAATCCACTCAAGAGAGTATCAAAATCCACTCAAGAGAACAAAACCCACTCAAGAAAGCACCAAAACCCACTCAAGAGAACAAAACCCACTCAAGAAAGCATCAAACCCACTCAGGTTCACCTTGGTGCAGGGATGCCCTGGCCTGTGGCTGCCCCAGCCCCTCAGAGGGCTGCAGTGGGAAGCAGCTCCATGGTGGGGCTGTCCCCAGCTTGGTTTATGGAGATGGAGCCTCTTCAGTGACCATTTGGGTTTTTCTTGCCCTTTTCTTCCCATTTTGCCACTTTCAGGGCTGTTCTTTGGGCCACCCCAATCTCAGCCCCCACTGCTCCCTCCATCCCTGCCCTTTCTGCCTGCTGGTTTTTGGCAGAAAAGTGATTTTACACATTAATAATTCTAATGAGAGACCTGAGATTTGGTGTGCACAGGGGAGCCCTGAGGTGGCACATTCATGCAGCCCCTGATAGCAGAGTTGTCAACTTTCTCTCATTTTCCCCCATTTTTTTCAAAATACACCCAAATTCCCCATTTCCCATGTTGATCTCAGCCTCTCTGCTGCAGTTTTTTATTATTTCAGCTCTTTAGCAAGGACCTGGGCACAGATCCTGCTGCCACCACAGAGGTGAGCCCTGATTTGTGCCCCTGGCCCCAATTCCAGCCTCTCTAACCCTGATGTCAGCACCACAACCCCACAGAACACAAAGGAAATGGGGCCAAACCCTGATTTTCCTCCTTTTCCCCCCCACATCTTTTCAAAATACACCCAAATTCCCCATTTCCCATGTTGATCTGCAGCCTTTTTGCTGCAGTTTTTTATTATTTCAGCTCTTTAGTAATGACCTGGGGACACCACACTGGTGTGAGCCCTGATTTGTGCCCCTAGCCCCAATTCCAGCCTCTCTAACCCTGATGTCAGCACCACAATCCCACAGAATGCAAAGGAAATGGGGCCAAACCCTGATTTTCCTCCTTTTCCCCCACATCTTTTCAAAATACACCCAAATTCTCCACTTCTCATGTCTATCCCAGTCTTCCTGCTGCAGTTTTTTTTTATTTCAGCTCTTTAGCAAGGACCTGGGGACACCACAGTGATGTGAGCCCTGATTTGTGCCCCTGGCCCCAATTCCAGCGTCTCTAATCTTGATGTCAACACCCCAATCCCACAGAACACAAAGGAAATGGGGCCAAATCCTGATTTTGGGGTGAAATCCTGATCTTGATGCAGCCCCAGCCCCTCTTCCCCACTCACCTCCAGCACCCAGGTCCTTTGGGACCCCCTGGCACTGCCCAGTTCTTGTTGATCTCAGCATTTCTGTTGCAGTTTTGTATTATTTCAGTAAATTATTTCAATAAATTATTTTTATTTTATCTTTAGCAAGGACCTGGGCACAGATCCTGCTGCCGCCACACTGATGTGAGCCCTGATTTGTGCCCCTGGCCCCAATTCCAGCCTCTCTAACCCTGATGTCAGCACCACAATCCCACAGAGCACAAAGAAAACGGAGCCAAATCCTGATTTCCCTCCTTTTCCCCCACATCTTTTCAAAATACACCCAAATTCTCCACTTCTCATGTCTATCCCAGTCTTCCTGCTGCAGTTTTTTGTTATTTCAGCTTTTTAGCAAGGACCTGCTGCCACCACACTGATGTGAGCCCCTGGCCCCAATTCCAGCCTCTCTAACCCTGATGTCAGCACAACCCCACAGAACACAAAGGAAATGGGGCCAAATCCTGATTTTGGGGGTGAAGCCCTGAGCTTGATGCAGCCCCAACCCCATGAGCGGCTCTTTCCCACTCACCTCCAGCACCCAGGTCCTTTGGGACTGCCTGGCACTGCCCAGCCCTTGTTGATCTCAGCATTTCTTCTGTGGTTTTTTATTATTTCAGCTCATCAGCAAGGACCTGGGGACGGATCCTGCTGCCACCACACTGATTTGTGCTCCTAGTCCCAATTCCAGCCTTTTTAACCCTGATGTCAGCACCACAATCCCACAGAACACAAAGGAAACAGGGCCAAATCCTGATTTCGGGGGTCAGCCAGGAGGGAAGCCCTAAGCTTGGTGTAGCCCCAACCCCATGAGGAACCAGTTCCAGCCTCTCTTACCCTGATGTCAACACCACAACCCCACAGAACACAAAGGAAACGAGGCCAGATCCTGATTTCGGGGTGAAATCCTGAGCTTGGTGCAGCCCCAATCAGTTCCAGCCTCTCTAACCCTGATGTCAACACCCCAACCCCACAGAGCACAAAGGAAACAGGGTCAGATCCTGATTTCGGGGGTCAGCCAGGAGGGAATCCCAACCCCACGAGCACGTGGCTCTTCCCCACTCACCTCCAGCATCCAGGTCCTGTGGGACCCCCTGGCACTGCCCAGCCCTGGGGGCCTCTCCCAGCCACGATCCCGCTCCCGGATCCGCCTCAGCTTCGCTCCCGAGCCCCAGCTCCGAGGATCTTCACGGATCCGCTCCCTTCCCACCACCCATGCTGCCCTCCAGGCCGTGCCCGTCCCCCGTGGGGCAGGATTGTCGCGATTGTCACGATTGTCACCCTTCCCCTGCCCGCAGGGGCCCCGGCTCGGCCACCCCCTCTGTCCAACGCAGCCGTTTGGCAGCTGCTCTGCGGTCTGGATGTGGGAGAAGTCAAAAAAATGTTTCTTATTACTGCCTCTTCCTGCCTGGCTTGTCTCCACCACTCCCAGCTAATAAAGCATTTCCTATTGCTGAGCACACAGCCACCAGCAGCCTCCCTTCCTCCCGCTCACCGGGCCCCAGCTCCATCCTGGCTGCTCCGACTCCCTCCCCTGGCATTTTCCCACCCCAATTTCCCATTTTTTTTGGTAAATTCCATCCCGTGGTGCGGACACGGCCGTCACAATTCACCCTGAGCATCCCCGAGGTGCTGAGCAGGAGCGCGGCCTGCTGGGGTGGGGATGGAATGTTCTAGAGAGGTGCTGGGGGAAGGCTGGTTATTCCTTAATTTATATATAGTATTTCTAATAAATAAATAAATAAATAAATAAATAAATAAATAAATGCTTTTTATTCCCTTAATTTTCCTCTGTTTTTAGAATCCCAAGTAAGGCCTCATCCAGCACTGCACCCTGGAATTTCTGGGAATAACCAGCCTGGAATAACCAAGCAAGGGCGGCCCAGCAGCCCAAGGCCTTTCCCCCAGCACCTCTCTAGAACATTCCATCCCCACCCCAATTTCCCATTTTTTATGGTAAATTCCATCCCGTGGTGGGGACACGGCTGTCACAATTCACCCTGAGCATCCCCAAGGTGCTCAGCAGGAGCGTGGCCTGCTGGGGTGGGGATGGAATGTTCTAGAGAGGTGCTGGGGGAAAGGCCTTCCAGGCTGGTTATTCCCTTAATTTATATATAGTATTTCTAATAAATAAATAAATAATTAAATGCTTTTTATTCCCTTAATTTTCCTCTGTTTTTAGCATCCCAAGCAAGGCCTCATTCAGCACTGCACCCTGGAATTTCTGGGGTGGGGATGGAATGTTCTAGAGGGGTGCTGGGGGAAAGGCCTTGGGCTGCTGGGCTGCCCCTGCTTGGTTATTCCAGGCTGGTTATTCCCAGAAATTCCAGGGTGCAGTGCTGGATGAGGCCTTGCTTGGGATGCTAAAAACAGAGAAAAATTAAGGGAATAAAAAGCATTTATTTATTTATTTATTAGAAATACTATATATAAATTAAGGGAATAAAAAGCAGTTATTTAATTATTTATTTATTAGAAATACTATATATAAATTAAGGGAATAAAAAGCAGTTATTTATTTATTTATTTATTAGAAATATTATATATAAATTAAGGGAATAAAAAGCATTTATTTATTTATTTATTTATTTATTTATTAGAAATACTATATATAAATTAAGGGAATAAAAAGTATTTATTTATTTATTTATTTATTATTTGTTTATTTATTTATTATAAATAATAGCTATAAATTACGGGAATAAAAAGCATTTATTTATTTGGTAATTAATTTATTTCTTAAAAATAATATATTTAAATTAAAGGAATAAGAAGCAGTTATTTATTTATTTATTTATAAAAATATATAAATAATCTATATAAATTAAGATCATAAAAAGCAATTGTTTCTTTATTTATTATTTACTTATTTGTTATATATATTTTTTTTTAAATTTATTTATTTGTTTATTCAAGGCCTTCAGGTACATTTCAGCCAGACTAAGCCCCCCTCAGGGACTACACCTAAAAACTCAGGCCAGACAAAATAAAGGGAATAAAAAGCCGTTATTTATTTATTTGTTTTTTAAAATTTATTTATTATTTAATTATTTATTTATATATTATTTATCTATCTAATCTTTATTTATTTAAGTATGTATTATTTATTTGGTTATTTGTTTATTTATTTTTTGAAGGCCTTCCAGTACATTTCAGGCAGATGATGCCCCCCAGACACCACACCCAAAAATGGACCAAACCTATAAAAGAATTAAAACCCATGACCAAAATGTACCTGTAGAACCTTTAATGGGTATAACCACTTTCTACTCCCTTAATTTTGTCTGCTCTCTGCTTTTAGGTAGCCCAAAAAAGCATCAGGAGGGCAAGAGAGGATTTCACCCTGGGGTGTAACACAGGATCAGGGAGTGATAGATGAGTAAAGGGATGGCTGACTCTCACAATTAAAAGGCAAATTGTACATTATATATAATGTACATATATAGAAAAAATATATAAAAATAAATATATATATGTATATATTTTATATATATATATATATATATATTTATAATATAATTTATATAATATATAATTTTTATATTTTATATTTTTATTTATATATTTATAATATATAAATATAATATTTAATTTATATATATATATAATTTTTATAATTTATATAATTTATATACTATATACTATACAGTATATAGTATATATATTATAAATTCATATTTATGTTTATATCTATATTTATTTATAAATATAGTTATTTTTATATCTATAAAATAAATTTAAATTTATATTTTATAATTTTATAATTTTAATTATAGTTTATATGTATATCTATGTTAAGAGAAGTTTTCTAGATTATATATATATTATTTGTATATATAATATATATTTATATAAATATTAATGTTTTATCCTCTGTGTTGTCATTGGGGGGGCCTGGGATTGGGATATTTGGGAGGGTCGGCTCGTTACTACAGCAACAGCTGACCTCTAATCAGGATTTAAGGATTTAAGCTCCACCACTGGACAGGAAATAAGGAGTCAATGGACAGAACTTTGGGGGAACTAAAGGGTTAAAAGGTGAAACCTCCATAGTGTGGACGAGCACATGGTGGGGAAAACCCTCTGCTGCTCCCGAGCTGTAATATTTCTCTATTCGTAATATTTCTCTATTCGTAATATTTCTCTATTCGTAATATTTCTCTATTCGTAATATTTTCTCTATTCAGTCTGCCGCTGTATTTTTAATAAATATTGGAATAAACTGATTTAAATGTTGGAAGTGAGCAGCGTTTCTCACAAGGGCGTGCTGGGGGATGTGGAGGGCACGGAGCTGGGCACGGGGTCTCACTCGGAGCCTTGTGCTGGCACATCCCGGCTGTCCCTGGGGCCCGTCCCCGCTGTCCCCGCTGTCCCCAGGGCCCGTCCCCGCTGTCCCCAGGGCCCATCCCCGCTGTCCCTGCTGTCCCGGGGCACATCCCCGCCGTCCCCAGGGCCCGTCCCCGCCGTTCCCAGGGCCCGTCCCCGCTGTCTCCAGGGCCCGTCCCCGCTGTCCCCAAGGCCCGTCCCCGCTGTCCCCAGGGCCCGTCCCCGCTGTCCCCCGCTGTCCCCGCTGTCCCCAGCACTGGGACACCGCCACCGGGGCCGTTCCCACGGCCGGGGCCGGGCACTTCCCGCTCCCCCGGAGCACGCGGGACCCCGGGCAGAGGAAGCTCCGCTTCCCGTTTTGCCACTTTCAGGGCTGCTCACCCCAATCTCAGCCTCCCACTTCTCCCTCCAGTGCCATCCCGTGACCCAGCCCTGCCTTTCTGCCGGCTGGTTTTTGGCAGAAAAGTGATATTACACACTTCTAATCACAGCCATAATCTCAGTGCTACCAAAATCACTGCAGTGATTCCAAAATCAATCAATTTGAAGCTTTTTCCGAGGCCTCAGGTCAAAATGCAGTGCTCTCCTCGAGTCAGAGGGTGTCAGCACAGAAAGTCTAAAATCCTCAGCATCCAGAGCTCCAACATCTGCTCTTTGGGCCACCCCAATCTCAGCCTTCCACTTCTCCCTCCAGCTCCATCCCAAGCTCCATCCCTGCCTTTCTGCCTGCTGGTTTCTGGCAGAAAAGTGATATTACACAATTCCAATCACAGCCATAATCTCAGTGCTACCAAAATCACTGCACTGATTCCAAAATCAATCAATTTGAAGCTTTTTGCATGGCCTCAGTTCAAAATGCGGTGCTCTCCTCGAGTCAGAGGGTGTCAGCACAGAAAGTCTAAAATCCTTCAGCATCCAGAACTCCAACATCTGCTCTTTGGGCCAGCCCAGTCTCAGCCACCCATTTCTCCTTCCAGCCCCATCCCTGCCTTTCTGCTTTCTGGATTTTGGCAGAAAAGTGATATTACACATTCCAATCAACAGCACAACCGTAATCTCAGTGCTATCACTCAATTTTGGAAGCCTTCCCCACGGCCTCAGGTCAAATGCAGTGCTCTCCTTGAGTCAGAGTGTGTCACAGAATCACAGAATTACAGAATCAGTTACAGAATTACAAAATCACAGAATCACAGAATCATGAGGTTAGAAAAGACCTCTGAGATCATCGAGTCCAATTTATACCCTAACACCTCAACTAGACTATAGCACCATGTCCAATCTTTTTTTAAACATGTGTCAGCACAGAAAGTCTAAAATCCTTCAGCATCCAGAGCTCCAACATCTGCTCTTTGGGCCAGCCCAGTCTCAGCCCCCCACTTCTCCCTCCAGCCCCATCCCTGCCTTTCTGCTTGCTGGATTTTGGCAGAAAAGTGATATTACACACTTCTAATCAACAGCACAACCGTAATCTCAGTGCTATCACTCAATTTTGGAAGCCTTTTCCATGGCCTCAGGTCAAATGCAAACGCTCTCCTGGGAGTGAGAGTTTGTCACAGAATCACAGAATCACAGAATCAATCACAGAATCACAGAATCACAGAATCACAGAATCAATCACAGAATCACAGAATCACAGAATAATGAGGTTGGAAGAGACCTCTGAGATCATCCAGGCCAATTTATACCCTAACACCTCACCTAGACTATAGCACCAAGTTCCATGTCCAGCCTTTTTTTAAAACATGTGTCAGCACAGAAAGTCTAAAATCCTCAGCATCCAGAGCTCCAACATTGGGGCTCAATCTCAGCCCCCCATTTCTCCCTCCAGCTCCATCCCAAGCCCCATCCCTGCCTTTCTGCCTGCTGGTTTTTTGGCAGAAAAGTGATATTACACACTTCTAATCAACAGCACAACCGTAATCTCAGTGCTATCAATCAGTTTTGGAAGCCTTTTCCTTGGTTTCAGGTCAAAATGCAGTGCTTTCCTGGCAGTCAGTGTGTGAGCACATAAAATCTAAAATCCTCAACTAAAATAAAAAACAGAAAATACAGAAAATCTAAAATCCTCATCATCCAGAGCTCCAACATCTGCCAGCTGTTTCCCTGGCACGGTGCCCCTCTCCAGCATTTCCAAAGAGGCAGCAGGACCTGATTGACCTCCCTGTTTCACCGCCAGCCCCGGTTTCATCCCGAGCCCGCCCGGATCCTCCCGGAGCTCCGGGGGCACCGCGGCGGCGGAGCTTTGAGTCTGGCCAGCCCTATCAGCCGGGATCTCGGAAGTTTAAACAAACAAAAGCACAAAACCAGGATAAAACAGGCAGGACCTTCAGCCCTGACTTTGCCCGTGCTGGAGCCCGGGGGGAAACGGGCAGTTTCCATCTGATAGGAGGAAAGCGATGCCTGCAGGCTCCTTATCTCCGTGACCGTCTTTGCTCCGCAGAGATCCGGCCGGATTTTGGCTCCTCCCAGGGTTATTCCTGGGTGGAATAACCTGGGTGGAATTCCTGTTCTTGCAGCCCTTCCATGGGAGCAGACACAGGGCATCCTGCTTGCAGGCAGCAGCTCTAAGCAAGGTTGAACACGAGCCAGAAATGTGCCTTGGTGGCCAACAAGGCCAATGGCATCCTGGCCTGGACCAGGAATGGTGTGGCCTTCAGGGAGAGCATTCTGCCCATGAAGAATGGTGTGGCCATCAGGGAGAACATTCTGCCCCTGAAGAATGGTGTGGCCATCAGGGAGGTCACTCTGCCCATGAAGAATGGTGTGGCCAGCAGGAGCAGGGAGGTCTTCTTCCCTGGAAGAATTCTATGACCTGCAGGAGCAGGGAGGTCATTCTGCCCCTGGAAGAATTGTATGACCTGCAGGAGCAGGGAGGTCATTCTGCCCCTGAAGAATGGTGTGGCCAGCAGGGAGGTCACTCTACCTCTGAAGAATTCTGTGGCCAGCAGGGAGGTCATTCTTGCCCTGTACTCAGCACTGGTGAAGCCACACCTTGAGTGCTGTGTCCAGTTCTGGGCCCTCAGTTTGGGAAGGAGGTTGAGATGCTTGAGCACATCCAGAGGAGGCAATGAGGCTGGTGAGGGGCTTGGAACACAAACCCTGTGAGGAACGTTTGAAGGAGCTGGGGCTGTTTAGCCTGGAGAAGAGGAGGCTTAGGGGTGACCTTATTGCTCCTGCAGGGAGGTTGCAGACAGGTGGGGTTGGTCTTCTCCACCAGGCAGCACTGATAGAATCAGAGGACACAGTCTCAAGCTTCATCAGAGAAGAGATAGGTTGGATATTAGGAGGAAATTTTTCACCAAAAGAATAATAAAGCACTGGAATGCTCTTCCCAGGGAGGGGGCAGAATCACCATCTCTGGGTGTGTTTAAAAAAAGACTGGACATGGCCCTTGGTGCTAGAGTTGAGGTGTTGGGGCATGGGTTGGACTCGATGATCTTGGAGGTCTCTTCCCAACCTCATCATTCTGTGATTCTGTGATTCTGTAATTCTGTGATTGATTCTGTGATTCTGTAATTCTGTGATTGATTCTGTGATTCTGTCATTTTGTGATTCTGTGATTCTCTAATTCTGTGACTCTGTGATTCTGTGACACACTCTGACTCAAAGAGAGCACTGCATTTTGACCTGAGGCCGTGGAAAAGGCTTCCCAAACTGATTTGTAGCACTGAGATTACGGCTGTGCAGTTGATTAGAAATGTGTAATATCACTTTTCTGCCAAAATCCAGCAGGCAGAAAGGCAGGGATGGGGCTTGGGATGGAGCTGGAGGGAGAAGTGGGAGCTGAGATTGGGCTGGCCCAAAGAGCAGATGTTGGAGTTCTGGATGCTGAGGATTTTAGACTTTCTGTGCTGACACATGTGTTTAAAAAAAGACTGGACATGGCACTTGGTGCTATAGTTGAGGTGTTAGGGCATGGGTTGGACTGGATGATCTTGGAGGTCTCTTCCAACCTCATCATTCTGTGATTCTGTGATTCTAAAATTGATTCTGTGATTCTGAAATTTGATGATTCTGTGATTCTGTGATTCTGTGATTGATTCTGTGGTTCTGTGATTGATTCTGTGATTGATTCTTTGATTCTGTGATTCTGTGGCACACTCTGACTCCCAGGAGAGCTCTGCATTTTGACCTGAGGCCTCAGAGGCAGTGTTTTCTTTTTATACTAAAAACTATATGTATTTATCATAACTTCCCAATGCCTATCACCTGTGTTATACAGTGAGCTTCTACTCCAAACCAATCTAAAAGTGCCACCATCACCCAGAAGATTAAAGGTAGGAGAAAGAAGGAAAAAGGACAGAGCACGCCCAGATTCCTCCATCTTGGTACTTGACACCCCCATTCTAAAAACCTCAAAATTCTATTTTTCCCCTCATGACAAACTAACTATTATTCTACTTAAACTCTTTTGACTTGTAATTCTTCATGTAAAGGTTGTTAATTGTTTTTTCAAGGGTTAAATCAAAGCCACAGTGGTCTTGGGCTCTGTGCCAAGGTCTCTGAGCCCCCTGGGCAGGGCTGGAGCCCTCCAGAGCAGACAGAGGAATTTCCTGGGTTCTGACAGAGCTGCAGCCTCAAAAGGGGAGTGTGGACTCCTGTTCCCCCCAGAAAAATGGGGTGGTGCAGGGAGGATGTCACCTTGGTTTTTTAAGATTTTCTAAACCTTCTGATGTTGACATTCTTGTAGTGAATTTTCTCACACACTTCCTGTAAATAACTCGTTGTTTTGCATTCCTTTAAAGAAGAGGAGAAAGTTGATAGACTGTTGGTTTGCCCAGTGTCATTGGAGAGGTGGCACTGTCACCCCCCAGTCCGCTGTCACTCTTAGAAAACTGTAAATGTTAGAGTCAGAAAATAAACTTCCCTTTTCCTTCACCCTGAGAGCAGCAGTGTGAGCCTGTGTTCTTTCGTGTCCTATAGTGACAGGAGGGGGTTCCACACCTGGCCAAGGATTCTTTGTGACCTGGGTGGTTTTTGCTCTGAGCCCTGTGGCACTGCCTGCTGCCCTCCCAGAGTCAAACTCTGCCCGTGGTGTAGGAACCAGCAGCCTCACGTTCCTGCACCCTGGGGTGGAGCTGGGTTTGAAGTGATTTTGAAATATCTTTAAAAATCTGGGAACAGCAGTGTTGGGGAAGATGAAACAGGAAAGCCTTATAAATATGATTGTCTGGCAAAAGATTTTGAGAATATGGAAACTATAAGTGAGATTGAAATGAAAGCTTTGAGATCCCTCAGTTACTGAACAGCTGGAAAACAATGGTGTGCCCAGCTGAAGGTGATCCCCTTTGTATGGAACAACACCCTCTGCCTGCAGACAGCTCCAAGGGTCAGAGCAGACCCTGCCAGCTTGGCAGAAGGGGCCCAAAGAGGAGTTTTTAGGGTTTAAAATGTAACACAGGATGGTGATGTAGTGATTCTTACGGGCTGTATGGAAATGCTGTAGGATTTGTATCTTGGACTAGATTGGTTAGTGAGAATCAGAATATTCAACACAGAAGATGATTTATTGTATTGGAATGGGAACTTCACCCTCTTGCCTTTTACTCTCTTCCCCCTTTTACTCTCTTACCCTCTCATCCTCTCTACCCCTCTCTCCTCTCAGTTCTGCTCTGAGTTGTGCCTGGCAGCTCCCAGAAGCTCCCTGCACTTGGCCCTTTGCAATAAACCCCAAATTCCACAACCAGAAGAAGATTTATTATATT
Organism: Setophaga petechia; assembly: GCA_024362935.1. Classification (NCBI taxonomy): domain Eukaryota; kingdom Metazoa; phylum Chordata; class Aves; order Passeriformes; family Parulidae; genus Setophaga; species Setophaga petechia. Next base: position 2,667,561 of record JANCRA010000073.1, read on the forward strand.
GTAATGGGAACCTCGCTCTCTTATCCTCTCTTTTACTCTCTCTCTTATCCTCTCATCCTCTCTCTCATCCTCTCTACTCCTCTCTCCTCTTTGGGGCTGCTCTGAGCTGTGCCTGGCAGCTCCCAGCAGATCCCTGCTCTTGTCCCTTTGCAATAAACCCCAAATTCCAAGCCCTGGCTGCAGAGATCTCTCATCTCCATCCCGACTGTGCTAACCCCCGTTGCTCCTACACACCAGCACTCTGCTGCTGCTGCTGCTTGGTGATGCTGGAGCTCTGGGGGCAGCTGGGATGGAGCCCATGAGCATCCCGAGCTTCATTTCCAGCCTGTGCCTGCAGCTGGTGCTCCTTCCACAGCACAGAGCTGCTCCCTGTGCTGAGCCCTGGTGTGTCCATCCACCACCCAGGGACACACAGGAGTGGGGAGTGTCACTGAGGGGGTGACAGGGCAGCCAGGGGACACTGGCAGCAAAGGGGGAGCACTCCTGCCAGCCCCACAGCAACCCGGAGCTTCATTCATGGAACCAATCCTGTTAGCATGGCAACCACTTCCATTTTAATTTGCTCAGCCACATTCCAATGCATCGAGAGCTTGGGGAAATCGGAGAGGCAAAAAAAAAAAAAAAAAAAAAAAAAAGAAAAAAAAAAGGAAAAAAAAAAAGGAAAAATAGGAAGGACTTGTGCCACAGTCCTGCTCCCTGGCACTCCTGGGGCTTCAGGGTCTCTGGACATCAGTGCCCAGCACGACATGTCCCATGCTGGGGTGGCCACCCTTGGGGTGGAGAGGACGAGAGGCCAGGCAGGGGCCTGTGAACCTTTGGGGATATTCCATTCCCATCCACCGGGAACAAAACCCCACCCTGTGCCAGAAAAATCAGCAAACCCAAGGGGACAGCAAGAACCTTGTCCCCACCCCACCACCTCCCTCCTTATCCTTTCTTTTTCTTCTTCTTCTTCTTCTTCTCCTTCTCCTTGTCCCCCTTCTTGGCCTCTTCGGCCGCCTTCTTCTCCTCCTTCAGCACCTTGTACCTCCACTGTGGTGGCTGCAGCAGGTGCTTGTCCTTCACACGTGGCTTCCTCTCCCCGCTGGCCGCCCCAGTGGCTTTGCTGACTTTGATTTTGGGCATGGGCTGCCCGGGGCAGACGCTGTTCCCCCGGCGCAGCCACCGCGGCAGGAAGCTCAGGAACCGCCTGGGGGGCGGCGGTGGCGGTCGGAACTCGGACACAACCTGACCATTACAGGAGGATCCCCCCGTGCTGGGCCTTGAGGACAGCTCTGATTCCTCGTCTGGACCCACCACGTGCTGCCCGAGGATCTCCTGCACCGAGAGCCGGCGCTTGCCCACCTCGGGGGGGCTGTCGGGGCACACGGTTTGGCAGGCGGTGGCCACGAAGGGGCTGCCCAGGGCCGTGGTCATCCTCACCATGTGGTCCAGCACGCCGTCCTCCTCGGGGTTCCGCGGGATGTTGAAGCTGAAGATGGACCTGATCTTCTCCGAGAGTCTCTGGCTCCTGGATTTGGGGCTCAGGGCTTTGGCCACCAGCTCGGCCAGCGCCGGCCACTCGGGCTGGTACTGGGCCGTGAACTGCTCGGCGCGCGGGCGCCGCAGGAGGCTCCGGATGCGCACCGTGGTCTCGAAGCGGCCGGTGAAGGTCGCCCATTCCCTGGCTGTCTTCCCCTTGACGGCATCCACGGCCTGCAGGTCAGCTCCTGGCGACAGCAGAGAGCACACTCAGCATCCCAGAGGATGTGATTGGCACACCAAGAGTCCCAGAGGATGTGATTGGCACACCCAGGGGATGTGATTTGCCCCCCCAGGGGATGTAATTGGCACACCCAGGATCCCAGAGATGTGATTGGCACACCCAGGGTCCCAGAGATGTGATTGGCACCCCCAGGGGATGTGATTGGCACCCCCAGGGTCCCAGAGGATGTGATTGGCACACCCAGGGTCCCAGAGGATGTGATTGGCACACCCAGGGTCCCAGAGGATGTGATTGGCACACCCATGGTCCCAGAGATGTGATTGGCACCCCCAGGGGATGTGATTGGCGCACCCAGGGTCCCAGAGAAGTGATTGGCACCCCCAGGGGATGTGACTGCCGCACCAAGAGTCCCAGAGATGTGAGTGGCACACCCAGGGGATGTGATTGGCACACCCAGGATCCCAGACATGTGATTAGCACCCCCAGGGTCCCAGAGGATGTGATTGGCACCCCCAAAGTTCCAGAGGATGTGATTGGCACACCCAGGGTCTCTGGGGCATGTGTTTGGCACCCCTAGGGTTCCAGAGGAAATGTGATCCCAGAGAAGATGGGATTAGCACACCAAGGGGTCCCAGAGATGTTATTAGCAACCCCAGGGTCCCAGAGATGTGATTAACACACCAAGGGTCCCAGGGGATGTGATTGGCACCTCCAGGGTCTCTGGGGGATGTGATTGGCACACCAGAGGTACCAGAGATGTGATTGGCACCCCCAGGGTCCCAGAGATGTGATTGGCACCCCCAGGGTCCCAGGGGATGTGATTGGCACACCAGAGGTACCAGAGATGTGATTAACACACCCAGGGTTCCAGATGAGATGGGATTAACACACCCAGGGTCCCAGAGATGTGATTGGCACACCAAGAATCCCAGAGATGCGATTGACACACCCAGAGGTTGTGATTGGCACCCCCAGGGTCCCAGAGATGTGATTGGCACACCCAGGGTCCCAGAGGTTGTGATTGGCACCCCAAGGGTCCCAGAGGATTTGTGACTGGCACCCCCGGGTCCCAGAGGATTTGTGACTGGCACCCCCGGGTCCCAGAGGATTTGTGACTGGCACCCCCAGGGTCCCAGAGGATTTGTGACTGGCACCCCCGGGTCCCAGAGGATTTGTGACTGGCACCCCCGTGTCTCTGGGGACGCTCACCCGCCAGGAGCAGGGCGGTGACGCAGTCCTGCCGCCCCTGCACCGCCGCCTTCATCAGCGCCGTCAGCCCCCGGGGGTCCCTCTGGTCCACCTCCAGGGCGGGGTAGTAGTTCAGGAGGTAGTTGACAATGGTGATGTGTCCTTCAGAGCCAGAGAGAAGCCGTGTTAGAGTTCCCACAGCTGCCAGGGGCCATGGCTGGACAGAGAACTCAGCAGCTGCATTCCATGGGTGCAGGTGTGGGGGATTGGAGGGGTCAGGATTGAAAGGGTTTGGGTTTGTTTGGCTCCATTTTTGTTTGGGTCCATTTTGGTTTGGGTCCATTTTGGTTTGGCCCCACTTTGGTGTGGGTCCATTTTGGTTTGGGTCCATTTGGGTTTGTGGCCAATTTTGGTTTGGGTCCATTCTGGGTTGGGTCCATTTTTGTTTGGGTTAATTTTGGTTTGGGTCTACTTTGGTTTGGCTCCATTTTGGTTTGGGTCCATTTTGGTTTGGGTTTATTTTGGTTTGGCTCCATTTTAGTTTGGGCTTATTTTGGTTTGAGTCCATTTTGGTTTGGGTTTATTTTGGTTTGGGCATGGAGGGAACACCAATGATGAACCAGCTGCTTTAGTGGAGAACACAGGAAAGACTCCAAAAATGCGAAAAACCCCAGAAAATGATGAATTCTAGCAAGAATACAATGGGGATTGAGGGTGATCCCCACTTTGGGACCCTTCTCCTTCCCCTCCTGGTAAATCAAGGAGAAGGAGCCAGGCTGGAGGTTTGGGCTCGGAGCCTTTAGCCAGGTGAATAAATCCCTGTGGCTCCTGGGGCACAAGGGGCACCCCCAGCCCAGCTCTGCCACCCGACCCAGCACCACTGCAGGAATCTCCATTTTCTCATCATTTCTAAAGCAAAGCTGAACCTCAACATAGCTGATGTCCCCCATCCCTCAGGAGCACAGCTTCTGTGACAGAAAAATAAAATTCTTTTAGGGTTTTTGGGGGAAGCACAGGGGGTCCCATCCCTTCCTGAGGGCACTGCCTGTGCCAAGGTGCTGACCTGCCTGGGCAGCCATCATGAGGGCCGTGTTGCCATCGTTGTCCTGCTGGTTGATGTTGATGTAGGGACACTTCTGCAGCAGGGGCACGATGTCCACGAAGCCCTTGCAGCAGGCGAGCATCAGCGCGTTCTGGAGAGGGGACAGCGCTCAGCACCACGGCCCCACCACCATTCCAAACTGTCCCCCCACCCAAACCAGGCTGGAGCAGGATGGGAGGGCAGACAAAGGTTCTTCTCCAAGGTTTGGATCAATCCCAGGAGATCCACCTGCCCCACCTGCTTTAGCTTTCAGGATTTGCCTGCTCCAGGAAAATCCTCGTTCTGCTCCAAGGATTGGATCAATCCAAGAGATCCATCCCACCTTCCTATGCTACCTGCTCTAGCAGGCCCCAGCCTTCAGGATTTGCCTTCTCCTGGAAAATCCTCATTCTGCTCCACAGTTTGGATCAATCCCACGAGATCCATCCCACCCAGGCCTCTCCCTCCTGCTCCACCTGCTCTAGCAGCCCCCAGCTGTCAGGATTTGCCTGCTCCTAGAAAATCCTCATTCAGCTCCAAGGATTGGATAAATCCCAAGAGATCCATCCCACCTTCCTGCTCCACCTGCTCTAGCAGCCCCCAGCCTTCAGGATTTGCCTGCTCCTAGAAAATCCTCATTCAGCTCCAAGGATTGGATCAATCCCAGGAGATCCATCCCACCTTCCTTCTCCACCTACTTTAGCAACCCTCAGCCTTCAGGATTTGCCTTCTCCAGGAAAATCCACGTTCTGCTCCAAGAATTGGATCAATCTCAGAAGATCCATCCCACCCAGGCCTCTCCCTCCTGCTTCAGCAACCCCCAGCCTTCAGGACTTCCCTGCTTCTAGAAAATCCTTGTTTTGCTCCACAGTTTGGATCAGTCCAGAAGATCCATCCCACCCATCCCACTCTCCTGCCCCACCTGCTTCAGCAACCCTCAACCTTCAGGATTTGCCTGAAAACCCTCGTTCTGCTCCAAGGATTGGATCAATCCAGGAGATCCATCCTCTCCCTCCTGCTTTAGCAGCCCCCAGCCTTCAGGATTTGCCTGCCCCTGGAAAACCTCATTCTGTTCCAAGGTTTGGATCAATCCCAGAAGATCCATCTCACCCTCCTGCCCCACCTGTTTTAGCAACCCCCAGCCTTCAGGATTTGCCTGAAAATCCTCATTCTGCTCCAAGGATTTGATCAATCCCAGAAAATCCATCCCACCCAGGCCTCTCCTACTGTCCTGCCCCGCTTGCTCTAGCAGCCCCCAGCCTTCAGGATTTGCCTGCTCCTAGAAAATCCTCATTCAGCTCCAAGGATTGGATCAATCCCAGGAGACCCATCCCACCCTCCTGCTCCACCTGCTCTAGCAGCCCCCAGCCTTCAGGATTTGCCTTCTCCTGGAAAATCCTCATTCTGCTCCACAGCTTGGATCAATCCAGGAGATCCATCCCACCCAGGCCTCTCCCTCCTGCTTTAGCAGCCCCCAGCCTTCAGGATTTCCCTGCTCCTGAAAAATCCTCATTCAGCTCCAAGGATTGGATCAATCCCAGGAGATCCATCCCACCCTCCTGCCGCACCTGCTTCAGCAACCCCCAGCCTCCAGGATTTGCCTGCCCCTGGAAAACCTCATTCTGTTCCAAGGTTTGGATCAATCCCAGAAGATCCATCTCACCCTCCTGCCCCACCTGTCTTAGCAACCCCCAGCCTTCAGGATTTGCCTGAAAATCCTTATTCTGCTCCAAGGATTCGATCAATCCCAGAAGATCCATCTCACCCTCCTGCCACACCTGCTTCAGCAACCCTCAGCCTTCAGGATTTGCCTGCTCCTGGAAAATCCTCATTCAGCTCCAAGGATTGGATCAATCCCAGGAGACCCATCCCACCCTCCTGCCCCACCTACTTTAGCAACCTTCAGCCTTCAGGATTTGCCTGCTCCTGGAAAATCCTCATTCAGCTCCAAGGATTGGATCAATTCCAGGAGATCCATCCCACCTTCCTGCCCCACCTGCTCTAGCAGCCCCCAGCCTCCAGGATTTCCCTGAGAGCCCTGGTCCAGCCCCACAGGGTCCCACCCCACCCTCCCCAGGTGCTCACCCTCCCGTTGATGTCCAGCTCCGTGGCCTCGCTCCGGCTCACCCCACGCTCCAGCCTCTCCCACACCAGCTTGGCATCATTCCTGGCACAGCACTGGTAGAGGCTGAGGAACCCATCCCCGCCAGCCTCGGGGGACGCCTCGTAGCAGGGGTACACGGAGTCATCAGAGAAGATGCTGCTGCTGTCCGAGGGCTCCGAGGATCCTGAGGACGTTTCTTCCTCCTCCTCCTCCTCCTCATAGTGCAGCTCGGGGTCAGAGGCATCCAGGCTGGCACTGGGAGCTGCAGCAGGTTCTGCTCCTCTGCAGGCATCTGTCATCCGGCCCAGCCTGCCCGGGTGGCCGAGGGGGCACTCGGGGCTGTCACTGCCCTGTGCAGGCACAGAGGGGGTGGCACCAGCTGGGATGGCATGGTTTGCCTCAGATACCCCGGCTCTACCCTGAACATTTCTTCCCCAGGTGTGTCAGCCACCTCTCCCTTCCCCTCCCTCCCCCTCCATTTTGGTTTGGGTCCAATTTGGTTTGGCCTTATTTTGGTTTGGGTCTGTTTAGGTTTGGCTTTACTTTGGTTTGGGTTTACTTTGGTTTGGGTTTATTTTGGTTTGGGTTTATTTTGGTTTGGGTCCATTTTGGTTTGGGTCCATTTTGGTTTGGGTCCATTTTGGTTTGGGTCCATTTTGATTTAGCTCTACTTTGGTTTGACTCTATTTTGGTTTGGCTCCATTTTGGTGTAGGTCCATTTCGGTTTGGGCTTATTTTGGTTTGGGTCCATTTTGGTTTGGCTTTACTTTGGTTTGGCTCCATTTTGGTTTGGGTTTATTTGGGTTTGTGTCTGTTTTGGTTTGGATCCATTTTGGCTTGGCTCTACTTTGGTTTGGCTCCATTTTGGTTTGGATCCATTTGGGTTTGGCTCCATTTTGACAGACAGACCCTCCCAGCACTGTCTGTCAATCCTGGAATTCCAGAAGGGCATTCAGTGATTCGCAAAATTCAAAAGATGCCATCCACCCCTGGAGGACATTGTGTCATCCAGGTGTCCTTTGTCCCTTTGTCCCTCCCCTCCTGTCCCTGCTTGGTGGCTCCCTGCCCCTTCCCTGCCCCTCTCCCCGGGGTTCAAAGGAGCAGCAGCCACGGGCTCAGGGAGTTCTGGTGGAGCTGCTGCTGCATTCAGAGGCCTGAGGGCCAGAATAAAGCTCTGGATCCAAACCCTCCAGCAGAACCGACTCCTTTCCTTCACCATCACCTTAAAGCTTCTCCACAGAGGGAAACCTGAGCTCCTGCAGGCCTGGAATTGTCTCTAGTGCCCAGATACAGCATCCAGCCAGCCAAAAGTGTCTCTGAGGTGAAATCACCACACACCCAGCCAGCCAAAAGTGTCTCTGAGGTGAAATCACCACACATCCAGCTGGCCAAAGGTGTCTCTGAGGTGAAACCACCACACACCCAGCCAGCCAAAGGTGTCTCTGGGGTGAAAACATCACATACCCAGCCAGCCAAAAGCGTCTCTGAGGCAAAATCACCACACATCCAGCCAGCCAAAGGTGTCTCTGGGGTGAAACACCACACATCCAGCCAGCCAAAGGTGTCTCTGAGGGGAAATCACCACACACCCAGCCAGCCAAAGGTGTCTCTGGGGTGAGAACATCACACACCCAGCCAGCCAAAGGTGTCTCTAGGGTAAAACACCACACACCCAGCCAGCCAAAGTGTCTCTGGGGTGAAACACCACACACCCAGCTACCCAAAGTGTCTCTGGGGAGAAATCACCACACATCCAGCTGGCCAAAAGTGACTCTGGGGTAAAACGCCACACATCCAGCTACCCAAAGTGTCTCTGAGGCAAAACCACCACACATCCAGCTGGCCAAAAGTGGCTCTGGAGTAAAACACCACACATCCAGCCAGCCAAAAGTGTCTCTGGGGTAAAACATCACACACCCAGCCAGCCAAAGGTGTCTCTGGGGTAAAACACCACACACCCAGACAGCCAAAGGTGTCTCTGGGGTAAAACACCACACACCCAGCCAGCCAAAAGTGTCTCTGGGGTGAAACACCACACACCCAGCTACCCAAAGTGTCTCTGGGGTGAAATCACCACACACCCAGCCAGCCAAAGGTGTCTCTGGGGTGAAAACATCACATACCCAGCCAGCCAAAGGTGTCTCTGAGGCGAAATCACCACACACCCAGCTACCCAGTGTCTCTGAGGCAAAACCACCACACATCCAGCTGGCCAAAAGTGACTCTGGGGTAAAACACCACACATCGAGCTACCCAAAGTGTCTCTGGGGTAAAACACCACACACCCAGCCAGCCAAAGGTGTCTCTGGGGTGAAACCACCACACACCCAGCTACCCAAAGTGTCTCTGAGGCAAAACCACCGCACATCCAGCTGGCCAAAAGTGGCTCTGGGGTGAAATCACCACACACCCAGCTACCCAAAGTGTTTCTGGGGTGAAACACCACACACCCAGCCAGCCAAAGGTGTCTCTGGGGTAAAACATCACACATCCAGCTACCAGAAGTGTCTCTGGGGTGAAATCACCACACATCCAGCTGGCCAAAAGTGTCTCTGGGGTAAAACATCACACATCCAGCCAGCCAAAGATGTCTCTGGGGTGAAATCACCACACATCCAGCTACCCAAAGTGTCTCTGGGGTGAAACACCACACACCCAGCCAGCCAAAGGTGTCTCTGGGGTGAAAACATCACACACCCAGCTACCCAAAGTGTCTCTGGGGTGAAACCACCACACACCCAGCTACCCAAAGTGTCTCTGGGGTAAAACATCACACACCCAGCCAGCCAAAGTGTCTCTGGGGTGAAAACATCCCACATCCAGCTACCCAAAGTGTCTCTGGGGTAAAACATCACGCACCCAGCCAGCCAAAGGTGTCTCTGGGGTGAAAACATCCCACATCCAGCTACCCAAAGTGTCTCTGGGGTAAAACATCACACACCCAGCTACCCAAAGTGTCTCTGGGGTGAAACCACCACAGCTGCCGCCTTTTGGTCCAGCAGGAAGGGCCAGACAAGCCCAGGCAGGTCCCATCCATCTATATTGGTAATTATTCCAATAACCAGGATATTTTAGGAAAAATCCCCTCTCCAGGATTTTTTCTCCTGAGGTGCTGGGAGGCTTCAGCTACTCCATGTTTTGCTCCTCTGGATGTGATTTGGAGAAGTGTTTAGGCAGCATGTGAATTGTTTTTAATTAATGGCCAATCACAGTCCAGTTGTGTCAGACACTCTGGTCAGTCACAGGTTTTTATTATAATTCTTATCTGGCCTTCTGATGTTTCCTTTCTCTTTATTTAGTATAGTTTTAGTATATAATTTTAATGTAATATGATATGATATGATATATGTATATATTTATATATTTAGTATATATAATTATATTTTATATACTATATAAGATATAATATAATAATTACATATCTCCTTTTCCTTTACTATAGTTTTAATATATAATTTTAATGTAATATGATATGATATATGTATATATTTATATATTTAGTATGTATAATTATATATATTTTATATATTATGTAAGATATAATAATTACGTATCTCCTTTTTCTTTAGTATAGTTTTAGTATATATTTTTAATGTAATATGATATGATATATGTATATATTTATATATTTAGTACGTATAATTATATATATTTTATATATTATATAAGATATAATATAATAATTACATATCTCCTTTCTCTTTGTTTAGTATAGTTTTAGTATATATTTTTAATGTAATATGATATGATATATGTATATATCTATCTATTTAGTATGTATAATTATATATATTTTATATATTATATAAGATATAATAATTACATATCTCCTTTCTCTTTGTTTAGTATAGTTTTAGTATATAATTTTAATGTAATATGATATGATATATGTATATATCTATATATTTAGTTCATATAATTATATATATTTTATATATTATATAAAAAATAATATAATGATTACATATATCCTTTCTCTTTCTTTAGTATAGTTTTAGTATATAATGTTAATGTAATATGATATGATATATGTATATATTTATATATTTAGTACGTATAATTATATATATATTATATATTATATAAGACATAATATAATAATTACATATCTCCTTTTTCTTCAGTATAGTTTTAGTATATAATTTTAATGTAATATGATATGATATATGTATATATTTATATATTCAGTACGTATAATTATATATATTTTATCTATTATATAAGATATAATATAATAATTACATATCTCCTTTCTCTTTATTTAGTATAGTTTTAGTATATAATTTTAATGTAATATGATATGATATGATATATGTATATATTTATATATTTAGTATGTATAATTATATATATTTTATATATTATATAAGATATAATAATTACATATCTCCTTTTTGTTCAGTATAGTTTTAGTATATAATTTTATGTAATGTGATATGATATATGTATATATTTATATATTCAGTATATATAATTATATATATTTTATATATTATATAAGATATAATATAATAATTACATATCTTCTTTTTCTTTAGTATAGTTTTAATATATAATTTTAATGTAATATGATATGATATATGTATATATCTATATATTTAGTATATGTAATTATATATATTACCTATCTTATATAAGATATAATAACTACGTATAATAATATATTATTATATATTATAATTTATATTATATTACATTATATTATATTATATATATATTATATAATATAAAATATATATAATTATATATAATAATATAATACATTTTTTGGCCTGTCAGCTTTAGCCACACCATGGTGTAGATGCTTTAAATTGAATTATCTAAAATAACCCCTCGTGGCTCCTACTACAATGCATCTTTCATAATTCCATTTCTCCAAAATATCTGATATTATTTGCCTCCACACCCTTACTCCAGAGATTTCATTCTTCTACAACACTTTGCAATTTTTAATCTCTGAATTCCATTAATGTGGAATTTATTCCTCTACTATAGTTTGTCATTTTTAATCTCTGAATTCCATGAATGAGGAATTTATTCTTCCACTACAGGTTTGTAATTTTCAATCTCTGAATTCCATTAATGAGGAATTTATTCTTCCACTACAGGTTTGTAATTTTCAATCTCTGAATGCCATTAATGAGGAATTTAATTTAATTTTCAATCTCTGAATTCCATGAATGTGGAATTTATTCTTCCACTACAGGTTTGTAATTTTCAATATCTGAATGCCATTAATGAGGAATTAAATTTAATTTACTTTTCAATCTCTGAATGCTATTAATGAGGAATTCATTCTTCTACTACAGTTTGTAATTTCAAATTTGTGAATTCCATTAATGAAAAATTTATTTTTCTACTACAGGTTTGTAATTCTCAATCTCTGAATTCCATGAATGAGGAATTAAATTTAATTTAATTTTTAATCTCTGAATTTCATTAATGAGGAATTTAATTTAATTTTTAATCTCTGAATCCCATGAATGAGGAATTTAATTTAATTTAATTTTTAATCTCTGAATTTCATTAATGAGGAATTAAATTAAATTAAATTTTTCATCTCTGAATTCCATGAATGAGGAATTTAATTTAATTTAATTTTTAATCTCTGAATGCCATTAATGAGGAATTTATTCCTCTACTACAGCTTGTCATTTTTAATCTCTGAAATCCATGAATGAGGAATTTATTCCTCTACTACAGGTTTGTAATTTTCAATCCCTGAATGCCATGAATGAGGAATTTAATTTAATTTTTAATCTCCGAATTCCATGAATGAGGAATTCATTCTTCTACTACAGATTTGTCATTTTCAATATCTGAATGCCATTAATGAGGAATTTAATTTAATTTTCAATCTCTGAATTCCATTAATGAGGAATTCATTCTTCTACTACAGGTTTGTAATTTTCAATCTCTGAATTCCATTAATGTGGAATTTATTCTTCCACTACAGGTTTGTCATTTTCAATATCTGAATGCCATTAATGAGGAATTTAATTTAATTTACTTTTCAGTCTCTGAATGCTATTAATGAGGAATTCATTCTTCTACTACAATTTGTAATTTCAAATCTCTGAATTCCATTAATGAGAAATTTATTCCTCTACTACAGGTGTGTAATTCTCAATCTCTGAATTGTATTAATGAGGAATTAAATTTAATTTAATTTTTAATCTCTGAATTCCATGAATGAGGAATTAAATTTAATTTAATTTTTAATCTCTGAATTCCATGAATGAGGAATTTAATTTAATTTAATTTAATATTCAATCTCTAAATGCCATTAATGAGGAATTCATTCTTCTACTACAGGTTTGTAATTTTCAATCTCTGAATGCCATTAATGAGGAATTTAATTTAATTTTCAATCTCTGAATTCCATGAATGAGGAATTTATTCTTCTACTACAGGTTTGTAATTTTCAATATCTGAATGCCATTAATGAGGAATTAAATTTAATTTACTTTTCAATCTCTGATTGCTATTAATGAGGAATTCATTCTTCTACTACAGTTTGTAATTTCAAATTTGTGAATTCCATTAATGAGGAATTTATTCCTCTACTACAGGTTTGTAATTTTCAATCCCTGAATGCCATTAATGAGGAATTAAATTTAATTTAATTTTTAATCTCTGAATTCCATGAATGAGGAATTTAATTTAATTTAATTTTTAATCTCTAAATTCCATTAATGAGGAATTTATTCTTCTACTACAGTTTGTAATTTTCAATATATGAATGCCATTAAGGAATTTAATTTAATTTAATTTTCAATCTCTGAATGCCATTAATGAGGAATTTAATTTAATTTAATTTTTAATCTCTGAATTCCATGAATGAGGAATTTAATTTAATTTAATTTTTAATCTCTGAATGTCATTAATGAGGAATTCATTCTTCTACTACAATTTGTCATTTTCAATATCTGAATTCCATTAATGAGGAATTTAATTTAATTTCTTTTTCAATCTCTGAATGCCATTAATGAGGAATTTATTCCTCTACTACAGTTTGTAATTTTTAATCTCTGAATTCCATGAATGAGGAATTTAATTTAATTTAATTTTTAATCTCTAAATTCCATTAATGAGGAATTTATTCTTCTACTACAGGTTTGTAATTTTCAATATCTGAATTCCATGAATGAGGAATTTATTCCTCTACTACAGTTTGTAATTTTTAATCTCTGAATTCCATTAATGAGGAATTTATTCCTCTACTACCGGTTTGTAATTTTTAATATATGAATGCCATTAAGGAATTTAATTTAATTTAATTTTTAATCTATGAATTCCATGAATGAGGAATTTAATTTAATTTTTAATCTCTGAATTCCATGAATGAGGAATTAAATTTAATTTACTTTTCAATCTCTGAATGCCATTAATGAGGAATTAAATTAATTTAATATTAGTAGAGGTAGTAGAGGAATTAAATTTCCTCTACTACTGGTTTGTAATTTTCAATCTCTGAATTCCATGAATGAGGAATTTAATTTAATTTCATTTTCAATCTCTGAATGCCATTAGTGAGGAATTTATTCCTCTACTACAGGTTTGTAATTTTCAATATATGAATGCCATTAAGGAATTTAATTTAATTTAATTTTCAATCTCTGAATTCCATTAATGAGGAATTTATTCCTCTACTACAGGTTTGTAATTTTCAATATATGAATGCCATTAATGAGGAATTAAATTTAATTTAATTTTCAATCTCTAAATTCCATTAATGAGGAATTTATTCTTCTACTACAGGTTTGTAATTTTCAATCTCTGAATGCCATTAATGAGGAATTAAATTAAATTTAATTTTCAATCTCTAAATTCCATTAATGAGGAATTTATTCTTCTACTACCGGTTTGTAATTTTCAATCTCTGAATGCCATTAATGAGGAATTTAATTTTTAATCTCTGAATTTCATTAATGAGGAATTTAATTTAATTTAATTTTCAATCTCTGAATGCCATTAGTGAGGAATTTATTCCTCTACTACAGGTTTGTAATTTTCAATATATGAATGCCATTAAGGAATTTAATTTAATTTAATTTTCAATCTCTAAATTCCATTAATGAGGAATTTATTCTTCTACTACAGGTTTGTAATTTTCAATCTCTGAATGCCATTAAGGAATTTAATTTAATTTCATTTTCAATCTCTGAACACAGCAGCTCCTGGCTCCCCCAGGACTCACAATCCTGGCAGCAGGGACCAAACCCTCCCACCTCTTAGCAGAAGCCCCAATTAATCAATTAATTAGGAGGAAAATTCCAAATTCCACTCAACCTCCCCACCCCTGCGGCGTTCCCGAGCATGGAGGGAAATTCCTCTCACCTGGATCCTGCCGGGGCTGCTCCGGTCTCCCCGCGGGTCCCTCCTCAGCGGGGCAGCATCGTGGCCACGGCCGGCAGGAAAAACTCCCCGAGCATCCCCGGGCTGTCCCTCTGTCCCCTGGGATGTCCCTCTGTCCCTGGGATGTCCCTCTGTCCCTGGGATGTCCCTCTGTCCCCTGGGCTGTCCCTCTGTCCCTGGGCTGTCCCTCTGTCCTCTGGGATGTCCCTCTGTCCCCCGGGATGTCCCTCTGTCCCTGGGCTGTCCCTCTGTCCCTGGGCTGTCCCTCTGTCCCCGGGATGTCCCTCTGTCCCCTGGGTGTCCCTCTGTCCCTGGGCTGTCCCTCTGTCCCTGGGCTGTCCCTCTGTCCCTGGGATGTCCCTCTGTCCCTGGGCTGTCCCTCTGTCCCCCGGGATGTCCCTCTGTCCCTGGGCTGTCCCTCTGTCCCTGGGATGTCCCTCTGTCCCTGGGCTGTCCCTCTGTCCCCCGGGATGTCCCTCTGTCCCCTGGGCTGTCCCTCTGTCCCTGGGCTGTCCCTCTCTCCCTGGGCTGTCCCTCTGTCCCCTGGGATGTCCCTCTGTCCCCTGGGCTGTCCCTCTGTCCCTGGGCTGTCCCTCTGTCCCCGGGATGTCCCTCTGTCCCCTGGGCTGTCCCTCTGTCCCCCGGGATGTCCCTCTGTCCCTGGGCTGTCCCTCTGTCCTCTGGGATGTCCCTCTGTCCCTGGGTTGTCCCTCTGTCCCCGGGATGTCCCTCTGTCCCCGGGATGTCCCTCTGTCCCTGGGCTGTCCCTCTGTCCCCTGGGCTGTCCCTCTGTCCCCTGGGATGTCCCTCTGTCCCTGGGCTGTCCCTCTGTCCTCTGGGATGTCCCTCTGTCCCTGGGTTGTCCCTCTGTCCCCTGGGATGTCCCTCTGTCCCTGGGATGTCCCTCTGTCCCCTGGGCTGTCCCTCTGTCCCTGGGCTGTCCCTCTGTCCCTGGGCTGTCCCTCTGTCCCTGGGCAGGAGCCCCGGGTCTGTGCCCGGTGCCCGAGGTGGCTTTTTGGCACCAAAGCTGTGACAACCTGCACGTTGACGTGGGCTCAGCGAGCCAGGAGATCTGCAATTAAATTGTTGCTTTAAATGGCTGCATCCATCCTGAGCAGGATCAGGACAGGATTTAGTGTCTTTAGCTGCTGGGAGCCCTGGGTTGTATTTTTATATGTTTATACAGCCTGAGCAGCCCCACAGGCTCAGCTGAAATGCCAAAAAAAACCCTCATTCCACCTGACTTTCTAGCCAGGTGAATTGGCTGAGCAGGTAATTCTGGGAATTCTGGGAATTGGCTGAGCAGGTAATTCTGGGAACTGGCTGAGCAGATCATTCTGCTTGGTTTTTTTATATTTAAATGAAATGAAATTAAATTCCTCATTAATGGAATTCAGAGACTGGAAATTACAAACTGTAGTAGAGGAATTTAAAAAGCTGTGTTTTGTGTCAGGTGTATTTGTGATTGTGATATGTGTGGAGACCAACCATGGAACAGTTGCAAATGCTCATAATTACTGAGGAAGGTAAAGCATGGAAGAAGCCTTTGAGCCAATCTTTTGTTTGCAATTAACCTTATTTGATTTAGAAGCATTGGAATTAAAGCCTTAAGGATGTTGCTCTTTGCTTTTAGTTTGCTTGTAGGAGCTGCTGGGAGCCCTGGGCTGTATTTTTATATTTTTATACAGCCTGAGCAGCCCCACAGGCTCAGCTGAAATGCCAAAAAAAAACCTCATTCCACCTGACTTTCTAGCCAGGTGAATTGGCTGAGCAGATCACTCTGCTTGTTTTTTTTAAATTAAAATTAAATTAAATTCCTCATTAATGGAATTCAAAGATTGGAAAGTACAAACTGTAGTAGAGGAATAAAAAAAGCTGTGTTTCGTGTCAACCAACCATGGAAAAGTTCTAAATTCTAAAACTGAGCAAAGTAAAGCATGGAAGAAGCCTTTGAGCCAATCTTTTGTTTGCAAATAACCTTAGTTGATTTAGAAGCATTGGAATTAAAGCATTAAGGATGTTGCTCTTTGCTTGTAGGAGCTGCTGGGAGCCCTGGGCTGTATTTTTATATTTTTATACAGCCTGAGCAGCCCCACAGGCTCAGCTGAAATGCCAAAAAAAAACCTCATTCCACCTGACTTTCTAGCCAGGTGAATTGGCTGAGCAGGTAATTCTGGGAACTGGCTGAGCAGATCATTCTGCTTGGTTTTTTTTATATTAAAATGAAATTAAATTAAATTCCTCATTAATGGAATTCAAAGATTGGAAATTACAAACTGTAGTAGAGGAATTTAAAAAGCTGTATTTTGTGTCAGGTGTATTTGTGATTGTGATATGTGTGGAGACCAACCATGTTGCAAATTCTCATAATTACTGAGGAAAGTAAAGCATGGAAGAAGCCTTTGAGCCAATCTTTTGTTTGCAAATAACCTTATTTGATTTAGAAGCATTGGAATTAAAGCCTTAAGGATGTTGCTCTTTGCTTGTAGGAGCTGCTGGGAGCCCTGGGTTGTATTTTTATATGTTTATACAGCCTGAGCAGCCCCACAGGCTCAGCTGAAACGCCAAAAAAAACCCTCATTCCACCTGACTTTCTAGCCAGGTGAATTGGCTGAGCAGGTAATTCTGGGAACTGGCTGAGCAGATCCTTCTGCTTGGTTTTTTTTTTTAATTAAAATTAAATTAAATTCCTCATTAATGGAATTCAGAGATTGGAAAGTACAAACTGTAGTAGAGGAATAAAAAAAGCTGTGTTTTGTGTCAACCAACCATGGAAAAGTTCTAAATTCTAAAACTGAGGAAAGTAAAGCATGGAAGAAGCCTTTGAGCCAATCTTTTGTTTGCAATTAACCTTATTTGATTTAGAAGCATTGGAATTAAAGCCTTAAGGATGTTGCTCTTTGCTTGTAGGAGCTGCTGGGAGCCCTGGGTTGTATTTTTATATTTTTATACAGCCTGAGCAGCCCCACAGGCTCAGCTGAAATGCCAAAAAAAAACCTCATTCCACCTGACTTTCTAGCCAGGTGAATTGGCTGAGCAGGTAATTCTGCTGCTTGGTTTTTTTATATTAAAATTAAATTCCTCATCAATGGAATTCAGAGATTGGAAATTACAAACTGTAGTAGAGGAATAAAAAAAGCTGTGTTTCGTGTCAACCAACCATGGAAAAGTTCTAAATTCTAAAACTGAGGAAGGTAAAGCATGGAAGAAGCCTTTGAGCCCATCCTTTGTTTGCAAATAACCCTGGGTGATTGAGGAGCACTGGAATTAAAGCATTAAGGATGTTGCTCTTTGCTTGTAGTTAATCCTTAAAGAGTTCTGCAATAATAACCTTTTGAAGTTTAATTTTAGAATATTTCTGGTATCCTTGAAACTATAGCTTTGGAATATATATAAAGGAAATATGCTTATCTCACCCCTTAATAAAGCAGAGAAAAACAGCTTGAGAAAGGAAGATGAACATCAGCTCAAGGATTTATAATTTTGATCACAGGAAGATGAACATCACTGTTATGAGATTTAGAGTCCTTGTAATTAAAAGGTGGACCCACATCTGGAGAACTGGACCTCACCAGATGGGATTCATTGTTCTTCTTTCTGAAACCAGACCACCAACATCTGCCATACTCCTTTTGGGATAAATCCTGAAAAAACTAAATCACAATAGTGTAGAGAATTAATGTGACATAAAAATTGGGAATAGGAACTGCTGATGAGTGAAAATTGGAATAGAAACTGCTAGAATGAAGATCCTGGTACTGAATATCAAGACCCTGGTGCTAAATATAAAGATTCTGGTGCTGAATATGAAGACCCTGAGAAAGCTGATGAGTAGCCCCATAAACACCTGTAACCCTCAACTGTGGTTGTGCAGGTGGAGGGAAAACTTCTCCCACTGTACCCAGCGTGTATTGCTCATACTTTACCATATTAATTAATAAATTGATTGCTGCTGGAATATTGGCCTAGTCAAGCTTCTCATTTATAACAAACTGGACTTCACCAGATGGGATTTGTCTTTCTTCTTTTGGAAACCAGACCACCAATACTTGGGATACTCCTTTTGGGATACATCCTGAGAAAAACTAAATCACAATAGTTATAGAATTAATGTGACATAAAAATTTGGAATAGGAACTGCTGATGAGTGAAAATTGGAATAGAAACTGCAGAGAAAGCTGATGAGTACCCCCATAAACACCTGTAACCCTCAACTATGGGTGTGCAGGTGGAGGGAAAATTCCCCCACTTTACCCAGGACTGTATTGCTCAAACTTTACCATATTAATTAATAAATGGATTGCTGCTGGAATATTGGCCTAGCCAAGCTTCTTACTTATAACAAACTGGACTTCACCAGATGGGATTTGTCTTTCTTCTTTTGGAAACCAGACCACCAATACTTGGGATATTCCTTTTGGGATACATCTTGAGAAAAACTAAATCACAATAGTGTATGGAATTGTGATAAAAAATTGGGAATAGAAACTGCTGATGAGTAAAAATTGGAATAGAAACTGCTAGAATGAAGATCCTGGTGCTGAATATGAAGACCCTGAGAAAGCTGATGAGTACCCCCATAAACACCTGTAACCCTCAACTGTGGTTGTGCAGGTGGAGGGAAAACTTCTCCCACTGTACCCAGCGTGTATTGCTCATATTTTACCATATTAATTAATAAATTGATTGCTGCTGGAATATTGGCCTAGCCAAGCTTCTCATTTATAACAAACTGGACTGCACCAGATGGGATTTGTCTTTCTTCTTTCAGAAACCAGACCATGACCACCTGGGATATTCCTTTTGGGATACATCCTGAGAAAAACTAAATCACAATAGTGTATGGAATTGTGATAAAAAATTGGGAATAGAAACTGCTGATGAGTAAAAATTGGAATAGAAACTGCTAGAATGAAGATCCTGGTGCTGAATATGAAGATTCTGGTGCTGAATATGAAGACCCTGAGAAAGCTGATGAGTACCCCCATAAATACCTGTAACCCTCAACTATGGGTGTGCAGCTGGAGGAAAAACTTTCCCCACTGTACCCAGTGTGTATTGACTATACTTTACAATATTAATTAATAAATTGATTGCTGCTTGAATATTGGCTTAATCAAGCTCCTCATTTATAACAAACTGGACTTCACCAGATGGGATTCATCTTTCTTCTTTCAGAAACCAGACCATCAATATCTGGGATACTCCTTTTGGGATACATGCTGAGAAAAACTAAATAATAATAGTGTATGGAATTGTGAAGTAAAAATTTGGAATAGAAACTGCTGATGAGTAAAAACTGGAATAGAAACTGCTGGAATGAAGATCCTGGTGCTGAATATGAAGACCCTGGTGTTAAATATGAAGACCCTGAGAAAGCTGATGAGTACCCCCATAAACACCTGTAACCCTCAACTGTGGGTGTGCAGGTGGAGGGAAAACTTCCCCCACTGTACCCAGTGTGTATTGCTCATACTTTACCATATTAATTAATAAATTGATTGCTGCTGGAATATTGGCCTAATCAAGCTTCTCATTTATAACAAACTGGACTGCACCAGATGGGATTTGTCTTTCTTCTTTCAGAAACCAGACCATGACCACCTGGGATATTCCTTTTGGGATACATCCTGAGAAAAACTGGATCCCAATAGTGTAGAGAATTAATGTGACATAAAAATTGGGAATAGAGACTGCTGATGAGTGAAGATTGGAATAGAAACTGCAGAGAAAGCTGATGAGTACCCCCATAAACACCTGTAACCCTCAACTATGGGTGTGCAGTTGGAGGGAAAACTTCCCCCGCTGCACCCAGGACTGTATTGCTCATATTTTACCATATTAATTAATAAATTGATTGCTGCTGGAATATTGGCCTAATCAAGCTTCTCATTTATAACACACTCCAATCAAGGGCTTGGACACCTGGAATGCAAACGTGCATTCAACAAACTCTGTGATTTCCCCTTGAAGCTGCCTTGGAGTTTCCATCCCTCCTGCCCCACGGGGAATGAATTCCAAAGCTCTCAGCCCAAGACCTGCAAAAATCGTTTTTCCCAAATTCCACATGAAGCCTGACTGTTCTCTTCAGCTTTAAAGGGTTTTTTGTTGTTGTTTGTGTTGTGGGGGTTTTTATGTGTTTGCTGAAGCTCCAGGGCCAGCTGGACTGTGACAGGGCATTCCCAGTCCCTGATCAGCTTTTCTTGCCAAAAAACAGGAATTTGGTGCCAAGGCAAATCGTGGGAGAGGGCAGAGGGCGCTTTGCTGCACACACGAAAATATGTGAAATATATAAATAAATATATATAAAATATGTGAAATATATGAAAAATATGGATCAGAGGAGGGATCCCAGCTGTTCCCTCCGTGCTGGGAAGCACGAGCTGGGAATCCTGGGGCTGAATATAAAGATCCTGGTGCTGAATATGAATATTCTGGTGCTGAATATGAAGATCCTGGTGCTGTATATAAAAATGCTGGTGCTGAATATAAAAATGCTGGTCCTAAATATGAATATTCTGGTGCTGAATATGAATATTCTGGTGCTGAATATGAATAATCTGGTGCTGAATATTAATATTCTAGTGCTGAATATGAACATTCTGGTGATGAATATAAATATAAAAATGCTGAATATAAAGACCCTGGCGCTGAATATTAATATTCTGGTGCTGAATATGAATATACAAATGCTGAATATAAACACCCTGGTGCTGAATATGAATATTCTGGCACTGGATACGAAGATCCTGGTGCTGAATATGAATTTTCTGGTTCTGAATATGAACATTCTGGTGATGAATATGAATATACAAATGCTGAATATAAACACCCTGGTGCTGAATATGAATATTCTGGTGCTGAATATGAATATTCTGGTGCTGAATATGAACATTCTGGTGCTGAATATGAATATTCTGGCACTGGAAATGAAGACCCTGGTGCTGAATATAAAGACCCTGGTGCTGAATATGAATATTCTGGTGCTGAATATGAAGACCCTGGTGCTGAATATGACGAACCTGGCGCTGAATATGAATATTCTGGTGCTGAATGTAAATATACCAAATGCTGAATATAAAGACCCTGGCGCTGAATGTGAATATTCTGAATATGAATATTCTGGTGCTGAATATGAATTTTCTGGCACTGGAAATGAAGACCCTGACGCTGAATATGAATTTTCTGGCGCTGAATATGAAGACCCTGGTGCTGAATATGAATTTTCTGGCGCTGAATATGAATTTTCTGATGCTGAATATGAAGACCCTGGTGCTGAAGGAGCAGATCTCGGTGCTGAATTTGAAGATCCTGGAGTAGATCTCGGTGCTGAATTTGAAGATCCTGGTGCAGATCTCGGTGCTGAATTTGAAGATCCTGATGAGGATCCCGTGCTGAACACCAGAGCCCTGCTGCTGAATGTGCAGCTCCCAGGCACAGCACGGCCACCACGGTGTCACCCTGCTGTGCCACCTCCCACCAGCACCACGGTGTCACCCTGCTGTGCCACCACGGTGTCACCCTGCTGTGCCACCTCCTGCCAGCACCACGGTGTCACCCTGCTGTGCCACCACGGTGTCACCCTGCTGTGCCACCTCCTGCCAGCACCACGGTGTCACCCTGCTGTGCCACCACGGTGTCACCCTGCTGTGCCACCCCCGCCAGCACCACGGTGTCACCCTGCTGTGCCACCACGGTGTCACCCTGCTGTGCCACCCCCGCCAGCACCACGGTGTCACCCTGCTGTGCCACCTCCCGCCAGCACCACGGTGTCACCCTGCTGTGCCACCACGGTGTCACCCTGCTGTGCCACCACGGTGTCACCCTGCTGTGCCACCTCCGCCAGCACCACGGTGTCACCCTGCTGTGCCACCTCCTGCCAGCACCACGGTGTCACCCTGCTGTGCCACCTCCTGCCAGCACCACGGTGTCACCCTGCTGTGCCACCACGGTGTCACCCTGCTGTGCCACCCCCGCCAGCACCACGGTGTCACCCTGCTGTGCCACCTCCTGCCAGCACCACGGTGTCACCCTGCTGTGCCACCACGGTGTCACCCTGCTGTGCCACCCCCGCCAGCACCACGGTGTCACCCTGCTGTGCCACCACGGTGTCACCCTGCTGTGCCACCTCCGCCAGCACCACGGTGTCACCCTGCTGTGCCACCTCCGCCAGCACCACGGTGTCACCCTGCTGTGCCACCACGGTGTCACCCTGCTGTGCCACCCCCGCCAGCACCACGGTGTCACCCTGCTGTGCCACCCCCGCCAGCCTCACGCTCTGCCTCACCTCAGGGAGCAGCTTTAGGGCTTAAGGAGTCACCCTGGCAGCCATGTGCTGTAATCTGCAGCCTGGAAAAGTCAGGAGGCTCTGAGGCAGTTATGTAAAGGCAGGGCCGGTGCTGGACTGGGTGCCCAGGTGGTCCTAAATATGAATATTCTGGTGCTGAATATGAATATACAAATGCTGAATATGAATATTCTGGTGCTGAATATGAATATTCTGGTGATGAATATAAATATAAAAATGCTGAATATAAACACTCTGGTACTGAATATGAATATTCTGGCACTGGAAATGAAGACCCTGGTGCTGAATATGAAGATCCTGGTGCTGAATATGAATATTCTGGTGCTGAATATGAACATTCTGGTGCTGAATATAAATATACAAATGCTGAATATAAAGACCCTGGTGCTGAATATGAAGATCCTGGCACTGGATATGAAGATCCTGGTGCTGAATATGAATATACAAATGCTGAATATGAATATTCTCGTACTGAATATGAATATTCTGGTGCTGAATATGAATATACAAATGCTGAATATAAAGACCCTGGCGCTGAATATGAATATTCTAGTGCTGAATATGAATATTCTGGTGCTGAATATGAATATAAAAATGATGAATATGAATATTCTGGTGCTGAATATGAATATACAAATGCTGAATATGAATATTCTGGTGCTGAATATGAATATTCTGGTGCTGAATATGAATATACAAATGCTGAATATAAAGACCCTGGCGCTGAATATGAATATTCTGGTGCTGAATATGAATATACAAATGCTGAATATAAACACTCTGGTGCTGAATATGAATATTCTGGCACTGGATATGAAGACCCTGGCACTGGAAATGAAGACCCTGGTGCTGAATATGAATATTCTGGTGCTGAATATGAATATTCTGGTGCTGAATATGAATATACAAATGCTGAATATAAAGACCCTGGCGCTGAATATGAATATTCTGGTGCTGAATATGAAGACCCTGGTGCAGCACAGAAAGGTTTTGCTGGGTGTTCCACACAACAGGCAGCCCCAAATCTGCACCTGAAACGCTGGGGATAAATGATTTCATTATATGGAAAGGATCAGGAATTCTCATGCAGGAGTTCCTGGCAGAAATTTAAATGTTGGCTCAAAAATTCAGTAACTCAAGGATTGCTCCAAGAAAAAGCTGCCAGGACAAACAGGACACAAACCCCTTAAAAATAATACCTTAGCCTTAAAATCCTAACTTTAACCTAACCCAGCACTAACCTATAGGCAGAAACTAAACTAAAAAAGTTAAAAAAATAAAAACCCTAATGCAAAAAACCACTTAATCTAAAAAACTGTCTTACCCAAAATCTAACCCTAAAGGCAATGGTAACAATAACCCTAAAAAATCACTAAACCTGAATCCTAACCCAAACCCAAAGCAAGAACACTAAAGGTAAAGCAAAAGCCCAAATCAAGAGCAAACCCAATCTCAAACCTTGACCATGACCAAATATTGAACCCTAACTTTGACCCTAACTCTAACCCTAACCCAACAATAACCTATAAACAGAAACCAAACAAAATACATAACTCTAAAGCTAAAAAATCCCCCAATTTAAAAACCCCCAATCTCCCCCAAAATCTAACCCTAAACACAATGGTAAAAATAATCCTAACAAAATCACTAAACCTGAATACTAAACCAAACCCAAATAACACTAAAGCAAAAACAAAAGCCCAAATCAAGAGCAAATCCAAATCCCAACCATAACCCTGACCAAACACTGAACCTAACCCTAACCCAACACTAACCTATGAGCAAAAACCAAACCCCAAACCATAACTCTAAAGTTAAAAAACCTAATCCAAAAAATCCCTAAGTCTTGCCCAAAATCTGACCCTAAAGGCAATGCTAACAATAATCCTAACAAAATCACTAAACCTGAATACTGAGCCAAACCCAAATAACACTAAAGCAAAAACAAAAGCCCAAATCAAAAGCAAACCCAATCCCTCACCATAACCCTGACCAAACAATCAACCCTGATCCTAACCCTAACCCTAACCCCCAGCTCTTACCCTAACTCTAACCCAACACTAACCTACAAGCAAAAACCAAATCCAAAACTCTAAAGCTAAAAAAACCTAATCCAACAAAACCCCCAAGTCTTACCCAAAATCTAACCCTAAAGGCAATGCTAACAATAATCCTAACAAAATCCCTAAACCTGAATATGAAACCAGACACAAATAACCAAACACAATAAAGGTAAAACAAAAGCCAAAACCAAAAGCAAACCCAATCCCTAAACCCTAACCCTGACCAAACACTGAACCCTGACCCTAAACATAACACCAACCCCAAGCCCTGATCCTAGCCCAACATTAACCTGTGAGCAAAAACCAAACCCAAAACAGAACTCTAAAGCTAAAAAAAAAAAACCTAATCCAAAAATCCTTAAGTTTTACCCAAAATCTGACCCTAAATACAATGCTAACAATAACCCTAACAAAATCCCTAAACCTGAATACTAAACCAAACCCAAATAACACTAAAGCAAAGACAAAGGCCCAAACCAAGAGCAAACCCAATCCCTAACCCTAACCCTGACCAAACACTGAACCCTAACCCTAACCCTAAAAATAACAATAACCCTAACACTAACCCTAACCCAACAATAACCTATAAGCAGAAACCAACCCAAAAAATGTAACTGTAAAGCTAAAAAATTATAATCAGAAAAAAACCTCCCAAGTCTCATCCAAAATCTAACCCTAAAGACAATGCTAACAATAATCCTAACAAAATCCCTAAACCTGAATATGAAACCAGACACAAATAACCAAACACAATAAAGGTAAAACAAAAGCCAAAACCAAAAGCAAACCCAATCCCTAAACCCTAACCCTGACCAAACACTGAACCCTGACCCTAAACATAACACCAACCCCAAGCCCTGATCCTAGCCCAACATTAACCTATAAGCAAAAACCAAACCCAAAACAGAACTCTAAAGCTAAAAAAAAAAAACCTAATCCAAAAATCCTTAAATTTTACCCAAAATCTGACCCTAAAGACAATGCTAACAATAACCCTAACAAAATCCCTAAACTGAATACTAAACCAAACCCAAATAACACTAAAGGTAAAGCAAAAGCCCAAATCAAAAGCAAACCCAATCCCTCACCATAACCCTGACCAAACAATCAACCCTGATCCTAACCCTGACCCTAACCCCAACCCCCAGCTCTTACCCTAACTCTAACCCAACACTAACCTATAAGCAAAAACCAAATCCAAAACTCTAAAGCTAAAAAAACCTAATCAAAAAAATCCCTAAGTCTTGCCCAAAATCGAACCCTAAATACAATGCTAACAATAACCCTAACAAAATCCCTGAACCTGAATACTGAGCCAAATCCACATAACACTAAAGCAAAAACAAAGGCCCAAATCAAAAGGAAACCCAATCCCTCACCATAACCCTGACCAAACACTGAACCCTAATCCTAACAATGACAATAACCCTTAGCCCTTACCTTAACCCTAACCATGACCCTGACTAAACATTGAACCTTAACCCTAATCATAACACCAACCCCAACCCCTAATCCTCACCCAACACTAACCTATAAGCAGAAACCAAACCCAAAATACACCTTTCAAGCTAAAAAACCCTAATCTAAAAAACCCCTAAGTCTTACCCGAAATCTAACCCTAAAGACAATGCTAACAATAATCCTAACAAAATCACTAAACTTGAATAATAACCTAAATAACCTTAAAGATAAAACAAAAGCCCAAACCAAGAGCAAACCCAAATCCTAACCATAACCCTGACCAAACACTGAACCCTAACCCTAACAATAACCCTAACCCCTAGCCCTAGCCCTTAGCCTGACCCAATACCAGCCTATAAGCAAAAAGCAACCCCAGAACATAACTCTAAAGATAAATTTAAAAAAACTAATCCAAAAAGCCTCCAAGACTTACCCAAAATCTAACCCTAAAGACAATGCTAACCATAATCATAACAAAATCCCTAAATCTGAATCCTATTTCAAACCCAAAGCAATAACAATATAATAAAACCAAAAGCCCAAATCAAAAGCAAACCAAATCCTAACCATAACCCTGACCAAACATTGAACCCTAACCCTAACAATAACCCTAACCCCTAGCCCTAGCCCTTAGCCCAACCCAATACCAGCCTATAAGCAAAAAGCAGCCCCAAAACACAACTCTAAAGCTAAAGAAAAAAAAAAAAAAAAAACGAATCCAAAAAACCTCCAAGACTTACCCAAAATCGAACCCTAAAGACAATGCTAACTATAATCATAACAAAATCCCTAAATCTGAATCCTATTCCAAACCCAAAGCAATAACAATAAGATAAAACCAAAAGCCCAAACCAAGAGCAAACCCAAATCCCTAGCCATGACCCTGACCAAACACTGAACCCTAACCCTAATCCTAACACCAACCCTAACCCTAACCCAACACTAACCTATAAGCAAAAACCAAACCCAAAACATAACCCTAAAGCTAAAAAAACCCTTAATTAAAGAAAAAAAAACCAAACCCTGAGTCTTCCCCAAAATCGAACCCTAAAGACAATGCTAATGATAATACCCTAAAGCAGAATCCCATTCCAAACCCAAAGCAATAACACTAAGGCTAAAACAAAAGCCCAAAACAAGAGCAAACCCAAACTCTCACCATAACCCTGACCAAACAATCAACCCCCGATCCTACCCCTAAACCTAACCCCTTGCTCTTACCCTACCTCTAACCCAGCGCTAACTTACAAGCAAAAACCAAACCCAAACCAGAACTCTAAAGCTTAAAAAAAATTAATCAAAAAAATCCCTGTCTTACCCAAAATCTAACCCTAATGAAAATCCCAGCAAAATCCCCCTACCTGAGTAATAACCCAAATAATCCTAAAGCTAAAACAAAAGCCCAAATCAAAAGCAAACCAGTCCCTAGCCATGACCCTGACCAAACCCTAACCCTAACCCTAATCCTAACACCGACCCTAAACCCCGACCCCAGCCCGATCCCTTGGCCGCCCGCGCTGGGTGGGTCAGAGCCGAGCGGGGCGCGATCGCCTCCTCTGCAAAGGCGCAGCGGCCCCGCGCGGCTGCTCCGCTGAGCTCGGACACAGCGACAGGGCAGGACACGGGGGACACGGGGGACAACACGGGGCAGGACACGGGGCAGGACACGGGGATGGACATGGGGGACAACACAGGGCAGGACAGAGAGCAGGACACACAGAGGGCAGGACACGGGGCAGGACACGGCACGGCACGGGACACAGGGCAGGACACGGGGCAGGACATACACAGGGCAGGACAAGGGGCAGGATAGAGGGCAGGGTGTGGGGCAGCACAGAGGGCAGGACAGAGGGCAGGACACGGCACGGCACGGGACACAGGGCAGGACACGGGACAGGACACAGCGCGGGACACACAGAGGGCAGGACAGAGGGCAGGACACAGGGGACAGCACAGGGTAGGACAGAGAACAGGACACACACAGGGTAGGACACGGGACAGGACACGGCGCGGGACACAGGGCAGGACAGAGGGCAGGACACAGGGCAGGACACAGGGCAGGACAGAGGGCAGGACACAGGGGACAGCACAGGGTAGGACAGAGAGCAGGACACACACAGGGCAGGACACGGGACAGGACACAGGGCACACACAGGGCAGGACAGAGGGCAGGACACAGGGCAGGACACAGGGCACACACAGGGCACACACAGGGCACACACAGGGCAGGACATCGCCTTCGGAACTGCTGCCGCTGCCCGCAGCCCCGCTCTGGGCACCGCGGGTCCCCCGGCACCCCCGGGCACCATCCCCGCTACGAGCCCGGCAGCCCCGACCCTCCGCGCTGCTCTTTCCCCTTCTCCTTTCCCATCTCTCCTGCGCTCCTGCCCTTCCTCAATCCGCTCTCCCTCCCGGGCCGGGCTCGCTCGCCGCTCCCGGGGCTGCAGCGAGCGAGCGGGCTCGGGGGAGCGCTCCGGCGATGCCGCGGCTCCCCCGCTACCGGGGCCCGGTGCCGCCGCTCCGCCGAGCCTGACAAGTATCCAAGGAGCCCGTTTGGCCACGGGCGAGCGAACGCCGGTTCCCGGGAGCCGCCCGCGAGCCCCCCGCCCCAAACGGCCGCGTCCCCCGCGCGCCCCGGGTTCCGCAGCGCTCCCGGTTCCGCCGGGCCAGCGGCCGCCGCTGCCGCTCCCTCTCCATCCCTCCCTCCCTCCCTCCCTGCCTCTCTCCTGGCCCAAAGGACAGCCCGGGTTGGCAGCCCGGAGCCGGAACCAGCGCAGCATCCCCGGTCCCCGCACGCTGAGGCTGCCGCTCGCTCGGAGGGACGCTGGGCTTGGGGTCCCTCCCTGCTACGGGTTGGTTTTGGGGACCGGGGGGTGGGGGAGATGGCAAACAAATGGCATCAGAGGGGAGGAAATTGGTGGCAGGGACGGGATAGGGGGATGGATGAGTTTTTTAGGGTCGAGGTGTTGGACCATGAGATGTGTTGAGGTGTTGGACCCCCCTGCTCCCCGTGAGGAACAACCTCGCTTGGTGGGATGCAGGACTGGGTTTGTGTTGTTTAAGGGCGGGGAGGGGATGCTGCTTTCTTTCCTGCCAAAGCCTCGCTGGGCAGCGCCAGCCCGGCGGGTTTGGGGGGTTTAGAGGGAATTTCCCGAGGCTCGGGGCTGTAAAACCCCCGGGGCAGGCTCGCAGCTCCGTGCCCAGCGCCCGGAGGTGTCACCCAGCCAGGCTCCGGGTGTTCCAGGAACACCTGTTTGGGTGTCAGGCAGCGGCTGCACCTCGCAGAACCTCAACCCTCTTGAAGCGATATACAGAATAAATAGACTCCACTGATTTATTAAAAATTATGGATATTGAACTAGTGCCAAAATCCAAATGTGATGGACAAAAACTCTCTCACAGTTTAAAGTTAGAAAGTGAATGTTTATTACAGGATAATTCCCAAAAACATACTGCAATTTACAGGTGATTACAGAGCCCTCTTATCTATACAAATATGGAATACCCAAAATAAAAATGCATATTCATAACCTTGGTACATCCCATTCCCAATATGGATATTGATCTAGCACCAATATCCAAAAACTCTCTCACAGTTTAGAGTTAGAAAGTGGATGTTTTTTGTGGGATAACTCCCAGGTACACACTGCAATTTACAGGTGATTACAGAGCCCTTTTATCTGTACAAGTATTGAAATACTTGTATAGATAAACCCAAAATACAAATGCATATTCATAACTTTGGTACCTCCCATTCCCTATTTCCCATGGGAATTAGTTCAAAAGCCATTAAGCATGTGCAGTTTGTTCCTTGAAATGGGGTCCCTTTCATGGGGAGGGGTCCCAAAATGAGGAAATAAATGAAGTCTTCTTCATTCTGACCTTTCTACCTTTCCAATGCAAATCTGACAAATGAACCCTTGGTAGAACTCCCATTCCCGTCCTCAATTGGTTTCAGAGCAGAGGAGCCCTGCAATTGTCTGATGTTCCTAAAGCCATTTATATATTCTTCATCATAAACCCAGCTAACCAAACATTGCACTGACAAGCAATCAATTATTAGTTAACTACTAAACCCATTTATTTCAATTAACTCCAATAAAGCTTATCTCTAACTAAAATCTTAGCTTGGAGTCAGATCCTCATCTCTTCCCTCAACATAAGACAAAATTGTGAACAGCATCACAATTTTTCATTGCTCATAGTGCTGGGTGGAGGCTGCAGGAGGTAAAGGGCAGAGTGAAATAAGAGATTTTTGAAGTTCACTGGTGTGACGGTGTTCACAGGGGTTCTTGGATGAGGGAAGAGACGAGGATCTGACTCCATATTACAGAAGGCTTGATTTATTATTTTATGATATATAGAACATTGAAACTATACTAAAAGAATAGAAGAAAGGGTTTCATCAGAAGGCAGCTAAGAATAGAAAAGCAAAGAATGATAACAAAGGTTTGTGGCTCGGGCTCTCTGTCCGAGCTAGCTGGGCTGTGATTGGCCATTAATTACAAACATCCAACATGGGCCAATCACAGATCCACCTGTTACATTCCACAGCAGCAGATAATCAATGTTTACATTTTGTTCCTGATGCCTCTCAGCTTCTCAGGAGGAAAAATCCTAAAGAAAGGATTATTCATAAAAGATGAGTGTGACAAAAAAATCTCTTATTTCTCTCTGCCCTTTATCTCCTGCAGCCTGCCCCCAGCACTGTGAGCCATGAAAAATCTCTTATTTCACTGTGCCCTTTATCTCCTGCAGGTGCCCCCGGCGCTGTGAGCCATGAAAAATCTCGATGTTGCCTTTAGGCGTGGTGACTTGGTTCTAAGTCTGGCACGGTGGCTCAATGCTTGGGCTCACTCGGTCCATAAGCTCCAGACACCAATGTGGTGGGCAACAAATGGTGTTTATTCAAGGGTCTGGGGGCTTTTATGGCTTGGGTAGCCTGTGTCATTTCCTTCTGCTCACATCTGGCTGGGTGCGGCCAAGCACGGAGCAATAGTTTAACTACAAGGTGAAGAGATGTCCTGACTGACTGTACAGCCCCAAATCTTCTGCACACAAGCCCTAACTCACCACATCTCTTATTTTGCTCTGCCCTTTACCTTCTGCAGCATCCACCCAGCGCTGTGAGCCATGAAAAATCTCTTATTTCTCTCTGCCCTTTACCTTCTGCAGCATCCACCCAGCGCTGTGAGCCATGAAAAATCTCTTATTTCTCTCTGCCCTTTATCTCCTGCAGGTGCCCCCAGCTGTGAGCCATGAAAAATCTCTTATTTCTCTCTGCCCTTTATCTCCTGCAGGTGCCCCCAGCTGTGAGCCATGAAAAATCTCTTATTTCTCTCTGTCCTTTATCTCCTGCAGGTGCCCCCAGCTGTGAGCCATGCAAAATCTCTTATTTCTCTCTGCCCTTTATCTCCTGCAGGTGCCCCCAGCTGTGAGCCATGGTGTGCTCCAGCCCCGTGCCCAGAGCCCAGGGCTCCGGCCCGGAGGAGCGGCGCGGTGCCCAGCCCGACCTGCTGTGGCTGGCCGACCTCACGGGCGCCCACCTGGGCTTGGCGCCCATCTCCCAGGACCCCGAGGATCGCTGCAGCATCTGGGAGAACCTGGTGAGCCTGGTGGATTTCCAGAGCCCGGGTTTTCCCCTGACCTCCGAGGAGCTCTGCCCCTACATCGACATCCCGCGCTCGGCCGCGCCCTCCCCGGCCACCGCGAGCCTGCCCCGGGCTGTGACCCCGCCGGGACCCCCGGGGGACGTCGACTACAGGACCAACAGCCGCGTCAAGCCGCCCTACTCCTACGCCACCCTGATCTGCATGGCCATGGAAGCCAGCCAGCAGCCCAAGCTCACCCTGGCTGCCATCTGCAAGTGGATCAGCGACAATTTCTGCTATTTCCGCCGTGCCCACCCCAGCTGGCAGGTAGGAGGGGGTGTCTGGGTTTGGAAAGTGCCTGCTGAGGAAGGCAGAGCCTCCCCTGGAGTGGAGAATGTAAACCCTCCCCTCATCTGAATTGGTATAAATTTTATATTAAAAATATGGGAGCAGGAATAACAGTTTGTCTTGGTTTGGAAAGACAGGTACCTGCTAATGAAGGCAGGAGCTTCCCCTGAAATGGAGAATGCAAACCCTCCTCTCATCTGAATTTCTACAAATTTTATATTGAAAATATGGGAGCAGGAATAAAAGTTTGTCTTGGTTTGGAAAGACAGGTGCCTGCTAAGGAAGGTAGGAGCATCTCCTGAAATGGAGAATGTAAACCCTCCCCTCATCTGAATTGATATAAATTTTATATTAAAAATATGGGAGCAGGAATAACAGTTTGTCTTGGTTTGGAAAGACAGGAGTCTGCTAAGGAAGGCAGGAGCCTCCTCTGAAATGGAGAATGTAAACCCTCCCCTTGTCTCAATTGATATAAATTTTATATTAAAAATATGGGAGCAGGAATAACAGTTTGACTTAGTTTTGAAAAACAGGAGTCTGCTAAGGAAGGCAGGAGTATTCCCTGAAATGGAGAATGTAAACCCTCCCCTCATCCGAATTGATATAAATTTTATATTGAAAATATGGGAGCAGGAATAACAGTTTGTCTTAGTTTTGAAAAACAGGAGTCTGCTAAGGAAGGCAGGAGCATCCCCTGGAATGGAGAATGTAAACCCTCCTCTCATCTGAATTTCTACAAATTTTATATTGAAAATATGGGAGCAGGAATAACAGTTTGTCTTAGTTTGGAAAGACAGGAGTCTGCTAAGGAAGGCAGGAGTATTCCCTGAAATGAAGAATGTAAACCCTCCCCTCATCTGAATTGTTATAAATTTGAAATTAAGGGGCTCTCAGGCAAAAAATATGGGAGCAGGAATAACAGTTCTTGAATAGGGAAGAAAAATAAAAGGATAAAATAAACAATGCAGTGAACTAGAACAGCACTGACAGAGTCAGAACCCAACCTGGCACCCTGTGGGTCAGGGTGTTGGTGTCAGTCCCGTTGGAATTGTGGCTGCAGCCCTCCTGCAGTGCCAGGGGTGGCTCTGTTGGAGCAGGGGGATCTGTAGAGAAGGATGGATTCTTCCTCTGAAGATCCAGGGGAAGGAGAGGCAGATGCTGCTCCTCTGGGGAATCCAGTGAAGAAGCTGTGCTGGTGTTCCACAATCTCCAGATTATATCTGGGTAGGAATGTTTGAAATCTCAGATTGTATCCAGGTAGGAATGTTTGAAATCTGGGATTGTATCCAGGTAGGAATGTGTGAAATCTGGGATTGTATCCAGGTAGGAATGTGTGAAATCTCAGATTTTATCTGGGTAGGAATGTTTGAAATCTCAGATTGCGTCCAGGCAGGAATGTTTGAAATCTCAGATTGTATCCAGGTAGGAATGTTTGAAATCTCAGATTTTATCTGGGTAGGAATGCTTGAAATCTCAGATTGTATCCAGGTAGGAATGTTTGAAATCTCGGATTGTATCCAGGTAGGAATGTTTGAAATCTCAGATTATATCTGGGTAGGAATGCTTGAAATCTCAGATTGTATCCAGATGGGAATTCAAATGAATATTATGTTATGTTTAGAAAGTTGTGTTGTATTAATTTTCTTAACTAGTGTGTTAAATATTGGGAAAATGCGTATTTTGTGATTGGCTTTTCACAAACATTCAAATGAATATTATATGTGTTATGTTAGAAAGGTATATTGTATTAATTTTCTTAAGTAGTGTGTTAAATATTGGGAAAAATGTGTATTTTATGATGGTTTTTCACAAATATTAAAATGAATATTATATGTGTTATGTTAGGAAGCTATGCTGTATTAATTTTCTTAAGTAGTGTGTTAAATATTGTGAAAAATGTGTATTTTGTGATTGGCTTATTGCAAACATTCAAAGTTTGTTCCATTAATTTTCTTAAGTAGCGTGTTAAATATAGTTTTAGGTTATAACACAATGTTAAAATAGAAACTATGTGCGTGGGATATGTGAAAAATGTGTATTTTATTTGGCTTTTTGCAAACATTCAAATGAATATTATATGTGTTATGTTAGAAAGTTGTGCTGTATTAATTTTCTTAAGTAGAGTGTTAAATACAGTTTTAGGTTGATAACATAATGTGAAAATAGGAACTATGCTATGTAGGATACTTTTTTTTGGGAGGACTCCCACTGAAATAGCAGCCACAGGACACCTGAATCTTTCAGAGAAACAGAATTTATTGCTCTTTTATGGAATTCTTCCCACCTTGACCATCAGGATTCAGGGGCAGAAGCTGCCACTGCCCAGACAGAACCCTGTGTTTAAATGGAATTTATGCATCATGCATGAGCTGTATGAATATGCAACAGGCTGCTGCTTTTAAGGGTTAATCCTCTGTTTTCTGGGCTTATTTTGCCCAGAAAAAGGTACCGAGACCATCCATAACTCTTTGTTTTTATTGTCTCGTATTGTCTTACATCCAAATTGTCCAAATTTTTATTCCTCTAATTATATTGCTATTTTTATAAGTATTTTATTACTATTAAACTTTGAAAATTTTAAAAACCAGTGATTGGCATTTTTCACATTCCCACCTCGCTCAGCCCTGAAGACACCTCAGGATTCAGAGGCAGAAGCTGACACTGCCCAGACAGAATCCTGTGTTTGAATGGAATTTATGCATCATGCATGAGATGTATGAATATGCAACAGGCTGTTGCTTTTAAGGGTTAATCCTCTATTAATGTGGGTCATTTTTCAGGCTTATTTTGCCCAGAAAAGGTACCTGGACAATCAGTTTTATTGTCTCATATTGTCCTAAATCCAAATTGTCCAAGTTTTTATTCCTCTAATTATATTGCTATTTTTATAACTATTTTATTACTATTAAATTTTTAAAATTTTACAAGTTTGTTGGTTTGTTTTTGCCTGCAGAGCTCCATCAGGCACAACCTGTGCATCAACAAGCGTTTTGTCAAGGTGCCCCGTGAGAAGGGGGAGCCGGGCAGAGGAGCCTTCTGGAAGCTTCACCCCCAGTACGCCCAGTGGCTCAAGAGCAGCACCCTCAAAGGGCACAGGTGATTTGCAGAAAAACCCAAATCCACTGATATAAGGGTCTCCTCGAGCTAGATTTGATAAGATTTTGGTGATTTTTATCACATTCAAGATAGCTCAGCTATTTCAGATGGATAAAATCAGCAGGATGGCTTCTGTGGAAGTGTTTGAAACAGAAAAGTTTTAATAAAAGACAAAATAACAAAATTCTTTATAGAGAAAACTGAGCTAGGTGCAAGAGGGGAAAAAACCAAATCCACTGATATAAAGGTCTCCTTGAGCTAGATTTTATAGGATTTTGGTGATTTGTATCATGATCGAGATAGCTCAGCTATTTCAGATGGGATAAAATCAGCAGGATGGCTTCTGTGGAAGTGTTGGAAACAGAAAAGTTTTAATAAAAGACAAAATAACAAAACTCTAGGGAGTAAACTAAGCTAGGTGCAAGAGGGAAAAAAACCCAAATCCACTAATATAAGGGTCTCCTCGAGCTAGATTTTATAAGATTTTGGTGATTTTTATCACATTCAAGATAGCTCAGCTATTTCAGATGGATAAAATCAGCAGGATGGCTTCTGTGGAAGTGTTGGAAACAGAAAAGTTTTAATAAAAGACAAAATAACAAAACTCTTTATAGAGAAAACTGAGCTAGGTGCAAGAGGAAAAAAACCAAATCCACTGATATAAGGGTCTGCTCAAGCTAGATTTTATAGGATTTTTGTGATTTATATCATGTTCGAGATAGCTCAGCTACTTCAGATGGATAAAATTAGCAGGATGGCTTCTGTGGAAGTGTTGGAAACAGAAAAGTTTTTACTAAAAAGTTTTAATAAAAGACAAAATAACAAAATTCTAGGGAGTAAACCAAGCTAGGTGCAAGAGGGAAAAAAACCCAAATCCACTGATATAAGGGTCTCTTCAATCTAGATTTTATAAGATTTTGGTGATTTGTATCATGTTTGAGATAGTTCAGCTATTTCAGATGGGTTAAAATCAGCAGGATGGCTTCTGTGGAAGTGTTTGAAACAGAAAAAAAATAATAAAGGGCAAAATAACAAAGCTCTTTACAGAGAAAAAATTTAGCTTGGGCAAGAGGTCCTCACTCCTGGTCAAACACCCTCAGGGGGCTCTGGGGCTGAGCCAAGGAAAGGAAAAAGTCATTGTTAGGAAAGAAAGCCATTATTAGGTGTGGTATTTTTTAGGGTCTTCCATGGCAGGAAGGAATGAATCTAACTCCATGAGTTAGAAGGCTGATATATGTTATGTTATGTTAATTGTATTATATTATATTATATTATATTATATTATATTATATTATATTATATTATATTATATTATATTATATTATATTATATTATATTATATTATATTATATTATATTATATTATATTATTTCATATTATATTACATTATATTATAATATGTTATGTTAATTATATTACATTACACTACATTATATCATATTACATTATATTAATTATATTAATTATATTAAAGAATGCTATATTAAACTCTACTAAAGAATAAAGAAAGGATACAGACAGAAGGCTAAAAGGAATGATAATGAAAAACTCGTGACTCTCTCCAGAGTCCTGACACAGCTTGGCCCCAATTGGCCATTAATTAATTAATTCCAAACAATCTACAGCAGAAACCAATTAAACAATCACCTGTAAACAATGTCTACAGCAGAAACCAATTAAAGAATCACCTGTAAACAATGTCCAACGTCCACAGCAGAAACCAATTAAAGAATCACCTGTTGATTAACAATCTCCAACCACATTCCCAAGCAGCAAAACACAGGAGAAGCAAATGAGATAATAATTGTTTTCATTTTCCCCTGAGCCTTCTCAGCTTCCCAGGAGAAGAATCCTGGGCGAAGGGAAATTATATTATATATATTATATTATATTATATTATATTATATTATATTATATTATATTATATTATATTATATTATATTATATTATATTATATTATATTATATTATATTATATTATATTATAATATCTTATGTTATCTTAATTATATTATTTTACATTACACTACATTATATTAATTATATTAATTATATTAACTATATTAAAGAATGCTATACTAAACTCTACTAAAGAATAAAGAAAAGATACAGACAGAAGGCTAAAAAGAATTATAATGAAAAACTTGTGACTCTCTCCAGAGTCCTGACAGAGCTTGGTCCCAGTTGGCCATTAATTCATTAATACCAAACAATTCACAGCAGAAACCAATTAAACAATCATCTGTAGACAATGTCCACAGCAGAAACCAATTAAAGAATCACCTGTTGATAAACAATCTCCAACCACATTCCCAAGCAGCAAAACACGGGAGAAGCAAATGAGATCAGAATTGTTTTCATTTTCCCCTGAGCCTCCTCAGCTCCCCAGGAGAAGAATCCTGGGCGAAGGGAAATTATATTATATATATTATATTATATTATATTATATTATATTATATTATATTATATTATATTATATTATATTATATTATATTATATTATATTATATTATATTATATTATATTATATTATATATTTCATATCATATTATATTATATTACACTATATTATAATATGTTATGTTATCTTAATTATATTATATTACATTACACTACATTATATTGTATTACATTATATTAATTATATTAAAGAATGCTATACTAAATTCTACTAAAGAATAAAGAAAGGATACAGACAGAAGGCTAAAAGGAATGATAATGAAAAACTTGTGACTCTCTCCAGAGTCCTGACACAGCTTGGCCCCAAATGGCCATTAATTCATTAATTCCAAACAATTCACAGCAGAAACCAATTAAACAATCACCTGTAAACAATGTCCAATGTCTACAGCAGAAACCAATTAAAGAATCACCTGTTGATAAACAATCTCCAACCACATTCCCAAGCAGCAAAACACAGAAGAAGCAAATGAGATCAGAATTGTTTTCATTTTCCCCTGAGCCTTCTCAGCTCCCCAGGAGAAGCGCCCTGGGCAAGGAGGATTTTTCAGGAACACGATGGTGACCCAGCTCTGTTCCACAGGGCCCTTCCCGAGCCTGTGCCAGCCTCCAGGCGAGCCCAGCAGTGCCCCCAGCGTGCCCCCAGCCCCGCTGCCACCGCTGCCACCGGCACCCGCGGCGGGCTCGAGGTGGGCGCGGAGCTGCAGCGGCTGCTGCGCGAGTTCGAGGAGTTTGAGAGCAGCCACAGGTGGAGCCCCGTGGAGAACCGAGGGGCCCAGCCGAGCCAGCAGCCCTGGGCAGAGGTGCCCTGGGCGCCCGGCTGTGCCCAGGGGTGCCAGGAGGGCCCGGGCGAGCTGACGGAGCTGAAGGGCAGCACGGAGTGGGAGGCGCTGCTGGACGCCCCCGTGGAGCAGGGGGAGTTCTGCGCTCTGGGGCAGCCTGGAGCCTTCCCCCTGCACCCCGGCAGGGCACGGGGCTGGGCCCAGGCCCTCCCTGAGCCCAGCCCTGCTAAGCCAGGCCTGGATGAAACCCTGATGGCCACGGCCTTCCTGGAGGCCGCGTGGCACGAGGAGATGAGGGGGAACGTGCCCGGCTGCATGCCCGCGGAGCCGGGCACTGCCAACTTCCAGGCCAGCAGGGAGCTCATGGACTGGGAGTCTCTGGCCCATCTGAGGCTCTATTAGAGATGGGAGATTAAACTAGACTAGATTATATTAGATTAAACTAGACTAGATTACATTAGATTAAATTAGACTAGATTAAATTAGACTAGATTATATTAGATTAAACTAGACTAGATTATATTAGATTATATTAGATTAAATTAGATTATATTAGATCTATTAGATTAATTAGACTAGAAACAATCTAGATTAGATTGCTTAGATTAATTAGACTAGACTAGACTAGGTTAGATTATATTTGTTAGATTAGATTAGATTAGACTAGACTAGGTTAGATTAGATTAGATTTTTAGATTAGATTCCATTCCATTCCATTCCATTTATTAGATTAGATTAATTTTAGATTAGATTGGATTAGATTACATTAGATTCAATTCAATCCAATTCAATTCAATTCAGTTCAATTCGATTGATTTAGGAGGGGCTTTAGGGGTGGGTGTAGATGATTTTATAGATGAGGGTTTGGGGGATTTTTTGCCCTCTGTTCTTTTTTTCTTTTTGCTGCTTTCTGTTCTGTTTTTTGCCTGGGGAATGATGCTGAAGATATTTGGGAATTTTAATTTTTAAAATTTTATTGGTAATTTTAAGAGATAGAATAAAGAAAGCAAAGCAAAGAAAGAAAAGAATTCCAGTTTTACTTTCTGGTTTCCTTCCAGCACCTTTTGCTGTGCCCTGGAGGCTGGGGACTGTCACTGTGCCATCACCCAGGGCTGGCACTGTCCCTGTGCCACTCCCCATGGCTGGCACTGTCCCTGTGTCATCACCCAGGGCTGGCACTGTCACTGTGCCACTCCCCATGGCTGGCACTGTCCCTGTGCCACTCCCCATGGTTGGCACTGTCCCTGTGCCATCACCCAGGCCTGGCACTGTCCCTGTGCCACTCCCTATGGTTGGCACTGTCCCTGTGCCACTCCCCATAGCTGGAACTGTCCCTGTGCCACTCCCCATGGGTGGCACTGTCCCTGTGCCACTCCCCATGGTTGGCACTGTCCCTGTGCCATCACCCAGGGCTGGCACTGTCCCTGTGCCACTGCTCAGGATCTGGTGTCAGGGCTGAGGTGACACAGGGGTGACAAAGGTGTGAGGGGTGACAGAACTGAGAGGTGACACAGGGCACACAGGTGACACAAGGGTGACACAATGGTGAGGGGTGACAAAGAGCTGGGAGGTGACACGGGGCTGGGGGTGACACGGGGCTCAGAGGTGACACGGGGCTGGGGGTGACACGGGGCTGGGGGTGACACGGGGCTCAGAGGTGACAAAGGACTTAAGGTGACAGGACTGGGAGGGGACACAGGGCTGAGAGGTGACAGAACTGAGGGGTGACAAGGAGCTCAGAGGTGACACAGGGGTGACACAAGGCTGGGAGGTGACAAAGGAGTGACATGGGACTCAGAGGTGACAGAACTGAGAGGTGACACAGGACTGAAGGGTGACCAGGGCTGAGGGGTGACAGGACTGGAAGGTGACAGAACTGAGGGGTGAAAAATGGGTGACACAGGACTGAGGGGTGACAAAGAGCTCAGAGGTGACACAGGGATGACACAAGGCTGGGAGGTGACAGAGCTGAGAGGAGACACAGGGCACAGAGGTGACACAGGACTGAGGGGTGACACAGGACTGAGGGGTGACACAGGGCTGAGGGGTGACAGGGGGCTCAGAGGTGACACAGGACTGAGGGGTGACACAGGACTGAGGGGTGACAGTGCTGGGAGGTGACACAGGGCTGAGGGGTGACAGGGGGCTCAGAGGTGACACAGGACTTAAGGTGACAGGACTGGAAGGTAACACAGGGCTGACACAGGGGTGAGGGGTGACACAACTGAGAGGTGGCAGGGCTGGGAGGGGACACAGGACTGAGGGGTGACCATGGCTGAGAGGTGACACAGGGCTGGGAGGTGACACAGGGGTGACACAGGGCTGGGAGGTGACACAGGACTCAGAAGTGACACAGGACTGAGGGGTGACACAGGGCACAGGGGTGACACAGGACTTATGGGTGACAGGGCTGAAAGGTGACACAGAACTGAGGGGTGACCAGGGCTGAGGGGTGACAGAACTGAAGGCTGACACAGGGGTGACACAAGGCTGGGAGGTGACAAAGGAGTGACACAGGGCTGGGAGGTGACAGAAGTGAGAGGTGACACTGGGCACAGAGGTGACAAAGAGCTGAGAAGTGACACAGGACTGAGGGGTGACAAAGGAGTGACACACAACTGAGGGGTGACCAGGGCTGAGGGGTGACAGAACTGAGGAGTCCCATGGGGCTCAGAGGTGACACAGGACTGAGGGGTGACAAAGAGCTCAGAGGTGACAAAGGAGTGACACAGGGGTGAGGGATGACAGAACTGGGGATGGCACAGGACTGAAGGGTGACCAGGACTGAGGGGTGACAGGGCTCAGAGGTGACACAGGACTGAGGGGTGACAGGGCTCAGAGGTGACACAGGACTGAGGGGTGACAGGGCTCAGAGGGGACACAGGGCTGGGAGGGGACACAGGGCTGGGAGGGGACACAGGACTGGGAGGGGACACAGGGCTGAGGGGTGACAGAAGGGAGGGGTGACACAGGACTGAACGGGGACCAGGACTCAGAGGTGCCACAGGGCTGGGAGGTGACAAACGGGTGACACAGGACTGAGGGGCCCCACGGGGCTGAGAGGTGCCACAGGGGTGAGAGGTGACACAGAACTTACAGGTGACAGTGATGGGAGGTGACACAGGGCACAGAGGTGACAAAGAGCTCAGAGGTGACAGGACTTGAGGGTGACAGGACTGAGGGTCACAATCCTGATTTTCCCCTATTTTTGATCCCCTGTTCCCCCACCCCATGTCCTGGGGATGACCCCAGATGTGTCCCCAGCTGTGTCCCCAGCTGTGACCCCCCCCCAGAATTTATTCCCTTTTACAGATTTCAGTCATTTCAAGGACATTTTTTCGTTTTTTAATAATTTTTATTTGACTAAATCCACCAGATCCTGGTCCTTGAGTCCCCCCTGCCCCCCAAAATCCAGAGGTCCCCTCAAATTCCTCCAAGCCTCCACTGGATTTTCATTTTCCATTTTTATTTTCCCAAATTTTGTGAATACAAAGCTTCTGTTCAATATTTTACAACTGGGAGCACTGGGATGGGCACAGGAATGGGCATGGGGGGAGAATGGGATGGGCACTGGGACGGGCATGGGGGGAGAATGGGATGGGCACTGGGATGGGCACAGGGGGAGCACTGGGATGGAAATGGGGGAGCACCCAAAAGGAACTTAGGGAACCCCAAAAGGATCTCAGGAAACACCAAAAGGTTCTCAGGAGACATCAAAAAGTTCTCAGGGAACCCCAAAAAGTTCTCAGGGAACCCCAAAAGGCACCCAGAACCCCAAAAGGATCTCAGGAAATCCCAAAATTCTCCCAGGAAACCCCAAAAGGATCTCAGGAGACCTCAAAAAGTTCTCAGTAAACCCCAAAAGGATCTCAGGGAACCCCAAAAGGATCTCAGGGAACCCCAAGAAGCCCTCAGGAGACCCCAAAAGGCTCCCAGGAGATCCCACAGGGACCGGGGAGGTCGGTGGGAATCCCAGGGTGCTGCTCAAACCCTGAGGGAGGGCTGGGACATCTGAGACTGCTCAGAAGAGAAACAGAGGAGAAGTGTCCAGGAGGGAGCCAGGGCCAGCAGATCCCACAGGAACCTCCAGCAGATCCCACAGGAACACTCAGAAGGTCCCACAGGAACACTCAGAAGGTCCCACAGGAACACTCAGAAGGTCCCACAGGAACATCCAGGAAATCCCAGAGAAACCTCCAGCAGATCCCACAGAAAAATCCAGCAGATCTCACAGGAACATCCAGCAGGTCTCACAGGAACATCCAGAAGATCTCACAGGAACAGCCAGCAGATCCCAGAAGAACCTTCACCAGATCCCACAGGAACATCCAGAAGATCCAACAAGAACCTCCAGCAGATCCCACAGGAAGCATCCACCAGATCTCACAGGAACATCCCAAAGATCCCATGGGAAGCATCCACCAAATTCCAGAGGAACCTCCAGAAGACCTCACAGGAACATCCAGCAGATCCCATGAGAACATTGAGAAGATCTCACAGGAACACCCAGAAGATCTCACAAGAACATACAGCAGATCCCACGGGAAGCATCCTCCAAATCCCAGAGGAACCTCCAGAAGATCCCATGGGAACATCCAGCAGATCCCACAGGAACCTCCAGCAGATCCCATGGGAAGCATCCACCAAATCCCAGGGGAAGCCTCCAGCAGATCTCATAGGAACCTCCAGAAGATCCCATGAGAACACCCAGCAGATGCCACAGGAACCTCCAGCAGATCCAACAAGAACATCCAGCAGATCCCACAGGAACATCCAGAAGATCCCACGGGAAGCATCCACCAAATCCCACAAGGCTCTCAGGAGATCCCACAGCAACATTCCAGCAGATCCCACAGGAACCTCCAGCAGATCCCAAGGAAACATCCCGAAGATCCCATGGGAAGCATCCACCAAATCCCATGGGAACACCCAGAAGGTCCCACAGGAACCTCCAGCAGATCCAACAAGAACATCCAGAAGATCCCACAGGAACATCCAGAAAAGTCCGTGGGAACACCCACCAAATCCCACAGGAACAGGTCAGATCCCAAAGGAACATCCCGAAGATCCCATGGGAAGCATCCACCAAATCCCATGGGAACACCCAGCAGATCCCACAGAACACCCAGCAGATCCTATGAGAACCTCCAGCAGATCCAACAAGAACATTCCAGCAGATCCCACAGGAACCTCCAGCAGATCCCAAGGGAACATCCCGAAGATCCCATGGGAAGCATCCACCAAATCCCATGGGAACACCCAGCAGATCCCACAAGAACATCCAGAAGATCCCACAGGAACATCCACCAAATCCCATGGGAACACCCAGAAGGTCCCACAG
This sequence comes from Setophaga petechia, assembly GCA_024362935.1. NCBI lineage: Eukaryota > Metazoa > Chordata > Aves > Passeriformes > Parulidae > Setophaga > Setophaga petechia. The sequence goes on from JANCRA010000073.1 coordinate 2,711,445, forward strand.
GAACACCCAGCAGATCCCACAGAACACCCAGCAGATCCCATGAGAACATCCAGCAGATCCCACAAGAACATCCAGAAGATCCCACAGGAACATCCACCAAATCCCATGGGAACACCCAGAAGGTCCCACAGGAACCTCCAGCAGATCCAACAAGAACATCCAGAAGGTCCCACAGGCACCTCCAGCAGGTCCCACAGGCACCTCCAGCAGATCCCACAGAACACCCAGCAGGTCCCACAGGAACACCCCCTGCTCACGGAGCCGCTCTCTCTCCCCACAATTAACAGGACACAGTTAATTACTGACCAACACAGCCACCACCTGTGCCAGCTGTGCCAGGGGCTGCACAGGGGGCACAGCCCGGGCTGGTGGGGGGGGACACAGAGGTGCCACCCTGTCAGCCCCAGGTCACCGTGGCAGCACCAGCTGGGGCGGGAGGGACATGCAGGTGCCACCCTGGGTCACCGTGGCAGCACAGTCTGGGGGGGACATGCAGGTGCCACCCTGTCACCTCCTGGGTCACTCAGGGCACCGTGGCAGCACCAGCTGCGGGGGACACACACAGGTGCCACCCTGTCACCTCCTGGGTCACTCAGGGCACCAGCTGTGGGGACACACGCAGGTGCCACCCTGTCACCCCCCAGGGTCATTGTGGCAGTACCAGCTTGAGGGGGGGACAAGCAGGTGCCACCCTGTCACCCCCTGGGTCACACCAGGCACTGTGGCAGTGCCAGCTGTGGGGGACACACACCGGTGCCACCCTGTCACCCCCTGGTGTGTCCCTCGGGGCTGTCCCTCGGGGGCTGGCGGGGGTCCAGGGCCAGCAGGACCATGCTGTGTGCCAGCAGAGAGGCCTCCGAGGCTGTGGGGGCACAGGGGCACCGTCAGAGACTGGCACCGGGGGCACTGGGAGGGCTGGGGGCACTGGGAGGGCTGGGGGCACTGGGAGGGCTGGGGTGAGAGTGGCACTGGGGGCACTGGGAGAGCTGGGAGTGGGGTGAGAATGGCACTGGGAGCACTGGGGGACACTGGGGATGCTGGGGGGGCTGGGACTGGCACTGGGGGCACAGGGGAGGCTGGGACTGGCACTGGGACTGGCACTGGGGCTGCTGGGGTGGGAGTGGCACTGGGGGCACTGAGAGAGCTGGGGCTGGGAGGGGAGAGGCATTGGTGGCACTGGGTGCCCTGTGGTGGGCATGGAGGGGGCTCTGGGTGGACTGGGCAGCACTGGGGGGCACTGGGGGTGCTGAGACTGGGAGGGGAGTGGCACTGGGGGCACTGGGAGGGCTGGGAGTGGGGTGGGAATGGCACTGGGGGCACTGGGGAGGCACTGGGATGGGCATGGAATGGGCCCTGGGTGGACTGGGCAGCACTGGGGGGCACTGGGACAGCTGGGGCTGGGGTGGGAGTGGCACTGGGGGCACTGGGGTGGGCACAGGTTGTTCTGGGTGGATTGGGAGCCCTATGGGGGCACTGGGAGGGGGTTCTGGGTGGACTGGGCAGCACTGAGATAGGAACCTGGCAGACTGGGAGCACTGGGATGGGCACTGGGGGGCACTGGGATGGGAATGGGGAGCACTGGGATGGGCACTGGGATGGGCACAGGGAGGACATGCAGGTGGGGCGGGGGGGACATGCAGCACATCAGCACTGGGATGGGCACTGGGATGGAAATGGGGGATCACTGGGATGGGCACTGGGATGGGCATAGGGGTGGGCACGGAAGGAGCACTGGGATGGGCACAGGGATTAGCACAGAGGGAAAGCTGGGATGGGCACAGAGGGGCACTGGGATGGGCACAGGGGTGGGCACTGGGATGGGAATGGGGAGCACTGGGATGGGCACTGGGATGGGCACAGGGATGGGCATGGGGGTGTAATGGGATGGGCACTGGGCGCACTGGGATGGGCACTGCAGGTCACTGGGGAGCACTGGGATGGGCACTGGGGGAATGGGCACTGGGATGGGCACTGAGATGGGCACTGGGGAGCACTGGGGAGCACTGGGATGGGCACTGAGATGGGCACTGGGGTGGGCACTGGGATGGGAATGGGGAGCACTGGGATGGGCACTGGGGGAGCACTGGGAGCACTGGGATGGCCACAGGGATGGGCACTGGGATGGGCACGGGGGGCAGTGGGATGGGCAGTGGGATGGGCACTGGGGGTCACTGGGTAGCACTGGGATGGGCACTGGGGTGAGCACAGGGGTGGGCAATGGGGTGGGCACAGGGATGGGCATGGGGGAATGGGCACTGGGATGGGCAATGGGGTGGGCACAGGGATGGGCATGGGGGAATGGGCACTGGGGTGGGCAATGGGATGGGCACAGGGGTGGGCATGGGGGAATGGGCACAGGGGTGGGCACTGGGGTGGGCACTGGGGTGGGCACTGGGGTGGGCACTGGGGTGGGCACAGGGGTGGGCATGGGGGAATGGGCACAGGGGTGGGCACTGGGGTGGGCACAGGGGTGGGCATGGGCACAGACTCTGCACAGGTGAGCGGGTGGCCCCGATGGTCACCCATCACCCTGGCAGTGCCACCCCGTGCCCAGGGAAGGCTTTGGGGTTACCTTGGAGCTCACAGGAGAGCCTGAGCCACTGCTCCAGCCACGCCTGGCACTCCGCCCTGCCCAGGTGAGTGGAGTTCAGCCCACGCAGGTAACAGGCCTGGGACAGACAGACAGACACGTCAGGGACGGACAAACAGATCAGGGACAGATAGACAGACACGTCAGGGACAGACAGACGCATCAGGGACAGATAGACAGACACGTCAGGGACAGACAGACACAGCAGGGACAGACAGACACATGTCAGGGATGGACACACAGACACGTCAGGGATGGACACACAGACACGGTCAGGGACACACAGACACGTCAGGGATGGACACACGGACACATCAGGGACACACGGACACATCAGGGACGGACACACGGACACATCAGGGACACACGGACACATCAGGGACGGACACACAGACACATCAGGGACGGACACACGGACACATCAGGGATGGACACACAGACACATCAGGGATGGACACACAGACACAGTGAGGGATGGACACACGGACACATCAGGGATGGACACACAGACACATCAGGGATGGACACACGGACACATCAGGGACAGACACACAGACACACCAGGGACAGACACACGGACACACCAGGGACAGACACACAGACACATCAGGGATGGACACACAGACACATCAGGGACAGACACACAGACACACCAGGGATGGACACACCAGGGACAGACACACAGACACATCAGGGACGGACACACGGACACACCAGGGACAGACACACAGACACATCAGGGACGGACACACCAGGGACAGACACACGGACACATCAGGGACACACAGACACATCAGGGATGGACACACGGACACATCAGGGACAGACACACGGACACATCAGGGACAGACACACCAGGGACAGACACACGGACACATCAGGGACAGACACACGGACACCCAGCTCCCCACCAGGACCCCTCATGGAGGGGCAGATGTGCAAACCCCCTGGGAATATTTCTCTGTGTGCCCTGACTTTCACCCTCACTCCTGGAGAGTTTCCTGGGCTTCAAGCTGGACCAGAACCCACAAAATGTGAAATAAATGATGGAGAGCAGTGCAGGTGGATCAGGTGAGAAATTTGGGTTTGGGATTTCTAGTATACATTGGGATTTTTATTGTGCATTTTTACTATGGGCTTCTTCTTCTTCCTGCTTCTTCTTCTTGGGTTTGGGTGAAATTTTGTAATTGGGCAGAAAAATCTGCATTGGGGGCTCTTTGGGGTCAGTTATTGGGGTAGAAGGGGAAATAATCCAAGTGCCAAAAGGGAATCAGTTCTTGGGTTAAAAGGAAAATAATCCAGGTGTCCAAAGGGAATCAGTTATTGAATTGAAAGGGAAAATAATCTAGGTATCAAAAGGGAATGGGTTCTTTGGGATCAGTTATTGGGTTAAAAAAGAAAATAATCCAGATGTAAAAAGGGGATCAGTTCTTTGGGATCAGTTCTTGGGTTAAAAAAGAAAATAATCCAGGTGCCAAAAGGGGATCAGTTATTGAATTGAAAGGGAAATAATCCAGGTGTCCAAAGGGAATCAGTTCTTGAATTAAAAGGGAAAATAATCTAGGTATCAAAAGGGAATGGGTTCTTTGGGACCAGTTCTTGGGTTAAAAAAGAAAATAATCCAGGTGTAAAAAGGGGATCAGTTATTGAATTGAAAGGGAAAATAATCTAGGTGTCAAAAGGGGAATGGGTTCTTTGGGATCAGTTCTTGGGTTAAAAAAGAAAATAATCCAGGTGCCAAAAGGGGATCAGTTCTTTGGGAAGAAATAATAAAGAAATAATAATAATCAAGAAATAATAAAGAAATAATAATTTAAGAAAAAATAAACAAGAAATAATAAAAAAGTAATTTAATAAATACTAAAGAAATAATAATTTAAGGAATAATAAACAAGAAATAATGAAAAAGTAATTCAAGAAATAATAAAGAAATACTAAAGAAATAATAAACAAGAAATAATAAAAAAGTAATTCAAGAAATACTAAAGAAATAATAATTTAAGAAATAATAAACAAGAAATAATAAAAAAGCAATTCAAGAAATAATAAAGAAATAATAATTTAAGGAATAACAAACAAGAAATAATAAAAAAGTAATTCAAGAAATACTAAAGAAATAATAATTTAAGAAATAATAAACAAGAAATAATGAAAAAGTAATTCAATAAATAATAAAGAAATACTAAAGAAATAATAATTTAAGAAATAATAAACAAGAAATAATAAAAAAGTAATTCAAGAAATAATAAAGAAATAATAATTTAAGGAATAATAAACAAGAAATAATAAAAAAGTAGTTTAAGAAATACTAAAGAAATAATAATTTAAGAAATAATAAACAAGAAATAATAAAAATTTCAAGAAATACTAAAGAAATAATAATTTAAGAAATAATAAACAAGAAATAATAAAAAAGTAATTCAAGAAATAATAAATAAATAATAATTCAAGAAATAATAAACAAGAAATAATAAAAAAGTAATTCAAGAAATACTAAAGAAATAATAATTTAAGAAATAATAAAAAAGTAATTTAAGAAATAATAAAGAAATAATAATTTAAGAAATAATAAAAAAGAAATAATAAAAAAGTAATTTAGGAAATAATAAAGAAATAATAATTTAAGAAATAATAAACAAGAAATAATAAAAAAGTAATTTAAGAAATAATAAAGAAATAATAATTTAAGAAATAATAAAAAAGTAATTTAAGAAATAATAAAGAAATAATAAACAAGAAATAATAAAAAAGTAATTTAAGAAATAATAAAGAAATAATAATTTAAGAAATAATAAAAAAGTAATTCAAGAAATACTAAAGAAATACTAAAGAAATAATAAAGAAATAATAAACAAGAAATAATAAAAAAGTAATTCAAGAAATAATAAAGAAATAATAATTTAAGAAATAATAAACAAGAAAAAATAATTTAAGAAATAACAAATAATAAGTATAATAAATAACAACCTGAGCCCAAACACGACCTACCATCCCAAGTGCACAGGCAGAGAAGTGAGCAGCCCTTCCCCACCCCCGGTGTGACCCCGGCACCCAAACCCTCCCCAGACCGGACCAACCCCGCGCCCCCGGCCCCGCAGGTGCCCCCGAGGTGCCCCCGAGGTGCCCCCGAGGTGCCCCCGCAGGTGCCCCCGAGGTGCCCCCCGCAGGTGCCCCCGAGGTGCCCCCGAGGTGCCCCCCGAGGTGCCCCCGAGGTGCCCCCGAGGTGCCCCCGAGGTGCCCCCGCAGGTGCCCCCGCAGGTGCCCCCGAGGTGCCCCCGAGGTGCCCCCGAGGTGCCCCCGCAGGTGCCCCCCGCAGGTGCCCCCGAGGTGCCCCCGAGGTGCCCCCGAGGTGCCCCCGCAGGTGCCCCCGAGGTGCCCCCGAGGTGCCCCCGGCTGCCCGGGGGTGCCCCCCGCAGGTGCCCCCGAGGTGCCCGCGGCTGCCCGGGGGTGCCGGGCCGCGCTCACCGCCCGCAGCTCCTCCTCGGAGAGCTGCCCCGGGCCCAGGCGCTGCAGGGCGCGGTCCAGCTGCTGGATCTCCAGGACGTGGCTGCGCAGGCGGCGCCGCAGGAGGAAGGCGGGCAGGTGAGGGGTCAGGAACAGCACCTGGCTCAGGGCTCTCTGTGCACGACAGGGAGGGCACCTGTGGGTGCCTGCAGCGCTCCTCACCCACCTCCCCACCCAGCAAGGTGGAGGAGTGGATTGGAAATAAAATCTCTGTCACCCTTCCTTAAAGCACAGGGACCTGTTTGGCTACAGCAAGCTCAGATCTGAAATTTTAGAAACCTCAGTGGTGGCTCAGCCCTGCTGCAGGGCCAGCTGTGCTTCTGCTGGAGCAGGGATCCTGCACAAGGCTCTGAAGCTCCTGGGCTGCTGGAGATGGATGCTCCAGGTCATACCTGGCTCAGGGCAGGACAAAGGAGGGCACCTGTGGGTGGCTGCAGCTCTCCTCGCCCACCTTCCCACCCACCAAGGTGTCCTTCCCAGGTGGAGGAGTGGATTTGAAATGAAATCTCTGTGACCCTCCCTTTAAACGATGGACAGCACAGGGACTGATTTTGCTACAGCAAGCTCAGATCTGAAATTTTAGAAATTTGAGTGGTGGCTCAGCCCTGCTGCAGGGCCAGCTGTGGTTCTGCTGGAGCAGGGATCCTGCACAAGGGGGGAAATTTCCTTTAGAGCTCCAAAAAGCTCTGGAGGAAAAAGCTCTCAAGTTCCAAAAGCTCTAAAGTAGATGGATGCTCCAGGTCATACCTGGCTCAGGGCAGGACAAGGAGGGCACCTGTGGGTGCCTGCAGCTCTCCTCACTCATCAAGGTGTCCTTCCCCAGGTGGAGGAGTGGATTTGAAATGAAATCAATGCCCAAAGTCTCTGCCACCCTCCCTTTAAATGATGGACAGAACCACAGGGACCTGTTTTGCTACAGCAAGCTCAGATTTGAAATTTCAGAAATTTGAGTGCCACAATGGTGGCTCAGCCCTCCTGCAGGGCCAGCTGTGCTTCTGTCTGCTCTGGGGTGCCCTGACTTTGAGCCTCATTCCTGGAGAAAGTTTCCTGGACATCAAGATAGACCAGAATCCACAAAAATGTGAAATAAATTATAGAGAGCAGTGTAGGAGCATCAGGTGAGAAATCCCTGCTGGAGCAGGGATCCTGCACAAGGAGGGAGTTTTCTTCTAAAGCTCCAGGGCTGCTGCAGATGGATGCTCCAGGTCATACCTGGCTCAGGGCTCTCTGTGCACGACAAGGAGGGCACCTGTGGGTGCCTGCAGCTCTCCTCACTCACCAAGGTGTCCTTCCCCAGGCGGAGAAGTGGATTTGAAATTAAATCAATGCCCAAGGTCTCTGCAACCCTCCTTTAAACGATGGACAGAACCACAGGGACCTGTTTGGCTACAGCAAGCTCAGATCTGAAATTTTAGAAATTTGAGTGGTGGCTCAGCCCTGCTGCAGGGCCAGCTGTGGTTCTGCTGGAGCAGGGATCCTGCACAAGGGGGGAAATTTCCTTTAAGGCTCCAAAAAGCTTTAGAGGAAAAAGCTCTAAAGCTCCAAAAGCTCTAAAGTAGATGGATGCTCCAGGTCACACCTGGCTCAGGGCTCTCTGTGCAGGACAGGGAGGGCACCTATGGGTGCCTGCAGCTCTCCTCACAGGTATTATCAGTTAGAGCTAGGGCAGTTATCTTCTGTTCTTGGGCAACTTTCTTTATCTCTGCTACAACCAATCCTCCCTCCAGGAGATATCTCCTGTTCATGGGCCATTAATTATTAATTACCTTGTGTTCATGGGCCAGTGAGTGCCCCTGCATGGCTGATAAAATTCCATCATCCCCCTGGGAGATGCTCCACCCAGGGGGAGGAGCCAAACATTCCTACCTGGATACAACCTGAGATTTCAAACATTCTTACCCAGATATAATCTGAGATTTCAAACATTCCTACCTGGATACAACCTGAGATTTCAAACATTCCTACCTGGATACAATCTGAGATTTCAAACATTCCTACCTGGATAGAACCTGAGATTTCAAACATTCCTACCTGAGTAGAATCTGAGATTTCAAACATTCCTACCTGGACACAATCTGAGATTTCAAACATTCTTACCCAGATATAATCTGAGATTTCAAACATTCCTACCTGGATAGAACCTGAGATTTCCAACATTCCTACCTGGATACAATCTGAGATTTCCAACATTCCTACCTGGATACAATCTGAGATTTCAAACATTCCTACCTGGACACAATCTGAGATTTCAAACATTCCTACCTGGATACAATCTGAGATTTCAAACATTCCTACCTGGATATAATCTGAGATTTCAAACATTCCTACCTGGACACAATCTGAGATTTCAAACATTCCCACCTGGATACAATCTGAGATTTCAAACATTCCCACCTGGATACAATCTGAGATTCCAAACATTCCTACCTGAGTAGAATCTGAGATTTCAAACATTCCTACCTGGATAGAACCTGAGATTTCCAACATTCCTACCTGGATACAATCTGAGATTTCAAACATTCATACCTGGATAAAATTTGAGATTTCAAACATTCCTACCTGGATAGAACCTGAGATTTCCAACATTCCTACCTGGATACAATCTGAGATTTCCAACATTCCTACCTGGATACAATCTGAGGTTTGGGACACCCCAGCAGCCTTTGCCCCCTGCATTCCCACAGGAGCAGCTTTCTCCTCCACTGCATTCCCAGAATGTTCTGGAAGCTCTGGGGTGGTGCTGACCCCCTGCACTGTCAGACTGTCACAGGTGTCACCTGAGCCAGGACCTGCCACACCTGGATCCCACCCTGGCTTTATTTCAACCAAATCCTTGGGTTTTATTGGCTTTTTTCCTGGTTTTTTTTTCCTGAAACACCTGATGGGCTGAGGTTGGCATTACCTGGAGCATCTCCCCCTGGAGCTGCAGAGGAAAACTCCCCCCTTGTGCAGGATCCAGCAGAAGCACAGCTGGCACTGCAGGAGGGCTGAGCCCCCCTGGGATGGGGCTGGGACACCACCCTGACACACAGGGGACAGGGCCTGCTCTGACACTGGCTGGGTTCTTTTCTATCACTGCACTGTTCATTTTATTTTATTTTATTTTATTTTATTTTATTTTATTTCATTTTATTTTATTTTATTTTGGTTTTTTTTACTTTTTATTTTGTTCTTATTTTATTTTTATTTAATTTCAATTTTTTTTCATTTTAATTTTCTTCCCGAATAAAGAACAGTAATTCCTGCTCCCATATCTTTGCCTGAGATCCCCTTAATTTCAAAATTACAACAATTCAGAGGGAGGGGGTTCCCATTTTCCATTTCAGCAAAGGTTCCTGCCTTCCTCAGCACACACCTGGCTTTTCAAACCAAGACAATTGCCATGAAGTTCTGAGCTTCTGCTACCACTCAATTTTTTGCTGGTTTTTGGTTACTTAACCACACTGCAGTGAACCTCTGCAGAAAGTCTGAAATATTCTTTTTAAACCTGCTCCTTGCAGCACGTCATGCAAAAAAACCAAACAAACCACCCTGTGCCTTTGTGACCATTTTGGCTCATCTTGGGTTCATTTTGGGACCATTTTGGGTTCATTTTTTGAATGAATTGAATTTTGAATGAATTTTTGAATTTGAATTTTTTGAATGAATTTTGGCTCAGCTCTGGTTAATTTTTTGACCATTCTAGCTCATCTCGGGTTCATTTTGTGACCATTTTGGCTCATCTTGTGTTAATTTTGTGACCATTTTGGGTACATATTGGATTCATTTTTTGACCATTTTGGTTCATTTTGTGACCATTTTGGCTCATCTTGGGTTCATTTTGTGACCATTTTGGGCTCATCTCAGGTTCATTTTTTGACCATTTTGGTTAATCTTGGGTTCATTTATTGACCATTATGGGTTCATAATGGATTCATTTTTTGACCATTTTAGCTCATCTTGGGTTCATTTTGTGACCATTTTGAGTTTATTTTTTGGCCATTTTAGTTCATCTCGGGTTCATTTTTTGATCATTTTGTTTCATCTCAAGTTCATTTTTTGACCATTTTGTTTCATCTCAAGTTCATTTTGTGACCACTTTAGTTCATCCCAAGTTCATTTTTTGATCATTTTGTTTCATCTCGGGTTCATTTCTTGACCATTTTTTGGACCATGCTGTTCTATTGTTAGATGGAAGCTTCTGGAAGCTGATTGACCACCTGAAGCCCACTCAGATGATCCCATTACCCCTGAATGCCCATTCAGCCACTTCCACCTGCCCACCTGGCTCCAACCCATCCCAAAACACCTCCAGGGATGGGGAAATCCCTCCCAGCACCTCCCCACCTCCACAGGGATGAATTCCTTCCCCAAATCCCCCTCTGGCTTCATTCCCAGCAGCTCCACATCCTCCTAAAGCTGGAGGCACCCCCATCTGGAGGCAGCACTGCAGGTGGGGCCTCACCTGAGCCCCCCTCACCTGCTGCCACAGCACCCAGGACCCCAAACACCCCCAGGGATGGGGATCCCACCCAGCCCAGGGCACCTGTGCAGCCTCCCCTCTGCCCCTGGGCTGGTTTTGGGGCACACCTGAGCAGGTGAGCACCTGAACTCACCACGTGATCCACCTGGAGGCTGTGCAGCACCAGCAGAGAGCCCGAGAACAAACTCCTGACAGCCAGGAGCTGGGCCAGGGGGGGGCCGGGCACCTCCCTGCACCTGAAAGAGCCCAGGAGAGCACAGGGGACACCTCAGACAGGGCACAGCCTCAGGTTTGAGGTGATTTTCACATTCTGAGCTGCTTCACTGGGTGGGTCTGGGCTTCATATTATGGGATGTGGAGCTCTGTTCACAGAGCAGGGAGACAAAACAATTCCTGCTCCAGAGCTGGGGACCAAGGAGAAATAACCCAAATCTCAGGCACAAGAACATAAATAATGGTGAACTGAGGAGAGAAAAACAAGAAGGATGGGAATTCATAACCTAAAATTGTAATTGGACAATTAACTCCAATATGCAAATGGACCAGAACTGATAAAAGTGAGAGACCCCAAGATTGATCCTGCATTTTGTGACCATTTGGGGTCATCTTGGGATCATTTTGGGTTCATTTTGGTTCATCTTGGAATCATTTTGTGACCATTTTGGTTCATCCCAGGTTCATTTTTTGACCATATTGGGATAATTTTGTGTTCATTTTGGGTTCATTTTGGTTCATCTTGGGCTCATTTTGTGAACCTTTGGGTTCATCTTGGGTTCATTTTGTGCCATTTTGGTTCATCCTGGGTTCATTTTGGGAACCTTTGGTTTCATCTTGGTTTCAATTTGTGACCATTTTGGTTCATCTTGGGTTCATTTTGTGCCATTTTGGTTCATTTTGTGACATTTTGTGACCATTTTGGGTTAATCTTGTGACCATTTTAGGTTCATCTTGGGTTCATTTTGGTTCCTCTTAGGTGCAACTCACTCTGTCAGTAGTTTTTCTTTTCTGACCATTTTGGGCTCATTTTGTCACCATTTTGGGTTCATTTTTTGACCATTCTGGGTTCATCTTGGGTTCAATTTGTGCCATTTGGGTTCATATTGGGTTCATTTTGTGACCATTGTGGGTTCATTTTGGGACCATTTTGGGTTAATTTTGGGACCATTTTGGGTTAATTTTGGGACCATTTTGGGTTCATCATGGTTCAGTTTTTGACAATTTTGGGTTCATCTTGGGTTCATTTTGTGACCATTTTGGGTTCATCCTGGGTCTAACTAACTCTGTCAGTGGTTTTTCTTTTGCATTATTGCACGTATTTTAGTTTTTTTCCCTTTTCCTAATAAATCCTATTTTGGACTCGGAGTCTCCCACTGATTTTGCTTTCACACCAGAGCACAGACTTGTCACAGACATCTTTTGTGAAAAATCCTTTCTTAGGATTTTCCCTGCTGGGGCTGAGAGGTTTCAGGAACAATGTAAACAATTATTATCTGCTGCTGTGGAATGCAACAGGTGGATCTGTGACTGGTGCCCTGTGGATGTTTGGATCTACTGAGCACTCCCAGCAGGGCTGCTCTTGCTTTCTGCCAAGAGACAGATCTTTGTTATTATTCTTCCTATTCTATTCTTAGCTTAGCCAGCTTTGGAAGAAGCCTCTTCTTTCCTATTCCTATGTAGTATAGTTATAATGTTATATATATATATAATATAATATATCAAGCCTTCTGATTATATATATATATTTATATATATATATTTATATATATAAAATATATATATATTATATATATATTATATAATATATATTATAATATATATTATTTTATATATATTATAATATATAATAATATATATTATATATAATATATAATATCTATATAATATATATATATTATATATATTATATAATTATATATAATATATATATATAATATATATTATATAATATATAATATCTATATAATTTATATATTATATATTATATAATTATATATAATATATATATAATATAGATATTTATAGATTATTATATATATAATATATATATAATATATATATATTACATATATATTATATATATATTATATAGATATTATATATTATATATAATATATAATATCTATATAATATATATATTATATATATTATATAATTATATTATATATAATATATATATTATATATTATATATCATATATATTATTATATATTATAATATATATTATAAATAAAATTTATATATATTATAAAATTATATATATTATATATATTATATAAAAATTATATATATTATATAAAAATTATATATATTATATATAATACATATAATATATATAATTTTTTATATAATATATATAATATATATAATTTTTTATATATATATATAATATATATAATATAACAAATCAAGCCTTCTGATCACGGAATCAAGATCCTGACTCTTCCATCCTCTAAAAAACCCCTGTGACCACCATCCCCCAGGCTGTGGCAGTGCTGGGGGCACACACCTGCTCACAGAGCTGCAGCAGGAGCTGCTGGGGCGGTGCCCGGGGCAGGGAGCGCGCTGCCCGCGCCAGCGCCCGCAGCACGGCCGGGTGCGCCGCCCGGCGGCCGCAGTCGTACGCGTCCAGGAACTCCAGCTGCTGCCTGGGCGTCCAGAAGTGCCTGATCAGGAGCTGCCGGGGGAAGAAATACCTGGGGAGAGGCAGGAGAGGGGATTCAGGGAGGGAAAGGCAGAGCAGGGGGCTCCAGGGGGCTCCAGGGGGTTCCAGGGCGTTCCCTCTTTCTAATCTGGAGATATTTCTGCCCTCCTCGAATCTGCATTAATATTCACTGCCCTCTCCAAATCTGCATTACTCCAGAAGTTTTCCTCACGAAATGAGGCTGGATGTGGGCTGGGAGGGGAAGTGAGTGGAGCTGCCACAGGAATTAGTGCGTCCTTGATTTTCTTGGAGTTCCTAGCCCCTCCTAAATCTCCTCCTCAGGCATCCAGAAGTGCCTGATCAGGAGCTGCCATGGGAAGAAACACCTGGGGAGAGGCAGGAGAGGGGATTCAGGCAGGGCAGGGGATTCCAGGGGGTTCCCTCTTTCTTTTTTGAAGATATTTGGATATTCACTGCCCTTCCCAAATCTGCATTAATCCAGGAGAAGTTAGAGGGGATTGAGTGAGGAAGAAGCAGAGCAGGAGGTTCCAGGGGGTTCACTCTTTCTAATCTGGAGATATTCTGCCCTCTTCGAATCTGCATTAATCCAGGAGAAATTTTCCTCATGATATGAGGCTGGATGTGAGCTGGGAGTGCCACAGGAATTAGAGTGTCCTTGATTTCTCAGACCCTCCTGAATCTCCTCCTCAGGCATCCAGAAGTGCCTGATCAGGAGCTGCTGAGGGAAGAAACACCTGGGGAGAGGCAGGAGAGGGGATTCAGTGAGAGAAGGGCAGGACAGGGGGTTCCCTCTTTCTAATCTGGAGATATTTCTGCCCTCCTCGAATCTGCATTAATCCAGAAATTTTCCTCATGAAATGAGGCTGGATGTGAGCTGGGAGTTCCACAGGAATTAGAGTGTCCTTGATTTTCCTGGATTTCTTAGACCCTTCTAAATCTCCTCCTCAGGCATCCAGAAATGCCTGATCAGGAGCTGCTGAGGGAAGAAAGGAAGAAAGATCCAGGAACTCTGCCTGGGCATCCAGAAGTGCCTGATCAGGAGCTGCTGAAGGAAGAAATACCTGGGGAGAGGCAGGAGAGGGGATTCAGGGAGGGAAAGGCAGAGCAGGGGGTTCCAGGGGGTTCCAGGGGTCCCAGGGGGTTCCCTGTTTCTTTTCTGGAGATATTTCTTCCCTCCTTGAATTTGCATTAATCCAGAAATTTTCCTCATGAAATGAGGCTGGATGTGGGCTGGGAGTGCCACAGGAATTGGAGTGTCCTTGATTTTTTTGCAGTTCTCAGACCCTCCTAAATCTCCTCCTCAGGCATCCAGAAGTGCCTGATCAGGAGCTGCCGGGGGAAGAAACACCTGGGGAGAGGCAGGAGAGAGGATTCAGGGAGGGAAGGGCAGAGCAGGGGGCTCCAGGGGGTTCCAGGGGTCCCAGGGGGTTCCCTGTTTCTTTTCTGGAGATGTTTCTTCCCTCCTCGAATCTGCATTAATCCAGCAGAAGTTTTCCTCATGAAATGAGGCTGGATGTGGGCTGAAGTGGCAGTGAGTGGAGCTGCCACAAGAATTAGAGTGTCCTTGATTTCTTAGACCCTCCTAAATCTCCTCCTCAGGCATCCAGAAGTGCCTGATCAGGAGCTGCTGAGGGAAGAAACACCTGGGGAGAGGCAGGAGAGGGGATTCAGTGAGGGAAAGGGAGGGCAGGGGGTTCCAGGGGGTTCCCTCTTTCTAATCTGGAGATATTTCTGCTCTCTCCAAATCTGCATTAATCGAGGAGTTTTCCTCATGAAATGAGGCTGGATGTGAGCTGGGAGTGCCACAGGAATTAGAGTGTCCTTGATTTCTCAGACCCTCCTAAATCTCCTCCTCAGACATCCAGAAGTGCCTGATCAGGAGCTGCCATGGGAAGAAAGGAAGAAAGATCCAGGAACTCTGCCTGGGCAACCAGAAGTGCCTGATCAGGAGCTGCTGGGGGAAGAAACACCTGGGGAGAGGCAGGAGAGGGGATTCAGTGAGGGAAAAGCAGAGCAGGGGGTTCATGGGGGTTCCAGGGGGCTCCCTGTTTCTAATCTGGAGATATTTCTGCCCTTCCTGAATCTGCATTAATCCAGGAGTAGTTTTCTTCATGAAATGAGGCTGGATGTGGGCTGGGAGTGCCACAGGAATTAGAGTGTCCTTGATTTCCTTGGAGTTCTCAGACCATCCTAAATCTCCTCCTCAGGCATCCAGAAGTGCCTGATCAGGAGCTGCCATGGGGAAGAAACACCTGGGGAGAGGCAGGAGAGGGGATTCAGGCAGGGCAGGGGATTCCAGGGGGTTCCCTCTTTCTTTTTTTGAAGATATTTGGATATTCACTGCCCTTCCCAAATCTGCATTAATCCAGGAGAAGTTAGAGGGGATTCAGAGAGGAAAAAGCAGAGCAGGGGGTTCCAGGGGGTTCCAGGGGGTTCCCTGTTTCTAATCTGGAGATATTTCTGCCCTCCTCAAATCTGCATTAATCCAGGAGAAATTTTCCTCATGAAATGAGGCTGGATGTGAGTTGGGAGGGGAAGTGAGTGGAGCTGCCACAGGAATTTGAGTGCCCTTGATTTCCTTGGAGTTCCTGGACCCTCCTGAATCCAGCACTCAGCTCATCAAGGCCATTGGAACATAATTTGTGCTAAATTATGAAAGAAGAAGCTGAGAAACTGAAAAACCTGGACAGCAAGAACTGGATAACAGAGATATTAAAATATTAAGATATTAAAATATTAAGAACACAAATTGTGGTAAAATAAGAAAAAAGAGCCTGAGAAACTGAATACCAGGATGGCAAGAACTGGATAATGGAGATATTAAAATATTAAGATATTAAAATATTAAGAACATAAGTTGTGCTAATTAAGAAAGAAGAGCCTGAGAAACTGAATACCAGGACAGCAAGAACTGGATAATGGAGATATAAAAATATTAAGAACATAAATTGTGGCAAATTAAGAAAGAATAGGCTGAGAAACTGAATACCAAGACCACAAGAGCTGGATTACAGAGATATTAAAATATTAAGATAATAAAATATTAAGAACATAAATTGTGGTAAAATAAGAAAAAAGAGCCTGAGAAACTGAATACCAGGACAGCAAGATATAAAAATATTAAGAAAATAAATTGTGCTAAATTAAGAGGCTGAGAAACTGAATATCAAGACCACAAGATATTGGATTACAGAGATATTAAAATATTTGAGATATTCAAATATTAAGATATTAAAATATTAAGAACATAAATTGTGGTAAAATAAGAAAGAAGATCCTGAAAAACTGAATACCAGGACAGCAAGAACTGGATAACAGAGGGCTGTGAAACAGCTGCACTGTAACCAACCACACACTGTGAAAAATACAGGCAGAAAATGAGGGAAGAAGACAAAGGCAGCAATCCAGCAGTGTGCACTGTGATTGAAAAATCCATAAAAATGTGTGTGATGTAAACAATAAATGGTTTCTGCTTCATCTTATTGGTTACTGGTTCAGGAATCCTGGATTTTCCACAATATTTGTTCTTACAGGAGAGATTCCTGCCTTGAAAAACCCCAACTGCAGAAAAACTGGGGCTTAGGGAGCCCAAGGAGCAGCCCAGTACTCACATCAGGACAATTCCTGCCCCTAAAAACCAACTGGAGGGAATTTGGGGCTCAGGGGGGCTGGGTACTCACACCAAGACAATTTCTGCCCCTAAAAACCCAAATGCAGGGAATTTGGGGCCCAGGGAGCTCAGGGTGGGCTGGGTACTCCATCAGGACAATTCCTGCCCCTAAAAACCCCAAACTGGAGGGAATTTGGGATTTGTTCTTACAGTGAGAGATTCTTGCCCCTAAAAATCCAACTGCAGGGAATTTGGGATTTGGTCCTACAGTGAAAGATTTCTGCCTCTAAAAACCCAAACTGGAGGGAATTTGGGATTTGTTCTTACAGTGAGAGATTCTTGCCCCTAAAAACCCCAACTGCACAAAATTTGGGGCTCAGGGAGCCCAGGGTGGGCTGGGTACTCACACCAAGACAATTCCTGCCTCTAAAAACCCAAATGCAGGGAATTTGGGATTTGGTCTTACAGTGAAAGATTTTTGCCTCTAAAAACCCAAACTGGAGGGAATTTGGGGCTCAGCAAGGGCTGGGTACTCCCATCAGGACAATTCCTGCCTCTAAAAACCCCAACTGGAAGAAATTTGGGGCTCAGGGAACCCAAGAAACACCCCAATACTCACATCAGGACAATTCCTGCCCCTAAAACCCCTCACTGGAAGGAATTTGGGGTTCAGGGAACGCAGGAAGGGCTGGGTACTCCCATCAGGACAATTCCTGCCTCTAAAAACCCAGACTGGAAGGAATTTGGGATTTGTTCTCACAGTGAGAGATTCCTGCCCCTAAAAACCCAAACTGGAGGGAATTTGGGGCTCAGGGGGCTGGGTACTCACACCATGACAATTCCTGCCTCTAAAACCCCAACTGGAGGGAATTTGGGATTTGTTCTTACACTGAGAGATTCCTGCCCCTACAAACCACAACTGCAGGGAATTTGGGAGCCCAAGGATGGAGGCAATCCAGTACTCACACCAAGACAATTCCTGCCCCTAAAAGCCCAAATTGGAGGGAATTGGGGCTCAGGGGGGCTGGGTACTCACACCAGGACAATTCCTGCCTTTAAAAACCCAAACTGCAGGGAATTTGGGGCTCAAGGAGCCCAGGATGGGCTGGGTACTCACATCAGGACAATTTCTGCCCCTAAAAACCCAAACTGGAAGGAATTTGGGGCTCAGGGAGCCCAGGGAACACCCCAGTACTCACATCAGGACAATTCCTGGCCCCTAAAAACCAACTGCACAAAATTTGGGACTCAGGGAGCCCAAGGAGCAACCCAGTACTCACATCAGGACAATTCCTGCTCCTAAAAACCCCAACTGGAGGGAATTTGGGATTTGTTCTTACACTGAGAGATTCCTGCCCCTAAAAACCCAAACTGCACAAAATCTGGGGCTCAGAGAGCCCAGGAAGGGCTGGGTACTCACATCAGGACAATTTCTGCCCCTAAAAACCCAAATGCAGGGAATTTGGGGCTCAGGGGGGCTTTGTACTCACACCAGGACAATTTCTGCCCCTAAAAATCCAACTGGAGGGAATTTGGGATCTGTTCTTACACTGAGAGATTCCTGCTCCTAAAACCCAAACTGGAGGGAATTTGGGGCTCAGTGGGGTGGGTACTCACACCCAGACAATTTCTGCCCCTAAAAACCCAAATGCAGGGAATTTGGGGCTCAGGGGGGCTTTGTACTCACACCAGGACAGTTTCTGCCCCTAAAAATCCCAACTGGAGGGAATTTGGGATCTGTTCTTACACTGAGAGATTCCTGCCCCTAGAAACCCAACTGCAGGGAATTTGGGATTTGGTCTTACAGTGAAAGATTTCTGCCTCTAAAAACCCCAACTGGAGGGAATTTGGGGCTCAGCAGGGCTGGGTACTCACACCAGGACAATTTCTGCCTTTAAAACCCCAAACTGGAGGGAATTTGGGGCTCAAGGAACCCAGGAAGGGCTGGGTACTCCCATCAGGACAATTCCTGCCCCTAAAAACCCAAATTAGAAGGAATTTGGGGCTCAGGGGGGCTGGGTACTCACACCAGGACAATTCCTGCCCCTAAAAACCCAAATGCAGGCAATTTGGGGCTCAGGGGCTGGGTACTCCCATCAGGACAATTCCTGCCCCTAAATACCCAAACTGCAGGGAATTTGGGATTTGTTCTTACACTGAGAGATTCCTGCCCCTACAATCCACAACTGCAGGGAATTTGGGAGCCCAAGGATGGGGGCAATCCAGTACTCACACCAAGACAATTCCTGCCCCTAAAAACCCAAAGTGCAGGGAATTTGGGGCTCAGGGGGGCTGGGTACTCACATGAGGACAATTCCTACCTCTAAAAACCCAACTGCAGGGAATTTGGGGCTCAGGGAGCCCAGGGTGGGCTGGGTACTCACATCAGGACAATTCCTGCCCCTAAAAAACCCCAACTGGAGGGAATTTGGGATTTGTTCTTACAGTGAGAGATTCCTGCCCCTAAAAACCCCAATTGCACAAAATTTGGGGCTCAGAGAGCCCAGGAAGGGCTGGGTACTCCCATCAGGACAATTCCTGCCTTTAAAAACCCAAACTGGAGGGAATTTGGGATTTGTTCTTACAGCAACAGATTCCTGCCTTTAAAAACCCCAACTGCACAAAATTTGGAGCTCAGAGAGCCCAAGGATGAGGACAACCGAGTACCCACACGATTGGGTGGGTACAATTCCTGCCCCTAAAAACAATTCCTGCCTCTAAAAACCCCAATTGCACAAAATTTGGGGCTCAGGAGAGGCTGGCTACTCACACCAGGACAATTCCTGCCTCTAAAAACCGCAACTGGAGGGAATTTGGGATTTGTTCTCACAGTGAGAGATTCCTGCTCCTAAAACCCCATCTGGAGGGAATTTGGGGCTCAGGGGCTGGGTACTGACACCAGGACAATTCCTGCCCCTAAAACCCCAAACTGGAGGGAATTTGGGGCTCAGGTGGGGCTGGGTATTCACATGAGGACAATTCCTGTCCCTAAAAACCCCAACTGGAGGGAATTTGGGATTTGTTCTTACACTGAGAGATTCTTGCCCCTAAAACCCAAAACTGGAGGGAATTTGGGGTTCAGGGGCTGGGTACTCACACCAGGACAATTCCTGCCCCTAAAACCCCAAACTGGAGGGAGTTTGGGGCTCAGGGCTGGGTACTCACATCAGGACAATTTCTGTCACTAAAAACCCCAACTGGAGGGAATTTGGGATTTGTTCTTACACTGAGAGATTCCTGCCTCTAAAAATCCCCAGTGCAAGGAATTTGGGGCTCAGGGAACCCAAGGAACACCCCAATACTCACATCAGGACAATTCCTGCCACTAAAAACCCAAATGCAGGGAATTTGGGGCTCAGGGGCTGGGTACTCACATCAGGACAATTTCTGCCCCTAAAAACCCAAACTGGAGGGAATTTGGGATTTGTTCTTACACTGAGAGATTCCTGCCCCTACAAACCGCAACTGCAGGGAATTTGGGAGCCCAAGGATGGAGGCACCCCAATACTCACACCAAGACAATTCCTGCCCCTAAAAACCCAAATTGGAGGAATTTGGGGCTTAGGGGGGCTGAGTACTCACACCAAGACAATTCCTGCCCCTAAAAACCCCAACTGCAGGGAATTTGGGGCTCAGGGGCTGGGTACTCACATCAGGACAATTTCTGTCACTAAAAACCCCAAACTGCAGGGAATTTGGGATTTGGTCTTACAGTGAAAGATTTCTGCCTCTAAAAACCCAAACTGGAGGGAATTTGGGATTTGTTCTCACAGTGAGAGATTCCTGCTCCTAAAACCCAAACTGGAGGGAATTTGGGGCTCAGCAAGGGCTGGGTACTCACACCAGGACAATTCCTGCCCCTAAAACCCAAATTGGAGGGAATTTGGGGCTCAGGGGGGCTGGGTACTCACACCAGGACAATTCCTGCCTCTAAAAACCCAACTGGAGGGAATTTGGGATTTGTTCTTACAGTGAGAGATTCTTGCCCCTAAAACCCCAACTACAGGGAATTTGGGATTTGGTCTTACAGTGAAAGATTTCTGCCTCTAAAAACCCAAACTGGAGGGAATCTGGGGCTCAGGGGCTGGGTACTCACACCAGGACAATTCCTGCCCCTAAAACCCCAAACTGGAGGGAATTTGGGGCTCAGGGGGGTGGGTACTCACACCAGGACAATTCCTGCCCCTAAAACCCCAAACTGGAGGGAATCTGGGCCTCAGGGGCTGGGTACTCACACCAGGACATTTTCTGCCCCTAAAAACCCCAACTGGAGGGAATTTGGGGCTCAGGGGCTGGGTACTCACACCAGGATAATTTCTGCCCCTAAAAACCCAAATTGGAAGGAATTTGGGGCTCAGGGGGGCTGGGTACTCACACCCAGACAATTCCTGCCCCTAAAAACCCCAACTGGAGGGAATTTGGGGCTCAGGGGAGCTGGGTACTCACACCAGGACAATTCCTGCCCCTAAAATACCCAAACTGGAGGGAATTTGGGATTTGGTCTTACAGTGAAAGATTTCTGCCTCTAAAAACCCAAACTGGAGGGGAATCTGGGGCTCAGGGGCTGGGTACTCACATTAGAACAATTCCTACCCCTAAAAACCAAACTGGAGGGAATTTGGGGCTCAGGGGGCTGGGTACTCACACCAGGACAATTCCTGCCCTAAAAACCCCAACTGGAGGGAATTTGGGGCTCAGGGGGTGCGTACTCACACCCAGACAATTCCTGCCTTTAAAAACCCAAACTGGAAGGAATTTGGGGCTCAGGGAACCCAAGAAACACCCCAATACTCACACCAGGACAATTCCTGCCCCTAAAATCCCAACTGGAGGGAATTTGGGGCTCAGGGGGCTGGGTACTGACATGAGGACACTTCCTGCCTCTAAAAACCCCAAACTGGAGGGAATTTGGGATTTGTTCTTACACTGAGAGATTCTTGCCCCTACAAACCGCAACTGCAGGGGATTTGGGAGCCCAAGGATGGGGGCATCCCAATACTCACACCAGGACAATTTCTGCCTTTAAAAAACCCCAAAACTGGAGGGAATTGGGGCTCAGGGCTGGGTACTCACATGAGGAGCAGCACCAGGAAGTTGGCGAAGGGGGGGATGGCGATGATCCCGATGGGGATGGCCTTGAGCACGTCCCTGCGGAACTGCCGGGGCAGGGGGGACAGCGTCAGCACCCGCCTCCAAAAACCCCAAAAAGCCCAAATTCCCCCCGAATTCCACCCTCCCCGGGCTGGCTGCAGCTCCCAGTGCCTGGGTATGGGCAGGGAAGGGGGCCCAGAGGGGCTGCAGCTGCTCCCTGCAGGCAGAGGGGGCAGGGATGGGGCAGGGATGGGGCAGAAAGGGAAGCAGGGATGGGGCAGGGACGGGGCAGGGATGGGGCAGGGACGGGGCAGGGGATGGGGCAGGGATGGGGCAGGGATGGGGCAGAAAGGGGAGCAGAGATAGAGGCAGGGATGGGGCAAAAAGGGAGGCAGGGATGGGGCTGAGGGGAGGCTGAGGGGAGGCAAGGCTGACATGAGGCTGTGATGAGGCTGAGATGGGGCAGAGGGGGCACAGAAGGAGGGCTGAGGGGTGAGAGAGGGGAGCCAGAAGTGAGGCAGAAAGGGGGCAGAGATGGGGCTGAGGGGAGGCTGAGGTGAGGCACAGGGGAGGAAGGGATGAGGCTGAGGAGACATAAGGCAGAGATGGGGCTGAGAAGAGACTGAGGTGACACAGAGATGAGGCAGAGGGGAGGCAGGGATGGGGCAGGGATGGGGCAGGGATGGGGGCAGGGACAGGGCACAGATGGGACAGGGATGGGGACAGGGATGGGGCAGAAAGAGAAGCAGAGATGGGGCAGGGATGGGACAGGGATGGGGACAGGGATGGGGACAGGGATGGGGACAGGGATGGGGACAGGGATGGGGACAGGGACGGGGACAGAAAGGGGAGCAGAGATGAGGCTGGGGGGAGGCTGAGGAGAGGGCAGGCAGAGATGAGGCAGAAGGAGGGCAGAGGGGAGGTGAGGCTGAGATGAGGCTGACATGAGGCTGAGATGGGGCAGAGGGGGCACAGAAGGGAGGGCTGAGGGGTGAGAGAGGGGAGCTGGAGGTGAGGGGAGGCAGAAGTCAGGCAGAGATGAGGCAAAGGGGAGATAAGGCAGACATCAGGCAGAGATGGGGCAGAAAGGGGGCAGAGGGGAAGCAGAGGGGAGATGAGGAACAGATGGGGCAGAGATGGGACTGAGGGGAGGTGAGGTGATGCAGAGACGAGGCTGAGGTGAGACCGAAGGGAGGCACAGGTGATGCAGGGGTGAAGCACAGGGGAGATGAGGCAGGGATGAGGCTGAGGAAAGGGCACAGGCAGGGCAGAGGGAAGCAAGGCAGAGATAAGGCAGAGATAAGGCAGAGATAAGGCAGAGATAAGGCAGAGATAAGGCTGAAGTGAGGCTGAAGTGAGGCTGAAGTGAGGCTGAAGTGAGGCTGAAGTGAGGCAGAGGGGAGGCAAGGGGAAGCTGAGGCAGGGATGAGGCAGAGGTGATGCAGCGGTGATGCACAGGTGATGCCCAGGGGATGCAGCGGTGATGCACAGGTGATGCCCAGGGGATGCAGGGGTGATGCCCAGCGGATGCCCAGGGGATGCAGGGGTGATGCCCAGATGATGCCCGGGTGATGCCCAGGGGATACCCAGGTGATGCCCAGCTGATGCCCAGCTGATGCAGGGGTGACGCCCAGGGGTGATGCAGGGGTGATGCCCAGCTGATGCCCAGGGCATGCCCGGTCCCAGCTGACCTGGCGCAGGCGCTCCATGTCCCTGTACGGGAGCTGCTGGGGGCTCAGCTGCAGCTGGGCCATCCTGGCCCTGATCCTCCGGATCTCCTGCACCTCCAGGAACAGAGCCTGCACCCCTGCAGGGCCAGGGCCCCTCAGCAACAGCCAGGGAGGGCTGCTGCAGCCCCTGCCCCACCCCAAAACCTGCTCTGAGAGCTGGGACCCCTTGTGGGACCCAGATGTTTGGGCTCCCCTTTTTCAGCACCCACCTCTTGGGACACCTCTCTTTGGAACACCCCACCCTCTTCCAGACCCCCTTTTTTGGGACCCACCTGCTGGGACCCCTCTGTTTGGGACCCAGATGTTTGGACTCCTCACCTCTTGGGACACCCCTTTTTAGAACACCCCACCCTCTTTCAGACTCCCACCTTTTTGGGACCCACCTACTGGGACCTCTTTTGGGACCCAGATGTTTGGGCTCTCCCTTCAGCCCCCTTTTCCTTGGGACACCTCTTTTTGGAATATCTCATCCTCTTTCAAACCCCTTTTTTCTCCACCCACCTGCTGAGACCCCCCCTTTTGGGACCCAGATGTTTGGGCTCCCCTATTTCAGCACCCACCTCAGATGTTTGGGCTCCCCTATTTCAGCACCCACCTCTTTTTGGAACACCCCACCCTCTTCCAGACCCCCTTTTTTGGGACCCACCTGCTGGGACCCCTCATTTGGGACCCAGATGTTTGGACTCCCCCATTAACACCCACCTCCTGAGACACCCCCTTTTTGAGACCCCCCCACCCTCTTTCAGAACCCTTCCTTTTCTGGACCAACCTGCTGGGATCCCTTTTTGGGGACCCCCCCATTTGGGACCCAGATGTTTGGGATCCCCTTTTTCAGCACCCACCTCTTAGGACACCTCTCTTTGGAACACCCCCACCCTCTTCCAGACCCCCTTTTTTAGGACCCCTCTGTTTGGGACCCAGATGTTTGGACTCCTCTTGGGACACCCCCTTTTCATAATACCCCCAAAAAAGTGGGTTTTTCAGACCCCCCTTTTGGGACCTAGAAATTCACACTCCCTCATCACCCCCCTTTTCCTTGGGACACCCCCTTTTTAGAACACCCCACCCTCTTCCAGACCCCCTTTTTTTGGGACCCACCTCTTGGGACCCCCCATTTAGGACCCAGATATTCGGGCTCCCCCATCAGCCCCCCCTTTATTATCACCCACCCCCTTGGGACACCCCTTTTTGGAACACCCCAAATACAGTGGGGTGCTTTTCAGACCCCCTTTTTTGCACCCACCCCCTGGGACCCCCTTTTTGGGACCCCCTGTTTGGCACCCAGATGTTGGGACTCCCCCATCAGGACCCTTTTTTCTTGGGACACCCCTTTTTGGAACACCCCACCCTCTTTCAGCCCCCCCTCCATTTTTGGGACCCCCCTTTCAGTCCCTCCTTTTTTAGGACCCCCCCCCCCTTTGAGCACCCCCTTTTTTAGACCCTTCCCCCCTTTTTCAGCCCCCTCATTTCTGGGACCCCCCCCTCTGAGCCGTCCCCTTTTTAGGACCCCCCCATTTTTGGGACCCCCCCCCTTTCAGTCCCCCTCCTTTTTTTGGGGCCTTCCTTTGAGCACCCCTTTTTCAGATCCGCTTTTTTGGGGCCCCTCTTTCTGCCCCCCACCCCTTTTCGGGACCCCCCTTTAAGCCCCCCCTTTTTGGACCTCCTTTTGAGCCCCCCCTTTTCGGGACCCCCTTTGAGCCCCCCATTTTTTGGGACCCCCCCCCTTAAAGTCCCCCCTTTTGAGCTCCCCATTTTCGGGACCCCCTTTGAGCCCCCCCTTTTTTGGGACCCCCCTTTGAGCCCCCCCTTTCAGTTTTCCCTTTTTTAGACCCGCTTTGAGCTCCCACTTTTTTGGGGGCCCCTCTTTCTGCCCCCCCTTTTCGGGACCCCCTTTGAGCCCCCCCCATTTTTGGGGACCCCCCCCCTTAAAGTCCCCCCTTTTGAGCTCCCCCATTTTTGAGACCCCCCTCCTTTGAGCACCCCCTTTTTTGGGGCCCCTCTTTCTGGCCCCCCTTTGAGCCCCCTCTTTTTGGGACCCCCTTTTCGAGTCCCCCCTTTCAGTTCTCCCTTTTTTAGAGCCGCTTTGAGCTCCCACTTTTTGGGACCCCCTTTGATCCCCCCCTTTTTGGGACCCCCTTTGAGCCCCTCTCTTTTTGGGGCCCCTCTTTCTGCTCCCCTCCCCCTTTTCGGGACCCCCTTTGAGCCCCCCTTTTTTGCGACCCTTTTTTTAGACCCCCTTTCAGTCCCCCCTTTTCGGGTCCCTCCTTTCAGTTCTCCCTTTTTTAGACCCGCTTTGAGCTCCCACTTTTCGGGACCCCCTTTGAGCCCCCCCTTTTCGGGTGCCCCTTTTTGGGTGCCCATTTCGGGTGCCCCTGCGCGCACTGACCGTTTTTGAAGGTGCTGTGCAGGAGGTAGAAGCGGGGCCAGCTCCTCTCCAGGTACCGCTCGTAGCGGGCGCTCACCCGCCGGGCGGCGGCGGCCACGGCGGCCACGAGGGCGCGGGAGGCGGCGCGGGAGGAGAGCGAGCGCACCGGGGAACGCAGCGGGGACCTGCGGGGACAGCCCCGGGTCAGCTCCGGACACACCGGGAACCGGGAGCCCCGAGCGCCGACAGCCCCGGGGTCAGCTCCGGACACACCGGGAACCGGGAGCCCCGAGCACACCGGGCACCGACAGCCCCGGGTCAGCCCCGGACACACCGGGAACCGGGAGCCCCGAGCACACCGGGCACCGACAGCCCCGCGTCAGCTCTGCACACACCGGGCACCGGCGGCCCCGCGTCAGCCCCGAACACCGGGCACCGACAGCCCCGAACACACCAGGGACCTGCGGCGGCAGCCCCGGGTCAGCTCCGGACCACACCGGGTACCGGCAGCCCCGAACACACCGGGGACCGGCAGTGCCAGCTCCGAACCCACCGAGCAGCGGCAGCCCCGCGTCAACCCCCGAACCCAGCGGGGACCGGCGGCCCCCGCGTCAGCCCCGCACACACCGGGACCGGCGGCCCCAGCTCCGACCCCCACCGGGGACCGGCGGCCCCGCGTCAGCTCCGCACACACCGGGGACCGGCGCCCCCAGCCCCGCATCAGCCCCGGCCGCGTTCGGGGCTCCCGGAGAGGGGGAACGGGCAGCTGGGAACGCCCCGGGGCAGGGCTGGGGTGGGAA
The DNA here is from genome assembly GCA_024362935.1 of Setophaga petechia. NCBI lineage: Eukaryota > Metazoa > Chordata > Aves > Passeriformes > Parulidae > Setophaga > Setophaga petechia. The sequence goes on from JANCRA010000073.1 coordinate 2,738,259, forward strand.
TCGGGGCCCGGGGGATCGAGGAGCCCCGGGTGGTTCCGGGGTTCCCGTGCCGGGCTCGGCAGGGCGGTACCGGGCGGTACCGGCAGGGAAGAGCGGCGCGGTAACGGGGAGGGGGTGCGGTAACGGGGGGCACCGAGGGCTCGGTAACGGCACTGGGGGACCACGGGGGGAACCGGAGAGGACGAGGTGAGTAAAGGGGAGCGGTGAGTAGCGGGGGATCACGACAGCGGCCGGTTTCGGTCGGTGTTTAACGGGGGTACCGCCGGTGTTTGGGGCTCCCTGAGGGCAGCGTGTCCCAGCCGGCCCCCGCGGGGGTCTCCGCTCACCTGGACACGGCCGGAGCGAGCAGCGGCGGAATCCGGCCCCGAGGGGGGCTCAGGGCGGCGGGGCCGAGGCGCCAGAGCGGCCCCCGGGCCGCGGCCATGGGCAGCGCCATCTTGGGCCGGCGGTCACGTGCGGCTCTGAGCGCTGATTGGCTGCCGCACCGGAAGTGCCTTGCTGGCGGCTCCGGCCGCGCCCCGAACCCCCGCATTTCCGTTCCGCCCGGCCCAAGCGGGCCCCCCCCGGTCCCACCGGGCCCGGCCCGGTTCGGCCCCGCTCTGGCCCAGCTGCCCGGCCCGGTTCGGCCCCGCTCTGGCCCAGCTGCCCGGCCCGGTTCGGCCCCGCTCTGTCCCTGCTGCCCGGCCCGGTTCGGCCCCGCTCTGGCCCAGCTGCCCGGCCCGGTGGCGCCGGTTCTCCGCAGAGGGGTGAGCCGGGACCCTCCTCCCGCTTCCCCGGGGCTTAAACCTGTGAAAAACGCCAATCACTTGTTTTTTAGAATTTTCAAAGTTTAATAGTAATAAAATGGTTATAAAAATAGCAATAAAATTAAAGTAATAAAAATTTGAACAATTTGAAAAATTTGAAAATTTGAAAATTTGAAAATTTTGAAAATTTGAAATACGAGGCAATAAGAACAAAGAGTTATGGACGGTCTGGGTAATATTTTTTCTGGGCAAAATAAGCCTGAAAAAGGACTCAGATAACAGAGGATTAACCCTTAAAAGCAGCAGCCTGTTGCATATTCATACACCTCATGCATGATGCATAAATTCCATTCAAACACAGGATTCTGTCTGGGCAGTGGCAGCTTCTGCCTCTGAGTCCTGACGGCTCTTCAGGGCTCAGCGAGGTGGGAATGTGAAAAATGCCAATCACTTATTTTTAAAATTTTAAAAGTTTAATGGTAATTAAATGGTTATAATAATAGTAAAATAATTAGAGTAATACTAATTTGGACAATTTGGATTAGAACAATATGAGACAACAGAAACAAAGAGTTACAGACAGTCCAGGTACCTTTTCTGGGCAACATAAGCCTGAAAAATGACCCACATTAATAGAGGATTAACCCTTAAAAGCAATAACCTGTTGTATATTCATACACCTCATGCATGATGCATAAATTCAATTTAAACACAGGATTCTGTCTGGGCAGTGTCAACTTCTTCCTCTGAATCCTGATGGCGTTGTCCTGGATGAGCAAGGTGGGAATGTGAAAAACGCCAATCACTTGTTTTTAAAATTTTCAAAGTTTAATAGTAATAAAACAGTTGTAAAAATAGCAATATAATTAGAGTAATAAAAACTTGGACAATTTGGTTTAGGACAATATGAGACAATAAAACGGATTTTCCAGGTACCTTTTCTGGGCAAGATAAGCCTGAAAAATGACCCACATTAATAGAGGATTAACCCTTAAAAGCAGCAGCCTGTTGCATATTCATACAGCTCATGCAGGATGCATAAATTCAATTTAAACACAGATTCTGTCTGGGCAGTGGCAGCTTCTTCCTCTGAATCCTGAGGTGTCTTCAGGGCTGAGCGAGGTGGGAATGTGAAAAATGCCAATCACTTATTTTTAAAATTTTAAGAGTTTAATGGTAATTAAATGGTTATAATAATAGTAGTAGAATTAGAGTAATACTAATTTGGACAATTTGGATTAGAACAATATGAGACAATAGAAACAAAGAGTTACAGACAGTCCAGGTACCTTTTCTGGGCAACATAAGCCTGAAAAATGACCCACATTAACAGAGGATTAACCCTTAAAAGCAATAACCTGTTGCATATTCATACAGCTCATGCATGATGCATAAATTCAATTTAAACACAGGATTCTGTCTGGGCAGTGGCAGCTTCTGCCTCTGAATCCTGAGGTGTCTTCAGGGCTGAGCGAGGTGGGAATGTGAAAAATGCCAATCACTTGTTTTTAAAATTTGAGAAATTTAATAGTAATAAAATGGTTATAAAAATAGTAATATAATTAGAGGAATAAAAATTTGGAAAATTATGATTAGGACAATATGAGACAAGAAAGACAAAGAGTTATGGATGGTCTTGGTACCTTTTTCTGGGCAAAATAAGCCCAGAAAACAGAGGATTAACCCTTAAAAGCAACAGCCTGTTGCATATTCATACATCTCATGCATGATGCATAAATTCAATTTAAACACAGATTCTGTCTGGGCAGTGTCAGCTTCTGCCTCTGAATCCTGGCAGCATCTTCCTGCCCGAGCAAGGTGGGAAGAAGTTCATTTCTTCTGAAAATGGACAATAAATTCTCTTTCTCTGAAAGATTCAGGTGTCCTGTGGTGCTATCTCAGTGTGAGTACCTCATTCCTTGCTTTAAAAAAATATCTTACACAGCATCGTTTCTATTTTAACATTAAGTTATAACCTAAAATTGTATTTAACACATGACTTAGAAAGTTATGCTGTATTATTTTGTAACATAACACATAATTAATAAATAATAAATTAATATTTATTTTAATATTTGCCAAAAGCCAATCACAAAATACGCATTTTTCATAGAACCTAAAACTATATTTAACACACTACTTCAGAAAATTAATACAACCTAACTTTCTAACATAACACATTGAATATTCATTTGTATATTTGCTAAAAGCCAATCACAAAATATGCATTTTTCCCAATATTTAACACACTACTTAAGAAAATGAATACAACACAATTTTCTAACATAACACATATAATATTCAATTTAATATTTGCCAAAAGCCAAGCATAAAATACTCATTTTCCACAATATTTAATGCACTACTTTAAAAATTAATACAGCACAACTTTCTAACATAACACATTTAATATTCATTTTAATATTTGCCCAAAGCCAAGCATAAAATACGCATTTTTTGCAATATTTAACACATTACTTAAGAAAATGAATACAGCACAACTTTGTCACATAAGACAGATAATATTCATTTGAATATTTGTGAAAGCCAATTATAAAATTCGCATTTTCCCCAATATTTAACACACTACAGAAAATTAATACAATGTAACTTTATAACATAACACACATATTATTCTTTTGAATATTTGCTAAAAACCAAGCATAAAATACACATTTTTCACAATATTTAACACACTAAAGAAAATTAATACAACGTAACTTTCTAACATAACACATATAATATTCATTTGAATATTTGCTAAAAGCCAATCGTAAAATTCGCATTTTTTCCAATATTTAACACACTACTTAATAAAATTAATACAACCTAACTTTCTAACATAACACATTGAATATGCATTTGAATATTTGCTAAAAGCCAATTATAAAATACGCATTTTTCCCAATATTTAACACACTAAAGAAAATTAATACAACGTAACTTTATAACATAACTCATCTGAATATTTGCTAAAAGCCAATCATAAAATTCGCATTTCTCACAATATTTAATACACTACTTAAAAAAATTAATACAACGTAATTTTCTAACACAACACATATAATATTCATTTGAATATTTGCTAAAAGCCAAGCATAAAATACGCATTTTTTGCAATATTTAACATATTACTTAAGAACATTAATACAGCACAACTTTCTAACATAAGACAGATAATATTCATTTGAATATTTGTGAAAGCCGATTCTAAAATAAGCATTTTTCACAATATTTAACACACTACTTAATAAAATTAATACAACGTAACCTTCTAACACAGCACATATAATATTAATTTTAATATTTACCAAAAGCCAATAATAAAATACACATTTTTTGCAATATTTAACATATTACTTAAGAACATTAATACAGCACAACTTTCTAACATAACACATTGAATATTCATTTGAATATTTGTGAAAGCCAATTATAAAATTCGCATTTTTCCCCAATATTTAACACACTAAAGAAAATTAATACAACGTAACTTTCTAACATAACACATTGAATATTCATTTGAATATTTGCTAAAAGCCAATCACAAAACAGGCATTTTTCCCAATATGTAACACACTAAGGAAATTAATACAACGTAACTTTCTAACACAACACATCTAATATTCATTTGAATATTTGCCAAAAGCCAATCATAAAATTCGCATTTTTCCCAATATTTAACATACTAAAGAAAATTAATACAACCTAACTTTCTAACATAACACATTGAATATTCATTTGAATATTTGCCAAAAGCCAATCACAAAATATGCATTTTTCCCCATATTTAATACACTAAGGAAATTAGTACAATGTAACTTTCTAACACAACATATATAATATTCATTTGAATATTTGCTAAAAGCCAATTATAAAATATGCATTTTTCCCAATATTTAATACACTACTTAATAAAATTAATACAACGTAACTTTCTAACACAACACATATAATATTCATCTGAATATTTGCTAAAAACCAAGCATAAAATATACATTTCTCGCAATATTTAATACACTACTTAAGAAAATGAATCCAGTACAACTTTCTAACATAAGACAGACAATATTCATTTGAATATTTGTGAAAGCCAATTATAAAATTCGCATTTTCCCCAATATTTAACACACTACAGAAAATTAATACAACGTAACTTTCTAACATAACACATATAATATTCTTTTGAATATTTGCTAAAAACCAAGCATAAAATACACATTTTTCCCAATATTTAACACACTGAAGGAAATGAATGCAACATAACTTTCTAACACAACACATATAATATTCATTTGAATATTTGCTAAAAGCCAAGCATAAAATACGCATTTTTTGCAATATTTAATACACTACTTAATAAAATTAATACAGCACAACTTTCTACCATAAGACAGATAATATTCATTTGAATCTTTGTGAAAGCCAATTATAAAATAAGCATTTTTCACAATATCTGACACACTACTTAAGCATTCCCGTGCCCGGTGCCAGCCCCGGTGCCACCCTGGGGACCCCCGGGGCCGCTCTCCGGTGCCCGGGACGTGCCCGCGCTCAGGCAGCCCCGTGCCCTCCTCACCTGTGCCCAGGTGCTGCTGACGCGGCGCTTCCTTTATCGCTGCCCGTTCATTGGCACGGCTCGGGACGGTCCGGCCCGCACGTCCCGGGGCTGCCCGAGCAGAGTCCGGCCCGGCCCGTGAGCGGCATCAAAGCGGCTCCGGGGCTTCATCAAAGCGCGTTAATGAGCGGTTAATTAATGATCGGGAGCCTTTGAGGAGCCTCGGAGCTTCCTCGGAACTCTGCTCGGGGCAGGGAGGGGACAGGGAGGGGACAGCGCTTAAATAGGGAGGGGACAGTGCCCGGGACAGTGCCAGGACAGTGCCAGGGCAGGGCCGGGACAGTGTCAGGAGAGTGCCGGGACAGTGCCGGGACAGTGCTGGGGATAGAGCCCGGGACAGAGCCAGGACAGTGCCCGGACAGAGCCAGGACAGTGCCAGGACAGTGCTAGGAGAGTGCCGGGATAGAGCCCGGGACAGTGCCAGGACAGTGCCAGGACAGTGCCAGGACAGTGCCAGGACAGCGCCAGGAGAGTGCCAGGACAGTGCCAGGACAGAGCCCGGGAAAGTGCCAGGACAGTGCCAGGACAGGGCCGGGACAGTGCCAGGACAGTGCCAGGACAGTGCCAGGACAGTGCCTGGACAGCCTTGGGGACAGTGCCGGGACAGAGCCCGGGACAGTGCCGGGACAGTGCCAGGACAGTGCCGGGATAGAGCCCGGGACAGTGCCGGGACAGTGCCGGGATAGAGCCCGGGACAGTGCCGGGACAGAGCCGGGACAGTGCCGGGATAGAGCCGGGACAGTGCCAGGACAGTGCCCGGACAGTGCCGGGACAGTGCCAGGACAGTGCCGGGATAGAGCCCGGGACAGAGCCAGGACAGTGCCAGGACAGTGCCAGGACAGTGCCGGGATAGAGCCCGGGACAGAGCCAGGACAGTGCCAGGACAGTGCCAGGACAGAGCCCGGGACAGTGCCAGGACAGTGCCAGGACAGTGCCCGGACAGTGCTGGGGACAGAGCCAGGACAGTGCCCGGACAGTGCCACGACAGTGCCAGGAGAGTGCCGGGATAGAGCCAGGACAGTGCCGGGACAGTGCCTGGACAGCCTTGGGGACAGTGCCAGGACAGTGCCAGGGCAGGGCCGGGACAGTGCCGGGACAGCCTTGGGGACAGAGCCCGGGACAGTGCCGGGACAGTGCCGGGACAGTGCCAGGACAGTGCCAGGACAGTGCCGGGACAGCCTTGGGGACAGTGTCGGGACAGTGCCAGGACTGCCAGGACAGAGCCCGGGATCCGGAGCGGGCAGCGGGAGCGATGCCCGGCAAACCCAGCCCTGCCTGCGAGATGGGTGAGTACCGAGCCCGGGGCTGGCATCACCCCTGCCCGGGGCACTTTGGGGCACTTTGGTCACTTTTCTAGCCCAGCACAACCGAGGTTTGGGCACTTTGGGGCCGTTTCCCAGCCCAAACCAGCTGAGATTCGGGGATTTGGAGCGATTTCCCAGCCCGAACCAGCCGGGAACTGGGGAGTTGGAGCAGTTTGGGGCACTTTGGGGCAGATTCCCAGCCCAGAGCAGCCAGGATTTGGGCACTTTGGGGCACTTTGGGGCAGTTTCCCGGCCCTGGGGACAGTGCCAGGATCTGGAGGGGGCAGCGGGAGCGATGCCCGGCAAACCCAGCCCTGCCTGTGAGCTGGGTGAGTACCCACCCTACCCTGGGGGCTGGCATCACCCCGAGCGATGGCAGTTTGGGGCACTTTGGGGCAGTTTCCCAGCCCAAAACCAGCTGAGATTTGGGGATTTTGAGCGATTTCCATCCCCAAACCAGCTGGGATTTGAGCAGTTTGGGGCAGTTTGGGGCATTTTGGGGCAATTTCTCTGCCCAAACCAGCCGGGATTTGGGCAGTTCAGGGCAGATTCCCAGCCCGGAGCAGCCGGGATTTGGGGATTTTGGGCTATATGGGGCAGTTTCCCTGCTCAGACAAGTCAGGATTTGGGGAGTTCGGGCAGTTTGGGGCAGTTTGGGGCAGTTTGGGGCAGTTTGGGGCAGTTTGGGGCAGTTTCCCAGCCCAGACCAGCTGAGATTTGAGGATTTTGAGCGATTTCCCTGCCCGAACCAGCCGGGAATTGGCAGTTTGGGGCATTTTGGTGCCCAAACCTGCCAGGATTTGGGGAGTTTGGGGCAGTTTGAGCATTTTAAGGCCTTTAGGGGCAGATTCCCAGCCCAAACCTGTCGGGATTTCGGCAGTTTGGGCAGTCCAGCCAGGATTTGGGGCAGTTTGGGGCAGTTTGGGGCAGATTCCCAGCCCAAACCAGCCGGGATTTGGGGATTTTGGGTGATTTCCCAGGGGTAACCACCCAGAAATTGGGTGCTTTGGGGCCCAAACCTGTCGGAATTTGGGGAGTTTGGGGCACTTTGAGCACTTTGGGGCAGTTTGGGGCAGATTCCCAGCCTGGAGCAGCTGGAATTTGGGGATTTTGTGTGGTTTGGGGCAGTTTCCCAGCCCGAACCCGCTGGAATTTGGGGATTTTGTGTGGTTTGGGGCAGTTTCCCAGCCCGAACCCGCTGGAATTTGGGGATTTTGTGTGGTTTGGGGCAGTTTCCCAGCCCAAACCCGCTGGAATTTGGGGATTTTGTGCCATTTCCCAGCTCCAGGCTGCCTGTGGGGTCAGTCCCACTGGTTCCAGGTGGGGAGTGAGGCCTCCAGTTGAATTATTCCTATTTTCAGGAATAATTTTTTGGTTATTCCTGCACTGTCAGGTCAGGGCTGGGGCTGGTGGAGTTTCCCACCTCCTGCATTTCTCATTTTTCCAGGATTTGGCCACTTGGCAGCTCCATTAATAACGCCAGGCTGCTCCTGCCCATTGCTGGCCTGGCACAGACTAAAATCCCAAAATCCCACCCTGGGCACCCCAAAATTCCACCAAAATTCCACCCTGGGCACCCCAAAATTCCACCAAAATTCCACCCTGGGCATCCCAAATCCCACCCTGGGCATCCCAAATCCCACCCTGGGCACACCAAATCCCAGCCTGGGCACCCCAAATCCCACCCTGGGCATCCCAAATCCCACCCTGGGCATCCCAAATCCCACCCTGGGCACACCAAATCCCACCCTGGGCACCCCAAATCCCAGCCTGGGCACCCGAAAATCCCAGCCTGGGCATCCCAAATCTCACCCTGGGCACCCCAAAATCCCACCCTGAGCACCCCAAAATCCCAGCCTGGGCACCCCAAAATCCCACTCTGGGCACCCCAAAATTCCACCAAAATCCCAGCTTGGGCACCCCAAAATCCCAGCCTGGGCACCCCAAAATCCCACCCTGGGCATCCCAAAATCCCACCCTGGGCATCCCAAAATCCCACCCTGGGCACCCCAAATCCCACCCTGGGCACCCCAAATCCCACCCTGGGCATCCCTGGGGCGCTGTCCCAGCACTCCTGGCAGCCTCGGGGCTGTGCCCATTCCCTGGGCAGCCTGGGCAGTGCCAGCCTCCTCAGGGGGCAGAACCTTTCCCTGTGCCAATCCCAAACCTCTCCTGGGTGTGGGGAGGGTCTGGGGACCCTCCTGGGGCCTCATTGGGGTTCAAATCCCCCTTTAGGGGCGCAGGGGCTGCACTGGGGTCCGTGATCCCTGCGCTGGGGCACTGGGACCCCAAACTGTGACCTCAGACCCTAAACTGGGATGTGGGACCCCAAACTGGGACCTGGTTGCCCTGGCTGCCATCCTGGAACCCCAAGCTGCGACCTGAGACCCCAAACTGGGAGCTGGTGCCCCAAACAGGGACCTGGGACCCCAAACTGTGACCTCAGACCCTAAACTGGGACCTGGGACCCCAAATTGCGGCCTGGTGCCCTAAACTGGGACCTGTGACCCCAAACTGGGACTGGGAGCCCCAAACTGGGACCTGGGACCCCAAATTGCGACCTGGAACCCCAAACTGGGACCTGGGACCCCAAACTGGGACCCGGCTGCCATCCTGGGGCCACCCCCGGGCTCAGCCCCCAGCCCAGGATCCACATTCGCGCTCAGACCCCACCCCGGGGTCCCGGTACCGCCCCCGGTGCATCCCCCGGTACCGCCCCCGGTACTGGCCCCGGTACCACCCCCGGAACTTCCCCCGGTACCGCCCCGGTGCCTCTCCCGGTGCATCCCCCGGTGCCTCCCCCGGTACCGCCCCCGGTACCGGCCCCGGAACCTCCCCCGGTACCGCCCCGGTGCATCCCCCGGTGCATTTTCCGGTGCATCCCCCGGTACCGCCCCCGGTGCATCCCCGGAACCTCCCCTGGTACCGCCCCGGTGCATCCCCGGTACCGCCCCCGGTACCGCCCCCGGTGCCTCCCCCGGTTCCGCCCCCGGTGCCGCCCCCGGTGCCGCCCCCCGTGACGCGCTCGCTGCGCCGGGACGCGGCCCGGGCCGGGCATGTGGCGGCGGCGGCGGCGGGGCCGGGGGCGGCCGGGGCCGGTGAGCGATGGGCGGGACCCTCGGCGGGCGGTACCGGGAGGGCTCGGGCGGGGTCCCGGCTGTGCTGCGGGGGCTCCGGTACCGGGAGTACCGGGGGGCTCCGACCTCGGGGTCCCGGGGGGCTCCGGTACCGGGGATCCCGGTGGGTTTGTGGGGGGCTCCGGTCTCAAGGGTCCCGGGGGGCTCCGGGGGTACCGGGGGGCTCTGGGGGTACCGGGAGGCTCCGGTACCGGGGGTCCCGCGGAGCTCCGGCCCCGAGGGTACCGGGGGGCTCCGTCCTCGGTGGTCCCGGTGGGTTTGCGGGGGGCTCCGGTCTTAAGGATCCCGGGGGGCTCCGGTGCCGGGGATCCCGGGGGGCTCCGGTTCGGAGGTACCGGGGGCTCTGGCCTCGGGGGGTCCCGAGGGGTTCCGGTGCCGGGGGTGCCCGGGGGTCCCCTGGATGTGCTGCGGGACCCCCGGCTGTGGGTCGGGAGGGGGTCCCGGAGCCGCCGCCCATCGCCCCCGGCACTGCCCGCGGGGTTCGGGGTTCCCCCGGTGACCTTGGGGTGTCCCGGGAGTCCCGCCGGGGGTGGCGGCGCCGGCTCCGACCGCTGCGCTCCGCCGGGGGTTGGGGGTCCCCAGGCTCGTCCCTCCCTCGGGCTGGGGGTGCCGGGGCTCGAAGTGCCCGGGATGGGGTCCCCGTGTCCCCGGTGCCAGCTCCGCTTCCGTCCCGGTGTGAGCTCCGGTTCCGTCCCGTTGTCAGCTCTGGTTCCGTCCTAGTGTGAGCACCGGTTCCGTCCCGGTGTCAGCTCCGGTTCCGTCCTAGTGTGAGCACCGGTTCCGTCCCGGTACCAGCTCCGTTTCCATCCCGGTGCCAGCGCCGGTTTGTCCCCGGTGCCGGCTCCGGTTCGGTCCCGGTGCCAGCTCCGATTCGGTCCCGGTGCCAGCTCCGGTTCTGTCCCGGTGCCAGCTCCGGTTCCGTCGCGTTGTCAGCTCTGGTTCTGTCCCGGTGCCAGCTCCGGTTTGTCCTCGGTGTGAGCTCCGGTTCGGTCCCGGTGCCAGCTCCGGTTTGTCCCTGGTGCCAGCTCCAGTTCCGTCCCGTTGTCAGCTCTGGTTCTGTCCCGGTACCAGTTCCGGTTTTGTCCCGGTACCAGCTCCGGTTCGGTCCCGGTGTCAGCTCCGGTTCCATCCCAGTGTGAGCTCCGGTTCCATCCCGGTGCCAGCTCCGGTTCCCTCCCGGTGCCAGCTCCATTTCCGTCCCAGTGTGAGCTCCAGTTCCATCCCGGTGCCAGCTCCGGTTCGGTCCTGGTACCAGCTCCGGTTTTGTGCCAGTGCCAGCTCTGGTTTGTCCCCGGTGCCTTCTCCGGTTCCGTCCCGGTACCAGCTCCGGTTCCGTCCCAGTGCCAGCTCCGGTTTGTCCCCGGTGCCAGCTCCGGTTCGGTCCCGGTGCGCAGGACGAGTCCGGCCGGTGCCGCAGGCCCGGTGTCCCCAGGCTCGGGGATGTGGCTGTCGCTGTCCCCGCGCGGGGCCGGTACCGGGAGCGGCGGGAGGAGCGGCGGGAGGAGCGGCGGGAGGAGCGGCGGGGGGCGGTGCCGATAACGGCGGGGGGCGGTGCCGATAACGGCGCCGGGGCTGGCTGGGTTGGGCTCAGCCCGGGCCATGGAAACGCTGCAGGTGTGCGGCAGGTGCGGCGGCCCACGGCGGGAGGAACGGGCTGATCCTGAATATGGGACTGGATCTTAAATCTAGAACTGATCCTAAACCTGGGGCTGATCCTGAACCTGGGGCTGATCCTGAACCTGGGGCTGATCCTGAATATGGGACTGATCCTGAACCTGGGACTGATCCTGAATATGGGACTGATCCTGAATCTGGGGCTGATCCTGAACCTGGGGCTGATCCTAAACCTGGGGCTGAACCTAAATCTGGGACTGATCCTGAACCTGGGGCTGATCCTAAATCTGGGGCTGATCCTAAATCTGGGGCTGATCCTGAACCTGGGGCTGATCCTGAACCTGGGGCTGGATCCTGAATCTGGGGCTGATCCTAAATCTGGGGCTGATCCTGAACCTGGGGCTGATCCTGAACCTGGGGCTGGATCTTGAATATGGGACTGATCCTAAATCTGGGGCTGGATCCTGAACCTGGGGCTGATCCTAAATCTGGGGCTGATCCTAAACCTGGGGCTGATCCTGAACCTGGGGCTGATCCTAAATCTGGGGCTGGATCCTGAATATGGGGCTGAACCTAAATCTGGGGCTGGCTCCTGAATCTGGGCCTACATCCTAAATCTTGGAGGCTGGCTCCTGAATCATGTGCTGGATCCTAAATCTGAGGGGTGGATCCTAAACCTGGGACTGGATCCTGACTATGGGGGCTGGCTCCTGAATATGGGGGCTGGCTCCTAAATCTGGGGCTACGTCCTAAATCTTGGAGGCTGGCTCCTGAATCATGGGCTGGATCCTAAACCTGGGGCTGGATCCTTAATTTTAGGGCAGGCTCCTAAATACAGGGGCTGGCTGTTAAATCTGGGGCCGGATCCTAAATCTGGGGCTGGATCCTGAATGTGGGGCTGGATCCTAAATATCTGGGGCCTGGCTACTTAATCTGGGTGCTGGGCCCTAAATCTGGGGCTCCTAAATCTGGGGCTGGACCCTAAATCTGGGGCTGGATCCTGAATCTGGGGCTGGATCCTGAATCTGGGGGCTGGATCCTAAATCTGGGCTGACATCCTAAATCTTGGAGGCTGGCTCCTGAATCATGTGCTGGATCCTAAACCTGGGGCTGGATCCTGAATTTGAGGGCAGGCTCCTAAATGTAGGGGCTGGCTGTTAAATCTTAGGGCTGGATCCTAAATCTGGGCCTGGCTCCTGAATGTGGGGCTGGATCCTGAATGTGGGGCTGGATCCTAAATCTGGGGCTGGATCCTGAATATGGGGGCTGGATCCTAAATCTGGGGCTGGATCCTAAATCTAGGAGATGGCTCCTAAATCTAGGGGTGGCTCCTGAATGTGGGGCTGGACCCTAAATCTGGGCCTGGCTCCTGAATCTGGGGCTAGATCCTGAATCTGGGGCTGGACCCTAAATCTGGAGCTGGCTCCTAAATCTGGGGCTACATCCTAAATCTTGGAGGCTGGCTCCTGAATGTGGGGCTGGATCCTAAACCTGGGCCTGGCTCCTAAACCTGGGGCTGGATCCTAAATATCTGGGGGCTTGCTCTTAAATCTGAGGGGTGGCTCCTGAATCTGGGGACTGGACCCTGAATCTGGGCCTGGCTCCTGGATGTGGGGGCTGCCTCCTAAATCTGGGCCTACATCCTAAATCTTGGGGGCTGGCTCCTGAATCATGGGCTGGATCCTAAACCTGGGGCTGGATCCTGAATTTTAGGGCAGGCTCCTAAATACAGGGGCTGGCTGTTAAATCTGGGGCTGGATCCTAAATCTGGGCCTGGATCCTGAATGTGGGGCTGGATCCTAAATCTAGGAGATGGCTCCTAAATCTAGGGGTGGCTCCTGAATCTGGGGCTGGATCCTAAATATCTGGGGCCTGGCTCCTGGATGTGGGGGCTGGATCCTGGATCTGGGCCTGGCTCCTGGATGTGGGGGCTGGCTGTTAAATATTTTGGGGCTGAGCAGGGCGGGAGCAGAGCTGCTCCTCCCTGCAGGTGTTGTTGGTTTCGGGGTGTGGAGTAACCGGGTCACGCTCGTGCTGAGAGGAGGGCACCAGGGCACCCCGGGGTCAGCAGGGCAGGCTCAGTGCCCGTGCCCAGGGCAGATGCCAGCTCTGTGCCCAGGACAGGCTCAGTGCCCCATGCCCTGCTGTGCCCAGGACAGACGCCAGCTCGGTGCCTTGCTGACCCCAGGACAGGCTTAGTGCCCTGCTGTGCCCAGGGCAGATCCCATCCCTGTGCCCTGCTGTGCCCAGGGCAGGCTCAGTGTCCCATGCCCTGCTGTGCCCAGGGCAGATCCATCCCCATGCCCTGCTATGCCCAGGGCAGACTTGGTGCCCCATGCCCTGCTGTGCCCAGGGCAGATCCCATCCCTGTGCCCTGCTGTGCCCAGGGCAGGCTCAGTGCCCCATGCCCTGCTGTGCCCAGGGTGGGCTCAGTGCCCCATGCCCTGCTGTGCCCAGGGAGATGCCAGCCCCATGCCCTGCTGTGCCCAGGCAGATCCCATCCCCATGCCCTGCTGTGCCCAGGGCAGATCCCATCCCCATGTCCTGCTGTGCCCAGGCAGATCCATCCCCATGCCCTGCTGTGCCCAGGGTGGGCTCGGTGCCCCATGCCCTGCTGTGCCCAGGGTGGGCTCGGTGCCCCATGCCCTGCTGTGCCCAGGCAGATCCATCCCCATGCCCTGCTGTGCCCAGGGAGATGCCAGCCCTGGAGCGTGGGATGCAGGCAGGGCTGGGCAGGGCCCGAGCTGGTCCAGCCTGCCCGGGGTGGGGGTGAGACAGGAGCAGAGCCCAGGGCAGCCCTGCCTGCAGCTGGGCCTGGGCTGGGCAGGAGGGGGGCAGGGAGGGAGGGAGCCCATAGGGATGGGATCCTACAGGGATGGACCCCACAGGGATGGATCCTACAGGGATGGATCCCATAGGGATGATCCCACTGGGATGGGATCCTGCAGGGATGGATCCCATAGGGATGATCCCACTGGGATGGGATCCTGCAGGGATGGGTCCCATAGGGATGGGATCCTATAAGGATGGGTCCCATAGGGATGGAATCCCACAGGGATGGGATCCCACAGGGATGGATCCCACAGAGATGGATCCCACAGGAATGATCGTGCAGGGATGGATCCTGTAGGGATGGTCCCACAGGGATGATTGTGCAGGGATGATCTCACAGGGGTGATCCCGCAGAGATGGGATCCTGTAGGGATGGATCCCACAGAAATGGGATCCTATAATGATGGATCCCACTGGGATGGATGCCTATAGGATGGGATCCCACAGGGATGGGATCCCACAGGAATGATCGTGCAGGGATGGATCCTGTAGGGATGGTCCCACAGGGATGGATCGTGCAGGGATGATCTCACAGGGGTGATCCCGCAGAGATGGGATCCTACAGGGATGGATCCTACAGGGATGGACCCCATAGGGATGGGATCCTATAAGGATGGATCCCATAGGGGTGATCACACAGGAGTGATCCCACTGGGATGATCCCACAGGGATGATCCCACAGGGATAGATGATCCCACAGGAGTGATCCCACAGGGATGATCCCAAGGGCAGATCCCCCCGTGCTGTGCCAGGGTGACCCCACAGCTCCGTGCCCAGGCTGAGCTTTCCCAGGTCCTGCCCTGGCAGAGCAGGAGGGCAGTGGGGGGGGGGGTCAGTGGACCCAGGGCAGGGGGGTTGGGAAATCCCCCTGGCATCAGCCAGGCTGGCATTGCAGCAGCTGGCACTGCCCAGCTCACCTGGGCTGGGGTGCCCGGGGTCACCTGGGCTCTGCCCACGGCTCCCAGTGTGACCAGTATCACCAGTGAGGGCCTCCCAGTGCTCCCAGTGCCCCCAGTGAGGAGCTCCCAGTATCACCGGTGCCCCCAGTGAGGAGCTCCCAGTGCTCCCAGTGCCCCCAGTGAGGGGCTCCCAGTGTCACCAGTGAGGGCCTCCCAGTGCTCCCAGTGCCCCCAGTGAGGGGCTCCCAGTATCACCGGTGCCACCAGTGAGGGGTTCCCAGTGCCACATGTGAGGAGCTTCCCAGTGCTCCCAGTGCCCCCAGTGAGGGGCTCCCAGTGCTCCCAGTGAGGGGCTCCCAGTGTCACCAGTGAGGAGCTCCCAGTGCCCCCAGTGCCCCCAGTGAGGGGCTCCCAGTGCCACCAGTATCACCAGTGAGGGGCTCCCAGTGCTCCCAGTATCACCAGTGAGGAGCTCCCAGTGCCACCAGTGCCCCCAGTGAGGGGCTCCCAGTGCCACCAGTAAGGGGCTCCCACCAGTGAGGAGCTCCCAGTGCTCCCAGTAAGGGGCTCCCAGTGTGACCAGTGAGGAAGGCCCAGTACCACCAGTGTCACATGTGAGGGGCTCCCAGTGCTCCCAGTGCCACCAGTGAGGGGCTCCCAGTGCCACCAGTAAGGGGCTCCCAGTGCTCCCAGTATCACCAGTGCCCCCAGTGAGGGGCTCCCAGTGCTCCCAGTGCCACCAGTATCACCAGTGAGGGGCTCCCAGTGCTCCCAGTGCTCCCAGTGCCCCCAGTGAGGGGCTCCCAGTATCACCAGTGAGGGGCTCCCAGTGCTCCCAGTGCCCCCAGTGCCCCCAGTGAGGGGCTCCCAGTGCTCCCAGTGCCCCCAGTGAGGGGCTCCCAGTGCTCCCAGTGCCACCAGTGAAGGGCTCCCAGTGCCCCCAGTGCCCCCAGTGAGGGGCTCCCAGTGCCCCCAGTGCCCCCAGTGAGGGGCTCCCAGTGCCCCCAGTGCCACCAGTGAGGAGCTCCCAGTATCACCAGTGCCCCCAGTGAGGGGCTGCCAGTGCTCCCAGTATCACCAGTGAGGGGCTCCCAGTGCCACCAGTATCACCAGTGAGGGGCTCCCAGTGCTCCCAGTGCCCCCAGTGAGGAGCTCCCAGTATCACCAGTGCCCCCAGTGAGGGGCTCCCAGTGCCCCCAGTGCCACCAGTGAGGGGCTCCCAGTGCTCCCAGTGAGGGGCTCCCAGCAGTGAGGGGCTCCCAGCAGTGAGGGGCTCCCAGCCCGGGGGTGTCTGTGCAGGCTCAGACCAGGCTGTCGGCCCCAGAGCAGCCCAGGAGGGTCCGTCAGGGTCTGCAGGGACCAGCCCTGCTCAGAGCCCGCATCAAAGGGCCGAGATCAATGGCAGGAACCGCCCCCAGCAGGGGCCAGGGAGGAGCAGGAGCAGGAGCAGGAACAGGAGCAGGAGCAGGAGCAGGAGCAGGGTGAGCCCAGGGTAGGGGGGAGCAGGAGCAGGGTGAGCCCAGGGCTGTTGGGAGGAACAGAATGAGCCCAGGATGAGCCCAGGGCTGTGGAAGGAGAAGGATGAGCCCGGGGTAGTGGGGAGCAGGATCAGGATGAGCCCAGGGTGGGAAGGAGCAGGATCGGGATGAGCCCAGGGCTTTTGGGAGGAACAGAATGAGCCCAGGATGAGCCCAGGGTAGGGGGGAGCAGGAACAGGATGAGCCCAGGGTTCTTGGAAGGATCAGAATGAGCCCAGGATGAGCCCAGGGCTGTGGAAGGAGAAGGATGAGCCCGGGGTAGGGGGGAGCAGGATCGGGATGAGCCCAGGGTGAGCCCAGGGCTGTGGAAGGAGCAGGAGCAGGATGGGGCCAGGGTAAGGAGGAACAGGAGCAGGATGAGCCCAGGGTGAGCTCGGGGCTGTTGAGAGGAACAGGATGAACAGGATCAGGATGAGCCTGGGGCTGTTGGAAGGAACAGGATGAGCCCAGGGGGAGCAGGAGCAGGAGCAGGATGTGCCCAGGAGGAGCAGGAGCAGGATGAGCCCAGGGTTCTTGGATCAGGAGGATCAGGACGTGCCCAGGATGAGCCCAGGGTTCTTGGAAGGGTCAGGATGTGCCCAGGATGTGCCCGGGGCTGTGGAAGGATCAGGATGTGCCCAGGATGTGCCCAGGATGTGCCCGGGGCTGTGGAAGGATCAGGATGTGCCTATGATGTGCCCAGGATGTGCCCGGGGCTGTGGAAGGTCTCGTGGCACAGCCGGGTGGGGGCAGAACAAGAGGCCCTTTGTTCACTGCTGGCTGCACAACGGGGACAGCAGCACCATGGAGGGGGCACAGGGACCTCGTGGTGCCCAGGCCTGGGTGGGCACAGGGAATGTTCCCTGCCCAGGCCTGGGTGGGCACAGGGACTTCATGGTGCCCTGCTCAGGTTTGGGTGGGCACAGGGAATGTTCCCTGCTCAGGTTTGGGTGGGCACAGGGACCTCGTGGTGCCCTGCCCAGGGCTGGGTGGGCACAGGGAATGTTCCCTGCTCAGGTTTGGGTGGGCACAGGGACCCCGTGGTGCCCAGGGCTGGGTGGGCACAGGGACCTCGTGGTGCCCTGCTCAGGTTTGGGTGGGCACAGGGAATGTTCCGTCTCATGTTTGGGTGGGCACAGGAACCTCGTGGTGCCCAGGGCTGGGTGGGCACAGGGACCTCGTGGTGCCCTGTTCTGAGCTGGGTGGGCACAGGGAATGTTCCCTGCTCTGGGCTGGGTGGGCACAGGGACCTCATGGTGCCCTGCCCAGGGCTGGAGGGTGGGCACAGGGAATGTTCCCTGCCCAGATTTAGGTGGGCACAAGGACCCCGTGGTGCCCAGGGCTGGGTGGGCACAGGGAATGTTCCCTGCTCAGGGCTGGGTGGGCACAGGGACCCCATGGTGCCCAGGGCTGGGTGGGCACAGGGACCCCGTGGTGCCCAGGGCTGGGTGGGCACAGGGACCCCGTGGTGCCCAGGGCTGGGTGGGCACAGGGAATGTTCCCTGCTCAGGGCTGGGTGGGCACAGGGAATGTTCCCTGGGCACCCCGCAGTGCCCACTGCCATGCCAGGCTCAGCCTGGGCCCACAGCTGGTGCCAGGGAAGCTGCTGGGTGGGAGAGCCCAGGGCTGGGTGTGAGCCCAGGCGGGCACTGGCACGGGGGCAGTGCCCACCCCATGTGCTGGGCAGGGCTGAGGGCACAGCCTGGTGCTGGGCTCAGCTTTGGGTGCCCAGGGCAGGACAGGAAGGGCTGGGGGGGCTCAGGAGGGACCTCCTGGCTCCCCACGACAGGAGGGGACACAGCTGGGGACCAAAAGGCATCCAGGGCAGGTTTGGGATGGATTTTAAGGAGAATTCCTTGATGGAAAAGCTGCTCAGGCCAGGGGTGGAGTCCCCACAAGTCCCTGACAGGAGCCAGGCTCTGCTCCCCGGGGACAGGAGGAGACAAAAAGGCATCCAGGGGAGGTTTGGGATGGATTTTAGGGAGAATTCCCTGATTTCCTTCATGGAAAAGCTGCTCAGACCAAGGATTGAGTCCCCACAAGTCCCTGATAGGAGGGGACACAGCCAGGTGGGGTCAGGCTCTGCTTCCAAATGACAGGAGGAAACAAAAAGGCATCCAGGGCAGGTTTGGGATGGATTTTTATGGAGAAATCCCTCTTGGAAAAGCTGCTCAGGTGCAGGGTGGAGTCCCCACAATGCCCTGACAGGAGGGGAAGCAGCCAGGTGGGGTCAGGCTCTGCTCCCAAGTGAGAGGAGGAGACAAAAACCTTCCTAGAGGAGATTGAGGTTGGATTTTAGGGAAAATTCTTTGATGGAAAAGCTGCTCAGATTGAGGGTGGAGTCCCCAGAACTCCCTGACAGGAGCCAGGTGGGGTTTGGGCTCTGCTCCCTGGGGACAGGAGGGAACAAAAGGCATCCAGGGCAGGTTTGGGTTGGATTTTAGGGAGAATTCCCTCATTTCCTTCATGGAAAAGCTGCTCAGGCCAAGGATTGAGTCCCCACAAGTCCCTGACAGGAGGGGACACAGCCAGGTGGGGTCAGGCTCTGCATGCAGGGGACAGGAGGAGAGAAAAAGGGGTCCAGGGGAGGTTGAGGTTGGATTTTAGGGAAAATTCCTTCATGGAAAAGCTGCCCAGGGTGAGGGTGGAGTCCCCCCAAATCCCTGACAAGAGAGGAGAAAGCCAGGTGGGGTTTGGGCTCTGCTCCCATGGGACAGGAGGAGACAAAAAGTCTCCCAGGGCAGGTTTGGGATGGATTTTAGGGAAAATTCTTTGATGGAAAAGCTGCTCAGATTGATGGTGGAGTCACCAGAACTCCCTGACAGGAGCCAGGTGGGGTTTGGGCTCTGCTCCCAAGTGAGAAGGTGAAACTAAAAGGGATCCAGGGCAGGTTTGGGATGGATTTTAGGGAGAATTCCCTCATGGAAAAGCTGCTCAGGTGCAGGGGTGGAGTGCCCTCAGCTCCCTGACAGGAGCCAGGTGGGGTCAGGCTCTGCTCCCAGGAGACAGGAGGAGACAAAATTCTCTCTCCTAGGGCAGGTTTGGGTTGAATTTTAGGGAAAATTCCTTGATGGAAAAGCTGCTCAGATTGAGGGTGGAGTCCCCACAAATCCCTGACATGAGCCAGGTGGGTCAGGCTCTACTTCCAAATGACAGGAGATAACAAAAAGGCATCCAGGGCAGGTTGAGGTTGGATTTTAAGGAAAACTCCTTCATGGAAAATCTGATTAGGCCAAGGATGGAGTCCCCTCAATGCCCTGACAGGAGGGGAAGCAGCCAGGTGGGGTTTGGGCTCTGCTCCCAAGTGAGAGGAGGAGACAAAAACCTTCCTAGAGGAGGTTGAGGATGAATTTTAGGGAGAATTCCTTGATGGAAAAGCTGCTCAGATTGAGGGTGGAGTCACCAGAACTCCCTGACAGGAACCCAATGGTGCTTGGGCTCTGCTCCCAAGTGAGAGGATGAAACAAAAATGGATCCAGGGCAGGTTTAGGATGGATTTTAGGGAGAATTCCCTCATGGAAAAGCTGCTCAGGTGCAGGGTGGAGTCCCCACAAGTCCCCGACAGGAGCCAGGTGGGGTCAGGCTCTGCTCCCAGGGGACAGGAGGGAACAGAAAGTTTCCCAGGGCAGGTTTGGGATGGATTTTAGGGAGAATTCCCTCATTTCCTTCATGGAAAAGCTGCTCAGGCCAAGGACTGAGTCCCCACAAGTCCCTGACAGTAGGGGGACAGCCAGGTGGGGTCAGGCTCTGCTCCCAAGTGAGAGGAGGAGACAAAAAGGCATCCAGGGGAGGTTGAGGTTGGATTTTTATGGAGAAATCCCTCTTGGAAAAGCTGCTCAGGTGCAGGGTGGAGTCCCCACAAATCCCTGACAGGCAGGGAAGCAGCCAGGTGGGGTTTGGGCTCTGCTCCCAAGTGAGAGGAGGAGACAAAAACCTTCCTAGAGGAGGTTGAGGTTGAATTTTAGTGAAAATTCCTTGATGGAAAACCTGCTCAGGTGCTGGGTTGGAGTTCCCACAAGTCCCTGACAGGAGGGGCACAGCCAGGTGGGGTCAGGCTCTGCTCCCAAGTGAGAGGAGGAGACAAAAAGGGATCCAGGGGAGGTTGAGGTTGGATTTTAGGGAAAATTCCTTCATGGAAAAGCTGCCCAGGGTGAGGGTGGAGTCCCCCCAAATCCCTGACAAGAGGGGAGAAAGCCAGGTGGGGTTTGGGCTCTGCTCCCATGGGACAGGAGGAGACAAAAAGTCTCCCAGGGCAGGTTTGGGATGGATTTTAGGGAAAATTCTTTGATAGAAAAGCTGCTCAGGTGCAGGGTGGAGTCCCCACAAATCCCTGACAGGAGCCCAATGGGGTTTGGGCTCTGCTCCCAAGTGAGAAGGTGAAACTAAAAGGCATCCAGGGCAGGTTTAGGATGGATTTTAGGGAGAAATCCCTCATGGAAAAGCTGCTCAGGTGCAGGGGTGGAGTCCCCACAAATCCCTGACATGAGCCCAGTGGGGTTTGGGCTCTGCTCCCCGGGGACAGGAGGAGACCAAAAGGCATCCAGGGGAGGTTTGGGATGGATTTTAGGGAGAATTCCCTGATTCCCTTCATGGAAAAGCTGCTCAGGCCAAGGATTGAGTCCCCACAAGTCCCTGACAGTAGGGGCACAGCCAGGTGGGGTCAGGCTCTGCATGCAGGGGACAGGAGGAGAGAAAAAGGGATCCAGGGCAGGTTTAGGATGGATTTTAGGGAGAAATCCCTCTTGGAAAAGCTGCCCAGGGTGAGGATGGAGTCCCCACAAATCCCTGACAAGAGGGGACACAGCCAGGTGGGGTTTGGGCTCTGCTCCCATGGGACAGGAGGAGACAAAAAGTCTCCCAGGGCAGGTTTGGGATGGATTTTAGGGAAAATTCTTTGATGGAAAAGCTGCTCAGATTGAGGGTGGAGTCACCAGAACTCCCTGACAGGAGCCAGGTGGGGTTTGGGCTCTGCTCCCAAGTGAGAGGGTGAAACTCAAAGGCATCCAGGGCAGGTTTAGGATGGATTTTAGGGAGAATTCCCTCATGGAAAAGCTGCTCAGGTGCAGGGTGGAGTGCCCTCAGCTCCCTGACAGGAGCCAGGTGGGGTCAGGCTCTGCTCCCAGGAGACAGGAGGAGACAAAATTCTCTCTCCTAGGGCAGGTTTGGGTTGAATTTTAAGGAAAATTCCTTGATGGAAAAGCTGCTCAGATTGAGGGTGGAGTCCCCACAAATCCCTGACATGAGCCAGGTGGGTCAGGCTCTACTTCCAAATGACAGGAGAGAACAAAAAGGCATCCAGGGCAGGTTGAGGTTGGATTTTAAGGAAAATTCCTTCATGGAAAAGCTGCTCAGGGTGAGGATTGAGTCCCCACAATGCCCTGACAGGAGGGGAAGCAGCCAGGTGGGGTTTGGGCTCTGCTCCCAAGTGAGAGGAGGAGACAAAAACCTTCCTAGAGGAGGTTGAGGTTGAATTTTAGGGAGAATTCCTTGATGGAAAAGCTGCTCAGATTGAGGGTGGAGTCACCAGAGCTCCCTGACAGGAGCCCGATGGGGTTTGGGCTCTGCTCCCAAGTGAGAGGGTGAAACAAAAAGGCATCCAGGGCAGGTTTGGGATGGATTTTAAGGAGAATTCCTTGATGGAAAAGCTGCTCAGGTGCAGGGGTGGAGTCCCCACAAGTCCCTGACAGGAGCCAGGTGGGGTCAGGCTCTGCTCCCCGGGGACAGGAGGGAACAGAAAGTTTCCCAGGGCAGGTTTGGGATGGATTTTAGGGAGAATTCCCTGATTCCCTTCATGGAAAAGCTGCTCAGGCCAAGGATTGAGTCCCCACAAGTCCCTGACAGTAGGGGGACAGCCAGGTGGGGTCAGGCTCTGCTCCCAAGTGAGAGGAGGAGACAAAAAGGCATCCAGGGGAGGTTTGGGATGGATTTTAGGGAGAAATCCCTCTTGGAAAAGCTGCCCAGGGTGAGGGTGGAATCCCCACAAATCCCTGACAAGAGGGGACACAGCCAGGTGGGGTTTGGGCTCTGCTCCCATGGGACAGGAGGAGACAAAAACCTTCCTAGAGGAGGTTGAGGTTGAATTTTAGTGAAAATTCTTTGATGGAAAAGCTGCTCAGGTGCAGGGTGGAGTCCCCACAAGTCCCTGACAGGAGCCAGGTGGGGTCAGGCTCTGCTCCCAGGGGACAGGAGGGAACAGAAAGTTTCCCAGGGCAGGTTTGGGTTGGATTTTAGGGAGAATTCCCTCATTTCCTTCATGGAAAAGCTGCTCAGGCCAAGGATTGAGTCCCCACAAGTCCCTGACAGTAGGGGCACAGCCAGGTGGGGTCAGGCTCTACTTCCGAATGACAGGAGGAAACAAAAAGGCATCCAGGGCAGGTTTGGGATGGATTTTATGGAGAAATCCCTCTTGGAAAAGCTGCTCAGGTGCAGGGTGGAGTCCCCACAAATCCCTGACAGGAGGGGAAGCAGCCAGGTGGGGTTTGGGCTCTGCTCCCAAGTGAGAGGAGGAGACAAAAACCTTCCTAGAGGAGATTAAAGGTTGAATTTTAGGGAGAATTCCTTGATGGAAAAGCTGCTCAGATTGAGGGTGGAGTCACCAGAACTCCCTGACAGGAGCCCAATGGGGTTTGGGCTCTGCTCCCAGGTGAGAGGATGAAACTAAAAGGCATCCAGGGCAGGTTTGGGATGGATTTTAGGGAGAAATCCCTCATGGAAAAGCTGCTCAGGTGCAGGGGTGGAGTCCCCAGAACTCCCTGACAGGAGCCAGGTGGGGTTTGGGCTCTGCTCCCCGGGGACAGGAGGAGACCAAAAGGCATCCAGGGCAGGTTTGGGATGGATTTTAGGGAGAATCCCTCATTTCCTTCATGGAAAAGCTGCTCAGGCCAAGGATTGAGTCCCCACAATGCCCTGACAGTAGGGGGACAGCCAGGTGGGGTCAGGCTCTGCTCCCAGGTGAGAGGATGAAACAAAAAGGCATCCAGGGGAGGTTTAGGATGGATTTTAGGGAAAATTCCTTCATGGAAAAGCTGCCCAGGGTGAGGGTGGAGTCCCCCCAGATCCCTGACAAGAGGGGAGAAAGCCAGGTGGGATCAGGCTCTGCATGCAGGGGACAGGAGGAGACAAAAAGTCTCCCAGGGCAGGTTTGGGATGGATTTTAGGGAGAATTCCTTGATGGAAAAGCTGCTCAGGTGCAGGAGTGGAGTCCCCACAAGTCCCTGACAGGAGCCAGGTGGAGTCAAGCTGTGCTCCCAGGAGACAGGAGGAGACAAAATTCTCTCTCCTAGGGCAGGTTTGGGTTGAATTTTAAGGAAAATTCCTTCATGGAAAAGCTGCCCAGGGTGAGGGTGGAGTCCCCACAAATCCCTGACAAGAGAGGAGAAAGCCAGGTGGGGTTTGGGCTCTGCTCCCATGGGACAGGAGGAGACAAAAAGTCTCCCAGGGCAGGTTTGGGATGGATTTTAGGGAAAATTCTTTGATGGAAAAGCTGCTCAGGTGCAGGGTGGAGTCCCCACAAATCCCTGACAGGAGCCAGGTGGGGTTTGGGCTCTGCTCCCAGGAGACAGGAGGAGACCAAAAGGCATCCAGGGCAGGTTTGGGATGGATTTTAGGGAGAATTCCCTCATTTCCTTCATGGAAAAGCTGCTCAGGCCAAGGATTGAGTCCCCACAAGTCCCTGACAGGAGGGGACAGCCAGGTGGGGTCAGGCTCTGCATGCAGGTGACAGGATGAAACAAAAAGGGATCCAGGGCAGGTTTAGGTTGGATTTTAGGGAAAATTCCTTGATGGAAAAGCTGCTCAGGTCAAGGATTGAGTCCCCAGAACTTCCTTACAAGAAGGGGGAAAAGCAAGGTGAGGTCTGGGCTCTGCTCCCAGGTGAGAGGAGGGAACAGAAGGTGTCCCAGGGCAGGCTGAGGTTGGATTTTAGGCAGAAATCCTTCATTTCCTTCATGGATTTTAGGGCTGGATTTTAGGTTCAGGATGGATTTTAGGGCTGGATTTTAGGTTTAGGATGGATTTTGGGTTTGAATTTTAGGTTTAGGATGGATTTTGGGGCTGAATTTTAGGTTTAGGATGGATTTTAGGTTTGGATTGAAGGTTTAGGATGGATCTTGGGTTTGCATTTAATGTTTAGGATGGATTTTAGGGCTGGATTTAACGTTGTGGATGGATTTTAGGGCTGGATTTTAGGTTTAGGATGGATTTAAGGGCTGGATTTTAGGTTTAGGATGGATTTTAGGACTGGATTTTAGATTTAGGATGGATTTTGGGTTTGAATTTTAGGTTTAGGATGGATTTAAGGGCTGGATTTTAGGTTTAGGATGGATTTTAGGGCTGGATTTAACATTTTGGATGGATTTTGGGGCTGGATTTTAGGTTGAGGATGGATTTTAGGGCTGGATTTTAGATTCAGGATGGATTTTAGGTTTAGGATGGATTTTAGGTTTAGATTTTGGGGTTTAGGATGGATTTTAGGTTTAGGATGGATTTTAGGGCTGGATTTTAGGTTTAGGATGGATTTTAGGGCTGGATTTAACGTTGTGGATGGATTTTAGGTTTGGATTTAAGGTTCAGGATGGATTTTAGGGCTGGATTTAACGTTGTGGATGGATTTTAGGGCTGGATTTTAGGTTCAGGATGGATTTTGAGTTTGGATTTTCGGTTCAGGATGGATTTTGGGGCTGGATTTAACATTTTGGATGGATTTTAGGGCTGGATTTTAGTTTTAGGATGGATTTTGGGTTTGGATTTAACATTGTGGATGGATTTTAGGGCTGGATTTTAGATTTAGGATGGATTTTAGGTTTGGATTTAAGGTTCAGGATGGATTTTAGGGCTGGATTTAACGTTGTGGATGGATTTTAGGGCTGGATTTTAGATTTAGGATGGATTTTAGGTCCTGGATTTAACGTTTTGGATGCCTTTTGGGGTTGGATTTTAGATTTAGGATGGATTTTAGGTTTAGATTTAAGGTTCAGGATGGATTTTAGGGCTGGATTTAACATTGTGGATGGGTTTTAGGGCTGGATTTTAGTTTCAGGGTGTATTTTAAGTTTAGATTTCAAGAATTCCCTCCTGGCCAGGGCTGCCCATGCCGCCCCTGTGTGGGTGCCCTGGGTGGGTGGGGGCACCCCGGGGTGGGTGGGGGCACCCACAGCTGCTGGGGCAGATAAAGGGGCCCCTGCAGAGCCTGGGCTGGGCCTCAACGAACATTTGAACATTTCCCCCAAATTTGAACATTTCCCCCAAATTTGAACATTTCCCCCAAATCCAACCCTGGCTGAGCTCATTCCTGCTGGGTCACCTTCGGCAGAAAAATTGGATTTTTGGTAAACTTGACTGAGGTTTTGCTTGGGGTTTTGGGGTATTTTTTAGGTGGTTTTTTTAAATTATTTTAAATTTTTTTGTGGTTTTTTTGTTTTAATTTGGGTTTTTTAGTTTTTTTTTCTTTTGTGGTTTTTTTTTGTTTAGTTTGGGTTTTTTTGTTTTTGTTTTTTCCTTTTGTGTTTTTTTTTAGTTTGGTTTGGGTTTTTTTGTTTTAGGTTTTTTTTCCTTTTGTGTTTTTTTGTCTTGTTTCGTTTTAGTTTTTTTTTTATTGTTTTGGGTTTTTTTCCTTTTGTGTTTCTTTTTGGTTTGGTTTTTTTTGTTTTGTGTTTTTTCCTTTTGTGGTTTTTTTTTTTGGTTTGTTTTAGGGTTTTTTTGGGGTTTTTTTTTTCCTTTTGTGTTTTTTTATTTGGTTTGGATTTTTTTTGTTTGTTGGTTTGTTTTTTGTTTTGGGTTTTTTAAATGGAAGCTGTGAGGTTTGGTGCTTAGAAAAGAAGGAAAAATGTGTCCAAAAAAAGAGATCAGAGCTGCAGTTCACTTCACTTTGGGGGTTTGAGCTCCTGGATCCCTCCCAGCCCCATTCCAGCTCCTGCCTCATTCCTGTGTGGGTTTAATTTTAACCTATACATTTTATTTTATTTTATTTTATTTTATTTATTTTATTTTATTTTATTTTATTTTATTTTTATTTTATTTTATTTTTTTTTATTTTTATTTAATTTTTTTTATTTTATTATTTTATTTTTATTTTATTTTATTTGTTTTATTTTATTATTTTATTTTATTTTAATTTATTTTTTTTATTTTATTATTTTATTTTATTTTAATTTATTTTATTTTATTTTATTTTATTTTATTTATTTTATTTTATTTTGATAAATCCCCGATGCTGAAGGAGTTAACCCTGCCCTTAACCCACTGGGGGTTTGTGGGCAGGGAGGGTTTGGGACAGGGAGGGTTTGGGGACAGGGAGGGTTTTGGGGCAGGGTTTGGGGCAGGGTTTGGGGCAGGGTTTGGGGCAGGGTTTTGGGGCAGGGTTTGGGGCAGGGTTTGGGGTCAGGCAGGGTTTGGGGCAGGGTTTGGGGTCAGGCAGGGTTTGGGGTCAGGCAGGGTTTGGGGCAGGGTTTGGGGCAGGGTTTGGGGTCAGGGAGGGTTTTGGGGCAGGGTTTGGGGCAGGGTTTGGGGTCAGGGAGGGTTTTGGGGCAGGGTTTGGGACAGGGTTTGGGGTCAGGGGGGTTTTTGGGGCAGGGTTTTGGGGCAGGGTTTGGGGTCAGGGTTTTGGGGCAGGGTTTGGGGTGAGCTGTGCTTTGCACACCCGGGGCATTCCCCGCTCCTTTCCTGGCCGGGGTTTCACAATCGGCTCCGGCTGCCCCTGGACTCCCCTGGGCAGAGCAGGGGGAATTCCCTTCCTTCCTTCCTTCCTTCCTTCCTTCCTTCTTTCCTTCTTTCCTTCTTTCCTTCTTTCCTTCTTTCCTTCTTTCCTTCTTTCCTTCTTTCCTTCTTTCTCTCTCTCTTTTCTTTCTTTTCTTTCTTTTCTTCCTCTCTTCCTCTCTTCCTCTCTTCCTCTCTTCCTCTCTTTATCTCTTCCTTTCCTTCCTTTCTTTTCCTTCTTTTCCTTCCTCTTTTCTTTCTTTTCTTTCCTTTCTTTCCTTTCTTTCCTTTCCTTTCTCTTTCTCTCTTTCTTTTCTTTCCTTCCCTTTCCTTTCTTCCTCCCTTCCCTTCCCTTCCCTTCCCTTCCCTTCCCTTCCCTTCCCTTCCCTTCCCTTCCCTTCCCTTCCCTTCCCTTCCCTTCCCTTCCCTTCCCTTCCCTTCCCTTCTCCCTTTCTTTTCCCTCCTCCCTTCCTCTCATTCTTTCTCTCTTCCTTTCCTTTTCCTTCCTTCATCTCTCCCTCTCTCTTCTCCTTTTCCTCCCTCTTTTCTCTCTCTTTTCTCTCTCTTTTCTCTCTCTTTCCTCCCTCTTTCCTCTCTCTTTTCTCTCTCCTGCCCTCCCTCCCATCCCAATTCCTCTCTTTTCCCCTCTGACCCCTCAGATCTGGCTCTGGGTCCCTCCCTGGGGTCTCTCAGGTCTGGCAGAGCCTGGGAGCCAAATCTGCCCCTGCCCCTCCTGCTGCCAGCTCTGATTCTCCATCCTGGGGGTATTTATTAATTACAATAACCATTAACAAAATGATTAGCTTATCTTTTTTATGAGGTCTGTTAAGGTTAAATTATTTCATTAAGGAAATGATATTTAAATTAATTCCTTTTTGAACTAAATAGTCAAAATCTGCACTGTGGACTTTTTTGATTAATTACAAAATATTACTTAAACTTAGGAAGAAAAAGGTAAAGAAGAACAATTTGTTTCTGCATTAAAACTTTTCCTATTTATTACTACACTTTAAAAAGTTTTCTGCTTTGTGATATTCCACATTTTAACTAAGTGCACACTTACAATCTTAGTGGTATTAATTAATTTTGGAATTTCTCCACAGAGAAGTTCTCCCAAGCCAAATCCAGTGGGGGGTTTTTTGTGAGTCTGTGCCTTCCAGCACGGAAAGTGAAGAATTTTTCCCACCCTGACAGGATTTTTCCTTTTTTCCCAGCCCATGTGTCTGGAGTGAAGCAGCTCCCAGAGCAGGGCAAGGCCTCCCCCGTGGGCACCTCAGACATGGAGAGGAAAACGTCCTACGGTGAGGCTGGCACGGGGGGCACGGGGAGGGCACGGGGGCACCCCCTTCTCAGCCATCCCTGGGCTTTTTGGGGTGCTGGGCTGTCCCTCCACCCCTTCCCTTCAGCCATCCCTGGGCTTTTTGGGGTGCAGGGCTGTCCCTCCCTTTCCTTCAGCCATCCCTGGGATTTTGTGCTTTTTTGGGGTGTTCCCTTCAGCCCCATTCCTGCTTTTTGTGCTTTTTGGGGTGCTGGGGCTGAGCCCTCATCCCCCTTCCCTTCAGCCATCCCTGCTTTTGGGGTGTTCCCTTCAGCCCCATCCCTGGGCTTTTTGGGGTGCTGGGCTGTCCCTCCCCTTCCTTCAGCCATCCCTGGGCTTTTTGGGGTGCTGGGCTGAGCCCTTGTCCCCCCACTTCCTTTTGGGGTGCAGGGCTGATCCCCTTCATTCTCCCTTTCCCATTCCTTCAGCCATCCCTGGTTTTTTTTGTGGTGTTCCCTTCAGCCATCCCTTTTTGGGGTGCTGGGCTGAGCCCTCATCCCCCTTCCCTTCTGCCATTCCTGCTTCTTGTGCTTTTTGGGGTGTTTCCTCAGCCATCCCTGGGCTTTTTGGGGTGCTGAGCTCAGCCCTTGTCCCCCCCTCCTTCATCCTCCCTTTCCCATTCCTTCAGCCATCCCTGGGCTTTTTGGGGTGCTGGGTTGAGCCCTCATCCCCCTTCCCTCAGCCATCCCTGCCTTTTGTGCTTTTTGGGGTGTTCCTTTCAGCCGTTCCTGGGCTTTTTGTGGTGCTGGGCTGAGCCTGCTCATGCCCCCCCTTCCCTTCATCCCCCCCTTCCTTTTGGGGTGCAGGGCTGATCCCCCTCATCCCACCCTTCCCTTCAGCCCTCCCTGGGCTTTTTGGGGTGTTCCCCTCAACCATCCCTTTTTGGGGTGAGCCCTCATCCCCTCCTTCCCTTCAGCCTCATTCCTGCTTTTGGGGGTGTTCTCTTCAGTCCCATCCCTGCTTTTTGTGCTTTTTGGGGTGCTGGGGCTGAGCCCTCATCCCCCTTCCCTTCTGCCATCCCTGCTTTTGGGGTGCTGGGCTGAGCCCTTGTCCCCCCACTTCCTTTTGGGGTGCAGGGCTGATCCCCTTCATCCTCCCTTTCCCATTCCTTCAGCCATCCCTGGGCTTTTTGGGGTGCTGGGCTGAGCCCTCATCCCTTCCCTTCAGCCCTCCCTGGGCTTTTTGGGGTGCTGGGCTGTTCCTCCCCTTCCTTCAGCCATCCCTGGGTTTTTGTGCTTTTTTGGGGTGTTCCCTTCAGCCCCATCCCTGCTTTTTGTGCTTTTTGGGGTGTTTCCTCAGCCCTCCCTGGGCTTTTTGGGGTGAGCCCTCATCCCCTCCTTTCCCTTCAGCCTCATTCCTGCTTTTTGGGGTGTTCCCTTCAGCCCCATCCTTGATTTTTGTGCTTTTTGGGGTGCTGGGCTGAGCCCCTGCAGCACCCCGGGCTCAGGCTGGGCAGGGATGTCCTGGGGGAGAGCTCTGGCAGAGATCCCTGCACACCTGGGCAGATCCCAGCTCACCTGGGCAGCTCTGACAGAGATCCCTGCACACCTGGGCAGATCCCAGCTCACCTGGGCAGCTCTGACAGAGATCCCTGCACACCTGGGCAGTTCCCTGCACACCTGGGCAGCTCTGACAGGGCTCCCTGCACACCTGGGCAGTTCCCTGCACATCTAAGCAGATCCAAGCTCACCTGGGCAGCTCTGGCAGGGCTTCTGCATACCTGGGCAGTTCCCAGCTCACCTGGGCAGCTCTGGCAGGGCTTCTGCATACCTGGGCAGCTCCCAGCTCACTTGGGCAGTTCCCTGCACACCTGGGCAGCTCTGACAGGGCTCCCAGCTCACCTGGGCAGCTCTGACAGAGATCCCTGCACACCTGGGCAGTTCCCAGCTCACCTGGGCAGTTTCCAGCAGGGTTCCCAGCACACCTGGGCAGATCCCTGCTTACATGGGCAGCTCTGACAGGGAGATCAGGGTTCCCAGCACACCTGGGCAGTTCCCTGCACACCTGTGCAGCTCCAGTAGGGTTCCCTGCACACCTGAGCAGATCCCAGCTCACTTGGGCAGATCCCAGCACACCTGGGCAGCCCCAGCAGGGCTCCCTGCACACCTGGGCAGCTCTGACAGAGATCCCTGCACACCTGGGCAGTTCCCTGCACACCTGAGCAGATCCCAGCACACCTGGGCAGTTCCCAGCTCACCTGGGCAGTTTCCAGCAGGGTTCCCAGCATACCTGGGCAGTTCCCAGCTCACCTGGGCAGCTTTGACAGAGATCCCTGCACACCTGGGCAGTTCCCTGCACACCTGGGCAGCTCTGACAGGGCTTCTGCATACCTGGGCAGTTCCCAGCTCACCTGGGCAGTTCCCAGCAGGGTTCCCAGCACACCTGGGCAGTTCCCAGCAGGGTTCCCTGCATACCTGGGCAGTTCCCAGCTCACCTGGGCAGTTCCCAGCAGGGTTCCCAGCTCACCTGGGCAGTTCCCAGCTCACCTGGGCAGTTCCCAGCTCACCTGGGCAGTTCCCAGCAGGGCTCCTCTGTCCGAGGAGGCCCCGGCCGGGCTCGGGAGGCCCAGGGGGAGGAGGAGGAGGAGGAGGAGCAGCCCCGGTGATGCAATGGCAGCTCTGCCCTGCCCGGCCCGGCCCGGCCCTGCCCAGAGCGCGGCGGCCGCGGGAGGGAGGGGATGGAGCCGGGGAGCAGCGGCAGTGAGTGGGGCCGGGGGGGCTCTGGGGGGTTTTATGGGGTTGGGATTGAGTATGGGATTGTGTGGGGTTGGGATTGAGTATGGGATTGTGTGGGGTTGGGACAGAGTGTGGGATTGTGTGGGACTGGGATTGAGTGTGTGATTGTGTGGGGTTGGGATTGAGTATGGGATTGTGTGGGGTTGGGATTCAGTGTGTGATTGTGTGGGGTTGGGATTGAGTATGGGATTGTGTGGGGTTGGGAGAGAGAATGGGATTGTGTGGGGTTGGGATTCAGTGTGTGATTGTGTGGGGTTGGGACAGAGTGTGGGGTTGTGTGGGGTTGGGACAGAGTGTGGGGTTGTGTGGGGTTGGGATTGAGTATGGGATTGTGTGGGGTTGGGATTGAGTGTGGGGTTGTGTGGGGTTGGGAGAGAGAATGGGATTGTGTGGGGTTGGGATTGAGTGTGGGGTTGTGTGGGGTTGAGGGGCAGGGTTTACAGGATTGGGAGAGAATGTGGGGTCGAGTATGGGACTGGGAGAGAGTGTGGGGTTGTGTGGAATTGGGACAGAATGTAGGATTGTATGGGATTGGGGGAGGAGGAAGTTTGGGGTTGTGTGGGGTTTGGAGAGAGGATGGGATTGTGTGGGATTTGGAGAGAGTATGGGATTGTGGGATTTGGAGAGAGTATGGGATTGTGTGAGGTTGTGTAGGATTGTGTGGGGTTGGGAGAGAGTGGGGTTTGGAGAGAGGATGGGATCGAGTATGGGATTGTAAGGGATTGGGAGAGAGTGTGGGATTGAGTATAGGATTGGAAGAGAGTGTGGAACTGGGAGAGAGTGTGGGATTATGTGGGATTGTATGGGATTGGGAGAGAGTGTGGGGTCGAGTATGGGATTGGGAGAGAGTGTGGGGTTGTATAGGATTGCATAGGATTGGGAGTGAGAGTGGGATCGAGTATAGGATTGGAACAGAGTGTGGGGTTGTATGGGATTTGGGGGGAGTGTGGGGTTGTGTGGGATTGGGAGAGAATGTAGGGTCGAGTATGGGACTGGGAGAGAATGTGGGGTTGTGTGGAATTGGGACAGAGTGTGGGATTGTGTGGGATTGTGTGAGGAGGAAGTGTGGGGTTGTGTGGGATTTGGAGAGAGTATGGGATTGTGTGAGGTTGTGTAGGATTGTGTGGGGTTGGGAGAGAGTGGGGTTTGGAGAGAGGATGGGATCGAGTGTGGGATTGTAAGGGATTGGGAGAGAGTGTGGGACTGTGGAACTGGGAGAGAGTGTGGGATTATGTGGGATTGTATGGGATTGGGAGAGAGTGTGGGGTTGTGAGGGATTAGGGGAGAGTGTGGGGTCGAGAATGGGACTGGGAGAGAACTTGGAATTGTGTGGGGTTGTGTGGGACTGGGAGAGAGAATGGGATCAATTATGGGATTAGGAGACAGTATGGGATTTTGTGGGATTGGGAGAGAGTGTGAGATTGTGTGGGGAGAGAGTGTGGGAGTGTATGGGACTGGGAGAGAGTGTGGGATTGTGTGGGATTGGGAGAGAATGTGGGATTGTGTGGGATTGTATGGGATTGGGAGAGAGTGTGGGATTTGGACAGAGTATAGGATTGAGTATGGGATTGAATATGGGATAGTGAGGGATTTGGAGAGAGTGTGGGGTTGTGTGGGATTGGGGGTGACTGTGGGGTTGTGAGGGACTGGGAGAGAGTGTGGGATCAATTATGGGATTAGGAGACAGTATGGGATTTTGTGGGATTGGGAGAGTGTGAGATTGTGTGGGGAGAGAGTGTGGGGTTGAATATAGGAGTGGAAGAGACTGGGGTTGTGAGGGACTGGGAGAGAGTGTGGGATCAATTATGGGATTAGGAGACAGTATGGGATTTTGTGGGATTGGGAGAGTGTGGGATTGTGTGGGATTGGGAGAGAATGTGGGGTCGAGTATGGGACTGGGAGAGAGTGTGGGGTTGTGTGGGGTTGGGAGGGACTGGGAGAGAGCACAGGAGGGAGATTTTGCTGGCACTGGTGGGGCAGAGGGTGGGAATGTGGAATGTGGGGTTGTGGAATGTGGGAAATGTGGAATATGGGAATGTGAAATATGGGAACGTGGGGATGTGGGATGTGGGAATGTGGGGATATGGAAATATGGGAATGTGGGGTTGTGGAATATGGGAATATGGGGATGTGGAATATGAGAATGTGGAATGTGGGGTTGTGAAATATGGGAATGTGGGGATGTGGAATGTGGGAATATGGGGATGGGGGATGTGGGAATATGGGGATGGGGGATGTGGGGATGTAGAATATGGGAATATGAGGATGTGGGATGTGGAATATGGGGTTATGGAATATGGGGATGTGGGGGTATGGGGATGTGGAGTATGGGAATATGGGGATGTAGAATTGGGAATGTGGGGATGTAGAATGTGGGAATGTGGGATATGGGGATGTGGAATATGGGAATATGGGGATGTGGAAAATGGGAATGTGGGGATGTGGAATATGGGGATGTGGGGATGTGGAATATGGGAATATGGGGATGTGGAAAATGGGAATGTGGGGATGTGGAATATGGGAATATGGGGATGTGGAAAATGGGAATGTGGGGATGTGGAATATGGGGATGTGGGGATGTGGAATATGGGGATGTGGGGATGTGGAATATGGGAATGTGGGGATGTGGAATATGGAAATATGGGAATGTGGGGATGTGGAATATGGGAATATGGGAATGTGGGGATGTGGAATATGGGAATATGGGGATGTGGAATATGGGAATATGGGAATGTGGGGATGTGGAATATGGGAATGTGGGGATATGGAATATGGGAATATGGGGATGTGGAATATGGAAATATGGGAATGTGGGGATGTGGAATGTGGGATATGGGAATGTGTCACTTTGGGATCCTGCAGGGTGGCCCTGCTCCCTGTCCTCACCCCTCCCCTCTGGAGCCCCTGGAGCTCTCAGGCTGTCCCTGCTGGGCCCCCCCTCCCTGCCCCTTGCTCCAGATTCCCTGGGATCTGCCTCATCCACATTAATCATTAATTAATCATTCATCATTTTGGGGATGCTGCTCCTCCACCACTCCACATCAACCCCAGAATGGGTTTTTTAAAATTCCCTGGAATGAATAAATCCCACCTGGAAGCAGGAGGGAGAGGAGATTCTGAGAGGTGCAGCAGTGTGGGGGATTTTAATTCAATTACCTCTTTATCACTTAATTAGTGATCAATTAAGCATCAGCTGTGCTGGCTTGTAGGGCTCCTGTCAGATCTCCTGTCCCTGCTCACTGCTCCTGTCCCTCTGCCAGCATTCAGAACACAAAATCACAGAATCATTAGAGGTTGATTGATTATGATTATTGATTATTGATTATTGATTGTGATTATTGATGATTATTATACAGCACCTGCAGTGCTTTTATTGAAGAGCTCTGGGTGTCAGGGGTACAGCCCCAAATCTGACCCACCATGGTTTCCAGCTGAACATGTTTTATATTCTATCATTATATAGTTTAAATATTCATTATTAAACTGACATTGTTCTGTTGTACACATTGATTTCATCCAAGCATGGATTTCTCATCAAACCCCTAACGTGGTTTCTCATGATTCTTTAAACAATAATTATATCTAACAATTATATAATTTATCATGCACTGATTACACAGGTACAGTTTTATATTTTATCATTATATAATTTAAATATTCATTATTAAATTTACATTGTTCTGTTGTATACATTGATTCCATCCAACCATGGATTTCTCATCAAACCCCTAACACAGCTTGTCATGATTCTTTAAACAATAATTATATCTAATAATTATTTATCATCAATATTAATTATTTATCAATAAATATTTGTGATACACTGATTACACAGGTACAGTTTTATATTCTATCATTATATAATTTAAATATTCATTATTAAACTGACATTGTTCTGTTGTACACATTGATTCTATCCAAGCATGGATTTCTTGTGATCCCCTCAAACCCCTAACACAGCTTCTCATGATTCTTTAAACAATAATTATATCTAATAATTATGTTATTTATCATACACTGATTACACAGGTACAGTTTTATATTCTATCATTATATAATTTAAATATTCCTTATTAAATTTACATTGTTCTATTGTACACATTGATTTCATCCAAGATCCCACTTAAACCCCTAACGTGGTTTCTCATGATTCTTTAAACAATAATTATATCTAACAATTATATTATTTATCATACACTGATTACACAGGTACAGTTTTATATTCTCTCATTATATAATTTAAATATTCATTATTAAACTGAAATTGTTTTGTTGTAGACATTGATTCCATCCAAGCACAGACTCGTGATCCCCTCAAACCCCTAACACAGCTTCTCATGATTCTTTAAACAATAACAATATCTAATAATTATTTATCATCAGTATTAATTATTTATCAATAAATATTTGTCATACACTGATTACACAGGTACAGTTTTATATTCTAGCATTATATAATTTACCTATAATATTAAACTGACATTGTTCTATTGTAGACATTGATTTCATCCAAGCACAGACTCGTGATCCCCTCAAACCCCTAACGTGGTTTCTCATGATTCTTTAAACAATAATAATGTCTAATAATTATTTATCATCAATATTAATTATTTATTAATAATTATTTCTCAAACACTGGTTACACAGCTGCAGTTTCACCTGCTCCAGCAAACACAAGGCCTGACACCCCCAGGGCTGACCTTTAACATTCCCCAGGGTTTCCCAAGCCTGAATTCCTTTCTAACTCCCCAAATTTCCAATTAATTTAAACTGTTTTTCTGTGTCCCTGCAGAGGATGTCTCTGGGGAGCCCGGGGGGCTCGGGGGGGTGCTCAGCACCATCTCCAGCAGCAGGAGCCCCCTGCAGCCCCCCGAGGCTGAGGATGGGGAGCCCTTCAGCACCTACTTCGACAGCAAGATCCCCATCCCCGAGGATGAGACGGTGAGAGGGGAAATCCCTGCTGGGAAATCCCTGCTGGGAAATCCCTGCTGGGAAATCAACCTCAGCCCCCTGAGTCACCCCCAGGGCCCCAGTTCCCCTCCAGCCTCACTGGGATCCACTGGGAGGGGTCTGCCATGGTCTGGGGTGTGTTAGTGATGGATCCCAGGGATCTGGATCCTGCTTGGAGCAGCCAAAGAGCAGGAAAAGGCCTTGGCAGAGTGGGGGGCTCCTCATGGGGTGTCCCATCCCTGTGGGGACATTTGGGGTGTCCCATCCCTGTGGGGACATTGGGATCTCTCATCCCTGTGGGGACATTGGGGTGTCCCATCCCTGTGGGGACTTTTAGGGATCTCTCATCCCTGTGGGGACATTGTGGGATGTCCCATCCCTGTGGGGACATTTGGGGTGTCCCATCCCTGTGGGGACATTGGGGATGTCCCATTCCTGTGGTTTTTTGGGATTATTTGGGATCTCCCAGATCTCCCATCCCTGTGGCTGTGGGGACATTGTGGGTGTCCCATCCCTGTGGGGACATTGGGGTGTCCCATCCCTGTGGGGACATTGGGGTGTCCCATCCCTGTGGGGACATTGGGGTGTCCCATCCCTGTGCTCCTGGGGGGTTTCAGGCTCTCCTGGTGCCCCCCTGGTTTGGGCAGCACAAGGAGGCAGCAGGGGGACATTGGCATTTCCCAACGTTGGCATTTCCCAACGTTGGCATTTCCCAGTGTTGGCATTTCCCAATGTTGGCATTTCCCAACGTTGGCATTTCCCAGTCAGGAACAAAATCTGAGATTTCAGGGCTGGGATTTCAGCTCCTGCCAGCTCAGGAATGATGAAAAATCACAAGAAATTATGAGGATTCATTTTTTAGGTCAAAACCTGGTTTAGGTTTGGGTCATTTCCTGCTGGAAAAATCAACCTCAGCCCCCCTGAGTCACCCCCAGGGCCCCAGTTCCCCTCCAGCCTCACTGGGATCCACTGGGAGGGGTCTGCCATGGTCTGGGGGTGTGTTAGTGATGGGTCCCAGGGATTTGGATCCTGCTGGGAGCAGCCAAAGAGCAGGAAAAGGCCTTGGCAGAGTGGGGGGCTCAGCATGGGGTGTCCCATCCCTGTGGCTGTGGGGACATTTGGGATCTCTCATTCCTGTGGGGACATTGGGGTGTCCCATCCCTGTGGGACATTGGGATCTCTCATCCCTGTGGGGACATTGGGGTGTCCCATCCCTGTGGGGACATTTGGGGATCTCTCATCCCTGTGGGGACTTTTGGGATGTCTCATCTCTGTGGGGACATTTGGGATCTCTCATCCCTGTGGGGTCATTTGGGATCTCCCATCCCTGTGCACTGATGTTCCCTGGGCTATGGGGACATTGGGGGTCCCATCCCTGTGCTCCTGGGGGGTTTCAGGCTCTCCTGGTGCCCCCTGGTTTGGGCAGCACAAGGAGACAGCAGGGGGACGTTGGCATTTCCCAACATTGGCATTTCCCAATGTTGGCATTTCCCAGTCAGGAACAAAATCTGAGATTTCAGGGCTGGGATTTCAGCTCCTGCCAGCTCAGGAATGATGAAAAATCACAAGAAATTATGAGGATTCATTTTTTAGGTCAAAACCTGGTTTAGGTTGGGTCATTTCCTGCTGGAACAATCAGCCTCAGCCCCCCTGAGTCACCCCCAGGGCCCCAGTTCCCCTCCAGCCTGCACTGGGATCCACTGGGAGGGGTCTGCCATGGTCTGGGGCTGTGTTAATGATGGATCCCAGGGATCTGGATCCTGCTTGGAGCAGCCAAAGAGCAGGAAAAGGCCTTGGCAGAGTGGGGGGCTCAGCATGGGGTGTCCCATCCCTGTGGGGACATTGTGGGTGTCCCATCCCTGGGTCTGTGGGGACATTTGAGATCTCCCAGATTTCAGCAATGCTGAAAAATCCTTGTGAGGAATTGTGAGGAAACAGTTTTTAGGTCAAAACCTGGTTTAGGTTGGGTCATTTCCTGCTGGAACAATCAGCCTCAGCCCCCTGAGTCACCCCCAGGGCCCCAGTTCCCCTCCAGCCTGTGCTGGGAATGGCTGGGACAGGGGGAGGCTGTGCCTGCTGTGGGGGCTGTGGGGCCCCAGGTGTGTTAATGATCCATCCCAGGGGATTTGCAGCAGCCAAAGAGCAGAGCAGGGCCTTGGCAGAGCTCAGGGAGGGTCCCCTGTGTCCCTTTGTGTCCCTTATCAGGGAGGGGGAGCTGTGGCTGGGCTCGTGACACTGACCCGTGTCCCCTCTGTCCCCTCTGTGTCCCCTGTGTCCCCCCTGTGTCCCCTGTGTCCCCTCTGTGTCCTCCCTGTGTCCCCCCTGTGTCCCCCCTGTGTCCTCCCTGTCCCCTGTGTCCCCTCCCTGTCCCCTGTGTCCCCTGTGTCCTCCCTGTCCCCTCTGTGTCCTCCCTGTCCCCTGTGTCCCCTCTGTCCCCCCTGTCCCCTCTGTCCCCTCTGTCCCCCCTGGCCCCCAGTGGCCCCTGCCCTTGGGGAGGGTCCTGCTTCTTCCTGGGGTCCCATGGGTGTCACCTTGAATGTCCCAGAGCCCGGGGACAGCTCAGACTGGGCCCAGCAATCCCAGCTTTGAGCTGGGCTCAGGATCAGGCTGGAATTAGGATCAGGCTGGGTTTAGAATCAGGCTGGGTTTAGGATCAGGCTGGGCTCAGGATCAGGCTGGGTTTAGGATCAGGCTGGGCTCAGGATCAGGCTGGGTTTAGGATCAGGCTGGGTTTAGGATCAGGTTGGGTTCAGGAACAGGCTGGGTTTAGGATCAGGCTGGGCTCAGGATCAGGCTGGGTTTAGGATCAGGCTGGGTTTAGGATCAGGCTGGGCTCAGGATCAGGCTGGGTTCAGGAATGGGCTGGGTTTAGGATCAGGCTGGGTTTAGGATCAGGCTGGGTTTAGGATCAGGCAGGGTTTAGGATCAGGCTGGGCTCAGGATCAGGCTGGGTTCAGGATCAGGCTGGGTTTAGGATCAGGCTGGGTTTAGAGTGAGATCAGGGCATGGTTTGGTTTCCAGCCCTGCAGAGTTTGGGGTGGGTTTAGGGTCAGGCAGGGTTTAGGATCAGGCAGGGTTTAGGATCAGGCTGGGTTTAGGATCAGGCTGGGTTTAAACAGGCTGGGCTCAGGATCAGGCTGGGTTTAAGATGAGATCCAGGAATGGTTTGGTTTTCCAGCCCTGCAGAGTTTGGGGTTGGTTTAGGATCAGGCTGGGTTTAGGGTCAGGCTGGGTTTAGGTTCGTGCTGGGTTTAGGATCAGGATGGGCTCAGGATCAGGCTGGGTTTAGGGTCAGGCTGGGTTTAGGGTCAGGCTGGGTTTAGGGTCAGGCTGGGTTTAGGTTCGTGCTGGGTTTAGGGTCAGGCTGAGCCCCTGGCTGGGCTGACTCAGGAATGTTCCTCTTGTTGAGAGTGACCAAACTCTCCTTTGTCTCCTCAAAAAGGAAGAAAGCCCAGAAGTTTCTTTCCTCAGTTAGCAAAGGGGACACCTCACAGGACCTGAGGGACTTCACCTCAAACTTAGGGAGAGCCAATGGGACAGGAGCCAAAAAGTCCCACCTGAGCAATTCACTGGGAAAAGAAAACAAAGGAACTGATTGCTTTTGTGGGGTGAATTACCAGGAGCAAGAAGCTCGAGTTTTCTCTATAAAAAGATTTGTTATTTTGCCTTTTATTAAAACTTTTTTATTTCCAACACTACCACAGAAGCCATCCTGCTGATTTTATGCCATCTGAGGTGGCTGAGCTGTCTCAAATGTGATATAAATCTCCAAAATCTTATGAGACCTGGCTTGAAGAGACCCTTGTATCAGTGGAGTTTGTTTTTTCCCCCTCTTGCCCCTAGCTCAGTTTTTCTCTATAAGGAGATTTCTTATTTTACCTTTTATTTAAAATTTTTTGTTTCCAACAGCACCACTGCTGATTTTCTGCCTTCTAAAGTAGCTGAGCTACCTTGGGTGTGAAATAAATCTACAAAATCTTATGAGACCTGGCTGGAAGAGACCCTTACATCAGTGGAGTTTGGTTTTTTTCCCCTCTTGCACTTAGCTCAGGTTTTCTCTATAAGGAGATTTGTTATTTCACCTTTTATTTAAATTTTTTGTTCCCACCTCCACTGCTGATTTTATGCCTTCTGAGGTAGCTGAGCTATCTCAAATGTGTATAAATCTCCAAGAGCTTATGAGACCTGGCTGGAAGAGACCCTTACAGCAGTGGAGTTTGGTTTTTCCCCCTCTTGCCCTAAGTCAGTTTTTCTCTATAAGAATTTTGTTACTTTGCCTTTTATTTAAATTTTTTTGTTCCCAGCACCTCCACTGCTGATTTTATGCCATCTAAAGTAGCTGAGCTGTCTCAAATGTGATACAAATCTCCAAGAGCTTATAAGACCTGGCTGGAAGAGACCCTTACATCAGTGGAGTTCATATTTTCCCCTCTTGCACTTGGCTTGGTTCTCCTCTATAAGGAACTTTGTTATTTTACCTTTTATTTAAAATTTTTTGTTTCCAACAACCACCACTGCTGATTTTATGCCATCTAAGTTAGCTGAGCTATCTCGAATGTGTATAAATCTCTAAGAGCTTATGAGACCTGGCTGGAAGAGACCCTTACATAAGTGTGGTTTGTTTTTTTTCCCCTCTTGCCCTAACTCAGTTTTCTCTGTAATGAGTTTTGTTATTTTGCCTTTTATTTAAATTTTTTGTTTCCAACACCACCAGTGCTGATTTTATGCCATCTAAGTTAGCTGAGCTGTCTCAAATGTGATATAAATCTCCAAGAGCTTATGAGACCTGACTCAAGGAGACCCTTGTATCAGTGGAGTTTGGTTTTTTTTCCTCTTGCCCTAAGTCAGTTTTCTCTGTAATGAGTTTTGTTATTTTACCTTTTATTTAAAATTTTTTGTTCCCAGCACCTCCACTGCTGATTTTATGCCATCTAAGTTAGCTGAGCTATCTCAAATATGATATAAATCTCCAAGAGTTTATGAGCCCTGGCTCTTAATAAACCAATTAATGAATGAATTAATGAAAGGGTGAATTTGTGTCCCCCCTGCAGCATTCCTGCTTCAGCTTCAGGAAGCTGTGGGCGTTCACGGGGCCGGGGTTCCTGATGAGCATCGCGTACCTGGACCCCGGCAACATCGAGTCTGACCTGCAGTCAGGGGCTGTGGCCGGCTTCAAGGTGGGCAGGGGACCCCAAAATGGCACCAAGAGTGTCCCAGGGGGGGCTGGGGGCACCCAGAGAGTGTGGGGGGCCATCCCTGGGGCTGGGGGGACACTGGGATGAACCATTGGGGATCTCCATTCCTGTGGGGACACTGGGGATGAACCATTGGGGATCTCCATCCCTGTGGGGACACTGGGGATGAACCATTGGGGATCTCCATTCCTGTGGGGACACTGGGGATGAACCATTGGGGATCTCCATTCCTGGGGTTGTGGGGACATCGAGGATGTCCCATATGGGATGTCACATCCCTGGGGTTGGGGGCACATTGGGGATGTCACATCCCTGTGGGGGCATTGGGGATGTCCCATCCCTTTGGGGACATTTGGGATCTCCCATTTGGGTTCTCCCGTTTAGGATCTCCCATTTGGGATCTCCCCTATCTGTGGTTGTGGGGACATTGGGAATGTCCCATCCCTGTGGGGACATTTGGGATCTCTCATTTGGGATCTCCCATTTGGGATGTCCCATCCCTGTGGGGACCCTGGGGCTGTCCCAGAGGGGACGGGGAGCAGGGTCCTGGCCTGGTGCCCCTTTGGATCCGCCCCACACCAGCCCTGGGGTCACAACTCCTCAAAATCCTCAATACTGGGGGTTTGGAGCAGCCCAGCACGGAGGGGTTGGGGGACCTGGGGCTGCCGTGTCCCCCCACCCACTGATGTCCCTGTGTCCCTGTGTGTGTCCCTGTGTGTGTCCCTGTGTCCCTGTGTGTGTCCCTGTGTGTGTCCCTGTGTCCCTGTGTGTGTCCCTGTGTCCCCCCACCCACTGATGTCCCTGTGTGTGTCCCTGTGTGTGTCCCTGTGTGTGTGTCCTTATGTCCCTGTGTGTGTCCCTGTGTGTGTCCCTGTGTCCCTGTGTCTGTCCCTGTGTGTGTCCCTGTGTGTGTCCCTGTGTGTGTCCCTGTGTGTGTCCCTGTGTCCCTGTGTGTGTCCCTGTGTGTGTCCCTGCACCCCCTGATGTCCCCTGTGTGTGTCCCTGTCCCCCCATCCCCTTATGTCCCCTGTGTGTGTCCCTGTGTCTCCCCACCCCCTGATGTCCCCTGATGTCCCCGTGTGTCCCTGTGTGTGTCCCCCCACCCCCTGATGTCCCTGTGTGTGTCCCCGTGTGTGTCCCTGTGTCCCCCACCCCCTGATGTCCCCGTGTGTGTCCCTGTGTCCCCGTGTATGTCCCTGTGTCACCCCACCCACTGATGTCCCCTGTGTGCCCCCACCCCCTGATGTCCCCTGTGTCCCTGTGTGTGTCCCTGTGTGTGTCCCCCACCCCTGATGTCCCTGTGTGTGTCCCTGTGTGTGTCCCTGTGTCCCTGTGTGTGTACCTCTGTGTGTCCCCGTGTGTGTCCCTGTGTCCCTGTGTCTGTCCCTGTGTCCCTGCACCCCCTGATGTCTCCGTGTGTGTCCCCGTGTGTGTCCCTGTGTGTGTCCCCCCACCCATTGATGTCCCTGTGTGTGTCCCTGCCCCCCCTGATGTCCCTGTGTGTGTCCCTGTGTCCCCCCACCCCCGATGTCCCTGTGTGTGTCCCTGCACCCCGTGATGTCCCCTGTGTCCCTGTGTGTGTCCCCACCCCTGATGTCCCCTGATGTCCCTGTGTCCCCACCCCCTGATGTCCCCTGATGTCCCTGTGTCCCCACCCCCTGATGTCCCTGTGTCCGTGTGTCCCCAGCTGCTGTGGGTGCTGCTGCTGGCCACCATCATCGGGCTGCTGCTGCAGCGTTTGGCCGCCAGGCTGGGCGTGGTCACAGGGCTGCACCTGGCCGAGGTGTGCCACCGCCAGTACCACAAGGTGGGTGCCAGGGCCACGGGGACCCTCCCCTGGGGGCTGGGGGGGGCTGGGGTGGGTGGGTGGCACTGCCCCAGGTGCTCAGGGTGGGTGGGTGACACTGCCCCAGTTCTTTAGGAGTGCTGTGGTGGGTGGGTGACACTGCCCCAGCTCCTCAGGGGGGTGAAGGGTGGGTGGGTGACATTGCCCCAGGTACTCAGGGTGGGTGGGTGACACTGTCCCAGGTGCTCAGGATGCATGGGTGTCACTGTCCCAGGTCCTCAGGGTGGGTGGGTGTCACTGTCCCAGGTCCTCAGGGGTGCCAGGGTGGGCTGGAGCAAGTGGGTGTCACTCCCCGAGGTCCTTGTGGGGATGTGGAGTAGGTGGGTGACACTCCCCCAGGACTTCAGGGTGGGTGGGTGACACTCCCCTAGGTCTTTAGTGGGGCTGGGATGGCAGGGTGACACTGCCCCAGGTGCTCAGAGTGGGTGACACTGCCCTCGGTCCTCAGGGTGGGTGGGTGACACTCCTCCAGGTACTCAGTCCTCAGGGTGGGTGACACTGCCCCAGGTGCTCAGGGGTGCTCAGGGTGGGTGGGTGACACTGCCCTCAGTCCTCAGGGTGGGTGGGTGACACTGCCCCAGGTCCTCAGGGTAGGTGGGTGTCACTCCCCCAGGTCCTTGTGGGGGTGTGGGGTGGGTGGGTGACACTCCCCCAGTTCTTTAGGGCTGCTGGGGTAGGTGGGTGACACTGCCCCAGCTCCTGAGGGTGGGTGGGTGACACTCCTCCAGGTACTCAGGGTGGGTGGGTGTCACTCCCCTAGGTCTTTAGGGGTGCTGGGGTAGGTGGGTGACACTGCCCCAGGTGCTCAGGGTGGGTGGGTGACACTGCCCCAGGTACTCAGGGTGGGTGGGTGACACTGCCCCAGGTGCTCAGGGTGGGTGGGTGACACTGCCCTCAGTCCTCAGGGTGGGTGGGTGTCACTGCCCCAGGTGCTCAGGGTGGGTGGGTGTCACTGCCCCAGGTGCTCAGGGTGGGTGGGTGACACTGCCCCAGGTGCTCAGGGTGGGTGGGTGACACTCCTCCAGGTGCTCAGGGGGATGGGTGACACTGCCCCAGGTGCTCAGGGTGGGT
This sequence comes from Setophaga petechia, assembly GCA_024362935.1. NCBI lineage: Eukaryota > Metazoa > Chordata > Aves > Passeriformes > Parulidae > Setophaga > Setophaga petechia. Next base: position 2,782,733 of record JANCRA010000073.1, read on the forward strand.
GGGTGTCACTGTCCCAGCTCCTCAGGGTGGGTGGGTGTCACTGCCCCAGCTCCTCAGGGTGCCACGGGGGGCTGGGGACAGTCCTGGGGCATTGGGGAAGGTGGGGGGTGGGGGTCCATGGCAGGTGACCCCCTCAGTGTCCCTGGGGCTGCCAGGGCATCCTTGGGGCCCAGGGGATGTCCCAACCCTGAGCACTGGGAAGGGCTGTGGGGACATTGGGGACATCCCACCCCTGTGGGGACATTGGGGACATCCTGTCCCTGTGGGGACATTGGGGATGTTCATCCCTGTGGGGACATTGGGGACATCCCATCCCTGTGGGGACATTGGGGACATCCCACCCCTGTGACTGTGGGGACATTTGGGATGTTCATCCCTGTTACTGGGGACATTTGGGATGCCATCCCTGTGACTGTTGGGACATTTGGGAACTCCCATTTCTGTTTCTGTGAGGACATTGGGGATGTCCCATCCCTCTGTCTGGGGACATTTGGGATGCCATCCCTGTCTCTCTGGGGACATTTGGGATCTCCCATCCTTGTGGCTGTGGGGACATTTTTGATGCCATCCCTGTGACTGTGGGGACATTTGGGATCTCCCATCTCTGTTTCTGTGAGGACATTTGGGATTTCCCATTTGGGATCTCCCATCCCTGTGTCTGGGGACATTTAGGATGCCATCCCTGTGTTTGTGAGGACACTGGGGTGCCACCCCTGTGTTTGTGGGGACACTGGGGTGCCATCCCTGTGTTTGTGGGGACACTGAGGTGCCATCCCTGTGTTTGTGGGGACACTGGGGTGCCACCCCTGTGTTTGTAGGGACACTGGGGTGCCACCCCTGTGCCCTGGGGTGTTCCCACCCTGCAGGTGTCCCTGCCCTGCCCTGGAATGTCTCCCCACCCTCACTCCCGGTTTCCCCACAGCTGCAGCTCCCACATTTCCCTGTCCCAGCTGGGCTGGCCCTGGCTCCTCCCTGGCACTGCCACAGGAGCTGGGCAGTCCCTGGACCCTCCCTGGCACTGCCACAGGGGCTGGGCTGGCCCTGGATCCTCCTGGCACTGCCACAGGGGCTGGGCTGGCCCTGGATCCCCCCTGGCACTGCCACAGGAGCTGGGCTGGCCCTGGATCCTCCCTGGCACTGCCACAGGAGCTGGGCTGGCCCTGGATCCTCCCTGGCACTGCCACAGGGGCTGGGCTGGCCCTGGACCCTCCTGGCACTGCCACAGGGACTGGTGTGCCCTGGACCCTCCCTGGCACTGCCACAGGGACTGGTGTGCCCTGGACCCTCCCTGGCACTGCCACAGGGGCTGGGCTGGCCCTGGCTCCTCCCTGGCACTGCCACAGGAGCTGGGCTGGCCCTGGATCCTCCTGGCACTGCCACAGGGGCTGGGCTGGCCCTGGATCCTCCCTGGCACTGCCACAGGGGCTGGGCTGGCCCTGGATCCTCCCTGGCACTGCCACAGGGGCTGGGCTGGCCCTGGATCCTCCCTGGCACTGCCACAGGGGCTGGGCTGGCCCTGGACCCTCCTGGCACTGCCACAGGGGCTGGGCTGGCCCTGGACCCTCCTGGCACTGCCACAGGGGCTGGTGTGCCCTGGATCCTCCTGGCACTGCCACAGGAGCTGGGCAATCCCTGGATCCCCCCTGGCACTGCCACAGGAGCTGGGCAGTCCCGGGTGCCCCAGGATTGTCACCAGAGCTGGGGTGGCACCTCCAGAGCAGCCCTGGGTGCTCCCAGCCCAGGGCAGGGTGCTGACCCCGTTCCTGCACACGGGGTCACCATGGGATGATGTTTGTCCCTGCTTTTTCCTGCTATTTCCCTGTGTGCTTTCCCTGCTTTTTTCCCCTGGGTTTTTTCCCTGTTTTTAGCCCATTTTTCCCCCATTTCCCCCTGTTTTTCCCTGGTTGTTCCCTATTTATTCAAATTTTCCCTGTTTTTTCTCCCTGGTTTTTACTGGTTTTCCCTGCGTGTTTTTCCTGCATGTTTTCCCTGCTTTTTTCCTGGTTTTTCCCTGGTTTTAGCCCATTTTTCCCCATTTCCCCCGTTTTCCCTGGGTTTTTTCCTATTTTTTCAAATTTCCTTGGTTTTTTCCCTGGTTTTTTCCCCCCATTTCCCCCCGGTTTTCCCCCCATTTTCTTCCCCTGTTTTTTCCTCCCCCTTTTTTCCCACCTTTTCCCCCTTTTCCCCTCATTTTTTCCCCCATTTTTTCCCAATTTTTCCTTGTTTTTTTTTCCATTTCCCCCATTTTTCCCCATTTTCCCATCCCTGTTTTTATCCCCCCAGGTGCCCTGGACCATCCTGTGGCTCATGGTGGTGTTGGCCATCATTGGCTTTTTCCCTGGTTTTTTTTCCTGCTTTTCCCCCATTTTTTCCCCTGTGCTTTCCCTTTGTTTTTTTTTCACTTTTTTCCCTGTCTTTTTCCTGGGGTTTTTTTTCAGTTTTTCCCTATTTTTCCCCATTTTTCCCTATTTCCACATCCCTGTTTTTATCCTGCCAGGTGCCCCAGATCATCCTGTGGCTCATGGTGGAGTTGGCCATCATCGGCTTTTCCCCATTTTTTCCCCATTTTTTCCCCATTTTTTCCCCATTTTTCCTTTCTTTTTCCCCATTTTTTCCCCATTTTTTCCCCATTTTTTCCCCATTTTTTCCCCATTTTTTCCCCATTTTTTCCCCATTTTTTCCCCATTTTTCCTTTCTTTTTCCCTCTTTTTTTCCCTCTTTTTTCCCCTCCGTTTTTTCCCCCATTTTTCCTGGTTTTCCCCCATTTTCCCCATTTTTCCCATCCCTGTTTTTATCCCCCCAGGTGCCCCGGATCATCCTGTGGCTCATGGTGCACTTGACCATGATCGGCTTTTCCCTGTTTTTTCCCCATTTTCCCCCTTCTTTTTCCCTTTTTTTTTTCCCTGTTTTTTCCCCATTTTCCCCCATTTTCCCCATTTCCATGTCCCTGTTTTTGTCCCCCCAGGTGCCCTGGATCATCCTGTGGCTCATGGTGCACTTGGCCATGATCAGCTTTTTTCCCGTTTTTCCCCTGTTTTTTTCCCTTGTTTTTTCCCCCGTTTTTCCTCATTTTTTCCCATTTTCCCCCATTTTCCCCATTTTTTCCCCATTTCCCCTGATTTTTCCTCACTTTTCCCCATTTTCCCATCCTTGTTTTTATCCCCTGAGGTGCCCTGGATCATCCTGTGGCTCATGGTGGAGTTGGCCATCATCGACTTTTCCCCGTTTTTCCCTTCTTTTTCCCCTTTTTTTTTTCCCCTCTTTTTTCCCCCCATTTTTCCAATTTTTTCCCCATTTTCCCCATTTTCCCATCCCTGTTTTTATCCCCCCAGGTGCCCTGGATCATCCTGTGGCTCATGGTACACTTGACCATGATCGGCTTTTTTCCCGTTTTTTTCCCTGTTTTTTCCCTTCTTTTTCCCCCTTTTTTTTCCCCTGTTTTTTCCCCCATTTTTCCTGTTTTTTCTCCATTTTTCCCCCATTTTCCCCCATTTCCATGTCCCTGTTTTCCCCCGCAGGTGCCCCGGACCCTGCTGTGGCTGATGGTGGAGTTGGCCATCATTGGCTTTTCCCCCATTGTTTCCCCGTTTTTTCCCCTCTTTTTTTCCTCTTTTTTCCCCCCCAGTTTTTTCCCCCATTTTTTCCCCATTTCCCCCTGGTTTTTTCCCCATTTTCCCCATTTCCATGTCCCTGTTTCCCCCCCAGGTGCCCCGGACCCTGCTGTGGCTCATGGTGCACTTGACCATGATCGGCTTTTCCCCGTTTTTCCCCTCTTTTTTTCCTCTTTTTCCCCCCCCTGTTTTTTCCCCCATTTTTCCTGTTTTTTCCCCATTTTTCCAGTTTTTTCCCCATTTCCCATCCCTGTTTCCCCCCCAGGTGCCCCGGACCCTGCTGTGGCTGATGGTGGAGTTGGCCATGATCGGCTTTTCCCGTTTTCCCCATTTTTCCCCATTTTTCCCTGTATTTCCCCATTTTTCCCATTTTTTCCCATTTCCCCCCATTTTTCCAGTTTTTTCCCCATTTTCCCCATTTCCCATCCCTGTTTTTATCCCCGCAGGTGCCCCGGACCCTGCTGTGGCTGATGGTGGAGTTGGCCATCATCGGCTTTTCCCGTTTTCCCCATTTTTCCCTGTATTTTCGCATTTTCCCCCATTTTTCCCATTTTTTCCCATTTCCCCTGGTTTTTTTTCCATTTTTTCTCATTTTCCCCATTTCCATGTCCCTGTTTTCCCCCCCAGGTGCCCTGGACCCTGCTGTGGCTGATGGTGGAGTTGGCCATCATTGGCTTTTCCCCCATTGTTTCCCCGTTTTTCCCCTCTTTTTTTCCTCTTTTTTCCCCCCCAGTTTTTTCCCCCATTTTTTCCCCATTTTCCCCTGTTTTTTTTCCAGTTTTTTCCCCATTTCCCATCGGTGTTTCCCCCCAGGTGCCCCGGACCCTGCTGTGGCTGATGGTGGAGTTGGCCATCATCGGCTTTTCCCTGTTTTTCCCCGTTTTTCCCCATTTTTCCCTGTATTTCCCCATTTTCCCCCATTTTTCCCATTTTTTCCCATTTCCCCCCATTTTTCCAGTTTTTTCCCCATTTCCCATCGGTGTTTTCCCCCCCAGGTGCCCCGGACCCTGCTGTGGCTGATGGTGGAGTTGGCCATCATTGGCTTTTCCCGTTTTCCCTGTTTTTCCCCATTTTTCCCTGTATTTCCCCATTTTCCCCCCATTTTTTCCCATTTTTCCCATTTCCCCCATTTTTCCAGTTTTTTCCCCATTTCCCATCCCTGTTTACCCCCCAGGTGCCCCGGACCCTGCTGTGGCTGATGGTGGAGTTGGCCATCATTGGCTTTTCCTGTTTTCCCCATTTTTCCCTGTATTTTCGCATTTTCCCCCATTTTTTCCCATTTTTTCCCATTTCCCCCTGTTTTTTTTTCCATTTTTTCTCATTTTCCCCATTTCCATGTCCCTGTTTTCCCCGCAGGTGCCCCGGACCCTGCTGTGGCTGATGGTGGAGTTGGCCATCATTGGCTTTTCCCCCCATTGTTTCCCCGTTTTTCCCCTCTTTTTTTCCTCTTTTTTCCCCCCCAGTTTTTTCCCCCATTTTTTCCCATTTCCCCCTGGTTTTTTCCCCATTTTCCCCATTTCCATGTCCCTGTTTCCCCCCCAGGTGCCCGGGACCATCCTGTGGCTCATGGTGGAGTTGGCCATCATCGGCTTTTTCCTGTTTTCCCTGTTTTTCCCCATTTTTCCCTCTATTTCCCTATTTTTCCCATTTTTTCCCATTTTCCCCTGGTTTTTTCTCATTTTCCCCATTTTCCCATCCCTGTTTTTATCCCCCCAGGTGCCCCGGACCCTGCTGTGGCTGATGGTGGAGTTGGCCATGATCGGCTTTTCCTGTTTTCCCCATTTTTCCCCATTTTTCCCTGTATTTCCCCATTTTTCCCATTTTTTTCCCATTTTCCCCTGTTTTTTTCCAGTTTTTTCCCCATTTCCCATCCCTGTTTTTATCCCCGCAGGTGCCCCGGACCCTGCTGTGGCTGATGGTGGAGTTGGCCATCATCGGCTTTTCCTGTTTTCCCCGTTTTTCCCCATTTTTCTCTGTATTTCCCCATTTTCCACTATTTTTTCCCATTTCCCCTGGTTTTTTTCCATTTTCCCCATTTTCCCATCCTTGTTTTTATCCCCTGAGGTGCCCTGGACCCTGCTGTGGCTCATGGTGGAGTTGGCCATCATCGACTTTTCCCCGTTTTTTCCCTTCTTTTTCCCCTTTTTTTTCCCCCTCTTTTTTCCCCCATTTTTCCAATTTTTTCCCCATTTTCCCCATTTTCCCCATTTTCCCATCCCTGTTTTTATCCCCCCAGGTGCCCTGGGTCATCCTGTGGCTCATGGTGCACTTGACCATGATCGGCTTTTCCCCGTTTTTTCCCCATTTTTTCCCTTCTTTTTCCCCTTTTTTTTTTTCCCTGTTTTTTCCCCATTTTTCCCCATTTTTCCCTATTTCCACATCCCTGTTTTTATCCTGCCAGGTGCCCCAGATCATCCTGTGGCTCATGGTGGAGTTGGCCATCATTGGCTTTTCCCCATTTTTTCCCCATTTTTTCCCCATTTTTCCCCATTTTTTCCCCATTTTTCCTTTCTTTTTCCCTCTTTTTTTCCCTCTTTTTTCCCCTCCGTTTTTTTCCCCATTTTTCCTGGTTTTCCCCCATTTTCCCCATTTTCCCATCCCTGTTTTTATCCCCCTGGTACCCTGGGTCATCCTGTGGCTCATGGTGGACTTGACCATGATCGGCTTTTTTCCCATTTTTTCCCCGTTTTTTCCCTTCTTTTTCCCCTTTTTTTTTTTCCCTGTTTTTTCCCCATTTTTCCCCATTTTCCCCATTTTCCCATCCCTGTTTTTACCCCCCAGGTGCCCTGGATCATCCTGTGGCTCATGGTGCACTTGACCATGATCGGCTTTTTTCTCGTTTTTTCCCCGTTTTTTCCCTCTTTTTTTCCTCTTTCCCCCCCCCCCAGTTTTTCCCCCATTTTTCCTGGGTTTTTCCCAATTTTTCCCCATTTTTCCCCATTTCCCATCCCTGTTTTACCCCCCAGGTGCCCTGGACCATCCTGTGGCTGATGGTGGAGTTGGCCATCATCGGCTTTTCCCGTTTTCCCCATTTTTCCCTGTATTTTCACATTTTCCCCCATTTTTCCCATTTTTTCCCATTTTCCCCTGGTTTTTTTCCATTTTTCCCCATTTTCCCCATTTCCCATCGGTGTTTTCCCCCCCAGGTGCCCCGGACCCTGCTGTGGCTGATGGTGGAGTTGGCCATCATTGGCTTTTCCCCGTTTTTTCCCTTCTTTTTCCCCGTTTTTTCCCCCCCAGTTTTTTCCCCCATTTTTCCTGTTTTTCCCCATTTTTCCAGTTTTTTCCCCATTTCCCATCCCTGTTTTCCCCGCAGGTGCCCCGGACCCTGCTGTGGCTCATGGTGGAGTTGGCCATCATCGGCTTTTCCCGTTTTCCCCATTTTTCCCCATTTTTCCCTTGATTTCCCCATTTTTCCCATTTTTTCCTATTTCCCCCATTTTTCCCCATTTTCCCCATTTCCCATCCCTGTTTTTATCCCCCCAGGTGCCCCGGACCCTGCTGTGGCTGATGGTGGAGTTGGCCATCATTGGCTCGGACATGCAGGAGGTGATCGGCTCTGCCATCGCCATCAACCTGCTCTCGGCGGGCAGGTGGGTGTGGGCAGGGCAGCCAGGCTGGGGGAAAATTTCACCATTTCACCTTTGATTTTATTTATTTCACCTTTAATTCCATTTATTTCACCTTTCATTCCACTTATTTCACTTTTCATTCCATTTATTTCACCTTTAATTCCATTTATTTCACCTTTGATTCCGTTTATTTCACCTTTAATTCCATTTATTTCACCTTTCATTCCATTTATTTCACCTTTGATTCCGTTTATTTCACCTTTCATTCCATTTATTTCACCTTTAATTCCATTTATTTCACCTTTCATTCCATTTATTTCACCTTTCATTCCATTTATTTCACCTTTAATTCCATTTATTTCACCTTTAATTCCACTTATTTCACCTTTAATTCCATTTATTTCACCTTTAATTCCGTTTATTTCACCTTTGATTCCGTTTATTTCACCTTTAATTCCATTTATTTCACCTTTAATTCCATTTATTTCACCTTTAATTTGATTTCTTTTACTTTTGATTTGATTTCTTTTACCTTTGATTCCATTTATTTCACCTTTGATTTCATTTGTTTCACCTTTGATTTGATTTCTTTTACCTTTGATTTCATTTCTTTTACCTTTGTTTACACCTTTCATTGATTTGTTTTACCATTGTACCTCTGATTTGATTTCTTTTACCTTTGATTTCATTTTTTTTGCCTTTGGTTGTATCTTTGATTTCATGTTTTACCTTTGATTATCCCTTTGATTTGATTTTTTTATCTTTGATTGTATCTTTGATTTGAATTCTTTTACCTTTTCTTGTATCTTTGATTTCATTTCTTTGACATTTGTTTGTATCTTTGATTTGATTTCTTTCACCATTGTTTACACCTTTCATTGATTTGTTTTACTATTGTTCCTCTGATTTGGTTTCTTTTACCTTTGATTTGATTTTTTTACCTTTGATTCTGTCTTTGATTTCATGTTTTACCTTTGATTATCCCTTTGATTTGATTTTTTTAATCTTTGATTGTATCTTTGATTTGATTTCTTTTACCTTTGATTTCATTTGTTTTACCTTTGATTTAATTTCTTTTGTCTTTGATTGTACCTTTGATTTCATTATTTTCACTTTTTTTGTACCTTTGATTTGATTTCTTTTACCTTTGATTTCATTTGTTTTGCCTTTGATTTGATTTTTTTATCTTTGATCGTATCTTTGATTTCTTTTACCTTTGATTTCATTTGTTTTGCCTTTGATTTGATTTTTTTATCTTTGATTGTATCTTTGATTTGATTTCTTTTACCTTTTCTTCTACCTTTGATTTAATTTCTTTTGTCTTTGATTGTATCTTTGATTTCATTTGTTTCACCTTTGTTTGCGCCTCTGATTTGATTTCTTTTTCCTTTGTATCATTGATTTCATTTTTTCATCTTGGTATCTTTGATTTGATTTCTTTTACCTTTGTTTGTACCTTTCATTGATTTGTTTTACCATTGTACCTCTGATTTGATTTCTTTTACCTTTGATTTCATTTGTTTTACCTTTGATTTGATTTTTTTCTCCTTGATTGTATCTTTGATTTGATTTCTTTTACCTTTTCTTCTACCTTTGATTTCATTTCTTTTACCTTTGAATATGTCTTTGATTTAATTTGTTCTATCTTTGATTGTATCTTTGATTTATTTTACCCTTTTTTGTACCTTTGATTTCATTTGTTTTATCTTGGTATCTTTGATTTGATTTCTTTCACCATTGTTTGCACCTTTGATTGATTTCTTTTACCATTGTACCTCTGATTTGATTTCTTTTACCTTTGATTTCATTTGTTTTACCTTTGGTTGTCTCTTTGATTTCGTGTTTTACCTTTGATTATCCCTTTGATTTGATTTTTTTTATCTTTGATTGTATCTTTAATTTCATTTCTTTTACCTTTTTTGTACCTTTGATTTGATTTATTTTGCCTTTGTATCTTTGATTTCATTTGTTTTATCTTGGTATCTTTGATTTGATTTCTTTTGCCTTTGTATCTTTGATTTCATTTGCTCTATCTTTGTTTATACCTCTTTGATTTACCTTTGTACCTTTGATTTTGTTTTGTCTTTGATTGTATCATTGATTTTATTTATTTTACCTTTGTTCCTTCCTTTGATTTAATTTGTTTTATCTTCGTATCTTTGATTTCATTTCTTTGACATTTGTTTGTATCTTTGATTTGATTTCTTTTACCTTTGTTTACACCTTTGATTGATTTGTTTTACCATTGTACCTCTGATTTGATTTCTTTTACCTTTGGTTTCATTTGTTTTACCTTTGATTTTTTTATCTTTGATTGTATCTTTGATTTCATTTCTTTTACCTTTTTTGTACCTTTGATTTAATTTCTTTTGTCTTTGATTGTACCTTTGATTTCATTATTTTCACCTTTTTTTGTACCTCTGATTTGATTTCTTTTACCTTTGATTTCATTTGTTTCACCTTTGATTTGATTTTTTTTTGCCTTTGATTGTCTTTGATTTCATGTTTTACCTTTGATAGTATCTTTAATTTAATTTCTTTCATCTTTGATTGTGTCTTTGATTTCTTTTACCTTTTTTGTACCTTTAATTTAATTTCTTTTATCTTTGATTGTGTCTTTGGTTTTGTTTATTTCACCTTTGTACCTCTGATTTGATTTCTTTTACCTTTGTATCTTAGATTTCATTTGTTCTATCTTTGATTGTATCTTTGATTTATTTTACCTTTGATTTCATTTGTTTTACCTTTGATTTGATTTTTTTACCTTTGATTGTATCTTTGATTTGATTTATTTTACCTTTGTTTGTACCTTTGATTTAATTTGTTTTATCTTGGTCTCTTGATTTGATTTCTTTTATACCTTTGATTGATTTGATTTCTTTGTTTATACCTTTGATTTCATTTGTTTTACCATTGTACCTTTGATTTCTTTTACATTTTATCTTTGATTCCATCTGTTTTACCTTTGATTTCTTTTACCTTTTTTTGTACCATTGATTTGATTTACCTTTGTGTCTTTGATTTATTTGTTTTACCTTTGTTTCTACTTTTTATTTGATTTACCATTACACCTTTGATTCTATTTCTTTTACCTTTTTATCTACCTTTGATTTGATTTCTTTTACCTTTTCTTGTACCTTTGATTTAATTTCTTTTATCTTTAATTGTGTCTTTGATTTCATTTCTTTTACCTTTGTACCTCTGATTTTATTTCTTTTACCTTTGATTTGATTTTTTTTACCTTTGTTTATCCCTTTGATTTCATTTGTTTTACCATTACACCTTTGATTTTATTTCTTTTACATTTTATCTACCTTTGATTTTATTTTTTACCTTTTTATCTTTAACTTTTTTTCTACCTTTGATTTCATTTCTTTTACCTTTTTTGTACCTTTTTGTCACAAAATGGGGCTGCAGCTTCCTGCCAATATTTGGGGATGATTTGGGGATTATCTGGGGATGATTTGGGGATTATTTGGGGATGATTTGGGGATTTGGGGATGATTTGGGGAAGATTTGGGGATGATTTGGGGATTTGGGGGTGATTTGGGGAAGATTTGGGGATTTGGGGATGATTTGGGGATTTGGGGATGATTTGGGGATGATCTGGGGATGATTTGGGATGATTTGGGGATGATTTGGGGATGATTTGGGGATTATTTGGGATTTGGGGATGATTTGGGGATGATTGGGGATGATTTGGGGATTATTTGGGGATGATTTTGGGATTTGGGGATGATTTGGGGATGATTTTGGGATTTGGGGATGATTTGGGATGATTTGGGGATGATTTGGGGATGATTTGGGGATTATTTGGGGATTTGGGGATTATTTGGGGATTATTTGGGGATTTTTTGGGGATGATCTGGGGATGATCTGGGGATGATTTGGGGATGATTTGGGGATGATTTGGGGATGATTTCGGGATTATCTGGGGATGATTTGGGGATTTGGGGATGATTTGGGGATTTTTTGGGGATTTTTTGGGGATGATCTGGGGATGATTTGGGGATTTTTGGGGATTATCTGGGGATGATCTGGGGATTATCTGGGGATGATTTGGGGATGATTTGGGGATGATTTGGGGATGATCTGGGGATTATCTGGGGATGATTTGGGGATGATTTGGGGATGATTTGGGGATGATTTGGGGATGATTTGGGGATGATTTGGGGATGATCTGGGGATGATTTGGGGATTTTTTGGGGATGATCTGGGGATGATCTGGGGATGATCTGGGGATGATTTGGGGATGATCTGGGGATGATTTGGGGATGATTTGGGGATTTTTTGGGGATTATCTGGGGATGATTTGGGGATGATTTCGGGATTATCTGGGGATTTTTTGGGGATTATCTGGGGATGATTTGGGGATTTTTTGGGGATGATTTGGGGATTTTTTGGGGATGATTTGGGGATGATTTGGGGATGATCTGGGGATGATTTGGGGATTGTTTGGGGATTTGGGGATGATTTGGGGATTGTTTGGGGATTTGGGGATGATTTGGGGATGATTTGGGTATTATCTGGGGATGATTTGGGGATTTGGGGATGATCTGGGGATGATCTGGGGATGATTCGGGGATTTGGGGATGATTTGGGGATGATTTGGGGATGATTTGGGGATTTTTTGGGGATTACCTGGGGATTGTTTGGGGATGATTTGGGGATGATCTGGGGACGATTTGGGGATTTTTTGGGGATGATTTGGGGATGATTTGGGGATTGTTTGGGGATGATTTGGGGATGATTTGGGGATTATCTGGGGATTATTTGGGGATGATTTGGGGATGATTTGGGGATTGTTTGGGGATTATTTGGGGATGATTTGGGGATGATTTGGGGATTGTTTGGGGATGATTTGGGGATTGTTTGGGGATGATTTGGGGATGGCTCTGGGTGGGCTCTGACCCCTCTGTCCCTCAGGATCCCTCTCTGGGGGGGGGTGCTCATCACCATCGCTGACACCTTCGTCTTCCTCTTCCTCGACAAATACGGTGAGGGCTGGGGGGGGGTGGGATTGGGATTGGGGTGGATTGGGATTGGGATTGGGATTGGGATGGCATTGGGGATGGGATGGGGTTGGGATTGGGATGGGGTTGGGGTGGGTTTGGGATGGGATGGATTTGGGATTGGGGTGAGATTGGGATTGGGTTTGAGATTGGGATTGAGATTGGCATGGGGTTGGCATTGGGGTGGGATTGGGATGGGTTTTGGGATTGGGGTGGGATTGGGGATGGGATGGGTTTGGGATTGAGATTGGGGTTTGGGATGGGTTTGGATTTAGGCTTGAGATTGAGATGGGTTTGAGATTAGGATTTGGATTGGGATTGGGATTGGAATTGCGATGGGTTTGGGTTTGGGATTGGAGTGGGTTTGAATTTAGGCTTGAGATTGAGATGGGATTGGGATTGGGATGAGATTGGGGTTGAGATTGGGATGAGATTGGGGTGGGATTGGTATTGGAGTGGGTTTGGGACTAGGATGGGTTTGAGATTAGGATTTTGATTGGGATTGGGATTGGAATTGGGATGGGTTTGGGATTGAGTTTGGGATGGGTTTGGATTTAGGTTTGAGATTGAGATGGGATTGGGGTGGGATTGCGATGGGTTTGGGATTGGGATTGGGTTTTTGGGTTTGAGATTGGGATTGGGGATGGGATGGGATTGGGTTTGCAATTGGGGATGGGATTGGGATTAGGATTGGTTCGAGTTTGTGATTGGGATTGGTTTGAGGTTGGGATGGGATTGGGGTGAGATTGGGGATGGGATTGGGATTGGATTTGGCATTGGGTTTGGGATTGGGATTGGCATTGGGTTTGGGATTGAATTTGGGATTGGGATTGATTCAAGTTTGGGGATCGGATGGGATTGGGATGAGATTGGGGTTGGGTTTGGGATTGGGATGGGTTTGGGATTGGGATTGGGATTGGGACTGGCATTGGGATTGGGATTGGGATGGGGGTTGGTTTGGGATTGGCATTGGCATTGGGTTTGGGGTTGGGTTTGGGATTGGGGTTGGGATTGGGATTGGCATTGGGTTTGGGTTTGGGGTTGGGGTTGGGATTGGGTTTGGGATTGGGATTGGGATTGGGATTGGGATTGGGCTCTCCTCCCCTTGCTGGCAGTGTCACTTCTCCTCCTCGCAGGCCTGAGGAAGCTCGAGGCGTTTTTTGGGCTCCTCATCACCATCATGGCCCTGACCTTTGGATATGAGGTACCCCCTGTGTCTGACCCAAAACTCCCCATTTCCCTGTCCCTGACCCCAAAACTGCCTCTTTCCCTGACCCCAAAATTCCCTGTTCCTCTGACCTCATAACTGCCTGTGTCTCACCCCAAAACTCCCCATTTCCCTGACCCCAACATTCCCTGTTTCTCTGACCCCAAAACTCCGTTTCCCCATCCCTGACCCCAAAACTCCCTCTTTCCTTGACCCCAAAACTCCATTTCCCTGACCCCAAAACTCCGTTTCTCCAACCCCAAAACTCCGTTTTCCTGTCCTTGACCCCAAAACTCCCCATTTCTGGGTGTCTGACCCCAAAACTCCCTGTTTCTGTTTCCCTGACCCCAAAACTTCCCATTTCCTTTTCTCTGACCCCCAAACTCCCCGTTTCCCTGACCCTGACCCCAAAACTCCATTTCCCTGACCCCAAAACTCCCCATTTCCCTGACCCCAAAATTCTGTTTCTCCAACCCCAAAACTCCCTGTTTTCCTGTCCTTGACCCCAAAACTCCCCATCTCCCTGTGTCTGACCCCAAAACTCCATTTCCCTGTGTCTGACCCCAAAACTCCATTTCCCTGACCCCAAAACTCCCCATTTCCCTGTCCCCAAAATTCCGTTTCTCCAACCCCAATACTCCCTGTTTCCCCATCCCTGACCCCAAAACTCCATTTTCCTGACCCCAAAACTCCCCATTTCCCCATTCCTGACCCCAAAACTCCATTTCCCTGACCCCAAAACTTCCCATTTCCCTGTCCTTGACCCCAAAACTCCTCGTTTTCCTGACCCCAAAATTCCCTGTTTCTACAACCCCAAAACTCCCTGTTTCATCATCCCCGACCCCCAAAACTCCCCATTTCCCTGACCCCAAAACTCCATTTCCCTGACCCCAAAACTTCCCATTTCCCTGTGTCTGACCCCAAAACTCCTCATTTCCCTGACCCCAAAACTCCGTTTCCCTGATCCTGACCCCAAAACTCCATTCCCCTGACCCCAAAACTCCATTTCCCCATCCCTAACCCCAAACCTCCATTTCCCTGACCCCAAAACTCCCCATTTCCCTGACCCCAAAATTCTGTTTCTCCAACCCCAAAACTCCCCGTTTCCCCATCCCTGACCCCAAAACTCCATTTCCCTGTGTCTGACCCCAAAACTCCATTTCCCTGACCCCAAAACTCCCCATTTCCCTGTCCCCAAAATTCCGTTTCTCCAACCCCAATACTCCCTGTTTCCCCATCCCTGACCCCAAAACTCCATTTTCCTGACCCCAAAACTCCCCATTTCCCCATTCCTGACCCCAAAACTCCATTTCCCTGACCCCAAAACTTCCCATTTCCCTGTCCTTGACCCCAAAACTCCTCGTTTTCCTGACCCCAAAATTCCCTGTTTCTACAACCCCAAAACTCCCTGTTTCATCATCCCCGACCCCAAAACTCCCCATTTCCCTGACCCCAAAACTCCATTTCCCTGACCCCAAAACTTCCCATTTCCCTGACCCCAAAACTCCATTTCCCTGACCCCAAAACTTCCCATTTCCCTGTGTCTGACCCCAAAACTCCTCATTTCCCTGACCCCAAAACTCCGTTTCCCTGATCCTGACCCCAAAACTCCATTCCCCTGACCCCAAAACTCCATTTCCCCATCCCTAACCCCAAACCTCCATTTCCCTGACCCCAAAACTCCCCATTTCCCTGACCCCAAAACTCCATTCCCCCGACCCCAAACTCCATTTCCCTGACCCCAAAACTCCCCATTTCCCTGACCCCCAAAACTCCCTGTTTCCCTGATCCTGACCCCCAAACTTCCCTTTCCCTGACCCCAAACTCCATTTCCCTGACCCCAAACCTCCATCCCCTGACCCCAAACCTGCATCCCCTGACCCCAAACCTCCATTTCCCCATCCCTGACCCCAAAACTCCATTTCCCTGACCCCAAACCTCCATTTCCCCCATCCCTGACCCCAAAACTCCCCATTTCCCCATCCCTGACCCCAAACTGCATTCCCTGACCCCAAACCTCCATTTCCCTGACCCCAGAACTCCCCATTTCCCCATCCCTGACCCCAAATCTCCATTTCCCTGACCCCAAACTCCATTTCCCTGACCCCAAACTCCATTTCCCTGACCCCAAAACTTCCCATTTCCCTGTGTCCAACCCCAAAACTCCATTTCCCTGACCCCAAACCTCCATTCCCCTGACCCCAAACCTGCATCCCCTGACCCCAAACTGCATCCCCTGACCCCAAACCTCCATTCCCCTGACCCCAAACCTCCATTTCCCCATCCCTGACCCCAAACCTCCATTTCCCTGACCCCAAACTCCATTTCCCTGACCCCAAACTCCATTTCCCTGACCCCAAACTGCATTCCCTGACCCCAAAACTTCCCATTTCCCTGTGTCTAACCCCAAAACTCCATTTCCCTGACCCCAAACCTCCATTCCCCTGACCCCAAAACTCCCCGTTTCCCTCACCCCAAACCTCCATTTCCCCATCCCTGACCCCAAAACTCCATTTCCCTGACCCCAAACTGCATCCCCTGACCCCAAACTGCATTCCCTGACCCCAAACTGCATCCCCTGACCCCAAACTGCATCCCCTGACCCCAAACTGCATCCCCTGACCCCAAACTGCACCCCCTGAGCCCAGCCCTGCTTTTCCCTGCCCAGTACGTCACGGTGAGGCCCAGCCAGGAGCAGCTGCTGCGGGGTTTGTTCATCCCCTACTGCCAGGGCTGCGGCACCCCCCAGCTGGAGCAGGCCGTGGGCATCGTGGGCGCTGTCATCATGCCCCACAACATGTACCTGCACTCTGCCCTGGTCAAGGTGAGTGCCAGGGGCACCTGCGGGCACCTGGGCACACCTGGGGGCACCTGGGGACACCCCAGCTGGAGCAGGCCGTGGGCATCGTGGGCGCCGTCATCATGCCCCACAACATGTACCTGCACTCTGCCCTGGTCAAGGTGAGTGCCAGGGGCACCTGGGCACACCTGGGGACACCTGGGGACACCCCAGCTGGAGCAGGCCGTGGGCATCGTGGGCGCCGTCATCATGCCCCACAACATGTACCTGCACTCTGCCCTGGTCAAGGTGAGTGCCAGGGGCACCTGCGGGCACCTGGGCACACCTGGGGACACCTGGGGACACCCACACCTTGTGAGGTGATGGCTGGGTGTGAGAAGTCAGGTGTGTGCTGAGGAAGGAAGGAAATGGAAAATGGAAAAAATTTCCCATCAACCATCAACCCTCCATCTGAATTGTTGTAATTTTGAAATTAAGGGGCTCTCAGGCAAAAAATGTGGGAGCAGGAATAACAGTCCTGGATTTGTCTTGGTTTGGGAAGCCAGGTGTGTGCTAAGGAAGGCAGGAGCATCCCCTGGAATGGAGAATGGAAACCTCCTCCCTCCAAATCATTATAAATATGAAGTTTAGGGAGTTCTCAGGCAAAAAATGTGGGAGCAGGAATAACAGTTTGTCTTGGTTTTGAAAGCCAGGTGCCTGCTAAGGAAAGCAGGAACCTTCCCTGAAATGGAAAATGGAAACCTTGTCCCTCTGAATTGTTTTAATTTTGAAATTTAGGGGCTCTCAGGCAAAAATATCAGAGCAGGAATAACAGTTTGTCTTGGTTTGGGAAGCCAGGTGTGTGCTGAGGAAGGCAGGAAATGGAAAATGGAAACCTCCCTCCTTCTGAATTGTTATAAGTTTTAAATTAAGGGGCTCTTAGGCAAAAGATATGGGAGCAGGAATAACAGTTTGTCTTGGTTTGGAAAGACAGGAGTCTGCTAAGGAAGGCAGGAACCTGCCCTGAAATGGAGAATGCAAATCCCCTCCCTCTGAATTGTTATAAATCTGAAATTAAGGGGCTCTCAGGCAAAAAATATGGGAGCAGGAATAACAGTTTGTCTTGGTTTGGGAAGTCAGGTGTGTGCTGAGGAAGGAAATGGAAAATGGAAACCCCCCCTCCATCTGAACTGTTGTAATTTTGAAATTCAGGGGCTCTCAGGCAAAAAATATGGGAGCAGGAGTAACAGTTTGTCTTGGTGTGAAAACTCAGTTGTGTGCTGAGGCAGGAAATGGAAAATGGAAACCCCCTCCCTCCAAATTATTATAAATCTGAAATTCAGGGGCTCTCAGGCAAAGATATCAGAGCAGGAATAACAGTTTGTCTTGGTTTGGAAAGCCAGGTGTGTGCTGAGGAAGGAAATGGAGAATGGAAATGCCCCTCCCTCTGAATTGTTGTAATTTTGAAATTTAGGGGCTCTCAGGCAAAGATATGGGAGCAGGAATAACAGCTTGTCTTGGTGTGAAAAGTCAGGTGTGTGCTAAAGAAGGCAGGAGCCTGCCCTGAAATGGAGAATGGAAACCCTCCCATCATCCAAATTGCTATAAATCTTATATTAAAAATATGGGAGCAGGAATGGAAACCCCCTCCCTCTGAATTGTTATAAATTTGAAATTTAGGGGCTCTCAGGCAAAGATATGGGAGTAGGAATAACAGTTTGTCTTGGTGTGAGAAGCCAGGTGTGTGCTGAGGAAGGAAATGGAAAATGGAAAAAAATTTCCCATCAACCATCAACCCTCCCTCTGAATTGTAGTAATTTTGAAATTTAGGGGCTCTTAGGTGAAGATATGGGAGTAGAAATAAAAGTTTGTCTTGGTTTGGAAAGCCAGGTGTGTGCTGAGGAAGGAAATGGAGAATGGAAATGCCCCTCCTTCTGAATTGTTGTAATTTTGAAATTTAGGGGCTCTCAGGCAAAGATATGGGAGCAGGAATAACAGCTTGTCTTGGTTTGGAAAGTCAGGTGTGTGCTGAGGAAGGCAGGAGCATCCCCTGAAATGGAAAATGGAAATGCCCCTCCCTCTGAATTGTTTAATTTTGAAATTTAGGGGCTCTCAGACAAAAATATCAGCAGGAATTACAGTTTGTCTTAGTTTTGAAAAACAGGAGTCTGCTAAGGAAGGCAGGAGTATTCCCTGAAATGGAGAATGTAAACCTCCCCTCATCCAAATTGCTATAAATTTTATATTAAAAATATGGGAGCAGGAATAACAGTTTGTCTTGGTTTGGGAAGCCAGGTGTGTGCTGAGGAAGGAAGGAAATGGAAAATGGAAACCCCTCTCCCTCTGAATTGTTATAAGTTTTAAATTAAGGGGCTCTCAGGCAAAAGATATGGGAGCAGGAATAACAGTTTGTCTTGGTTTGGAAAGACAGGAGTCTGCTAAGGAAGGCAGGAACCTGCCCTGAAATGGAGAATGCAAATCCCCTCCCTCTGAATTGTTATAAATTTGAAATTAAGGGCTCTCAGGCAAAAAATATGGGAGCAGGAATAACAGTTTGTCTTGGTTTGGGAAGTCAGGTGTGTGCTGAGGAAGGAAATGGAAAATGGAAACCCCCCCCTCCATCTGAACTGTTGTAATTTTGAAATTAAGGGGCTCTCAGACAAAAAATATGGGAGAAGGAATAACAGTCCTGGATTTGTCTTGGTTTGGAAAGCCAGGTGTGTGCTGAGGAAGGCAGGAGCCTGCCCTGAAATGGAGAATGTAAACCCTCCCATCATCCAAATTGCTATAAATTTTATATTAAAAATATGGGAGCAGGAATAACAGTTTGTCTTGGTTTGGAAAGCCAGGTGTGTGCTGAGGAAGGAAGGAAATGGAAAATGGAAACCTCCCTCCACCTGAATTGTAATTTTGAAATTAAGGGGCTCTCAGGTAAAAGATATGGGAGCAGGAATAACAGTTTGTCTTGGTTTGGGAAGCCAGGTGTGTGCTGAGGAAGGCAGGAGCCACGCCTGAAATGGAGAATGGAAACCCTCCCATCATCCAAATTTCTATAAATTTTATATTAAAAATATGGGAGCAGGAATAAGAGTTTGTCTTGGTTTGGAAAGACAGGAGTCTGCTAAGGAAGGCAGGAGTGTCCCCTGAAATGGAGAATGTAAACCCTCCCCACCCCTCCAAATTACTATAAATTTGAAATTAAGGGGCTCTCAGGCAAAAATATAGGAGCAGGAATAACAGTTTGTCTTAGTTTTGAAAAACAGGAATCTGCTAAGGAAGGCAGGAGCATCCCTTGAAATGGAGAATGTAAACCCTCCCCTCATCCAAATTGCTATAAATTTTATATTAAAAATATGGCAGCAGGAATAACAGTTTGTCTTGGTTTGGGAAGCCAGGTGTGTGCTGAGGAAGGAAATGGAGAATGGAAATGCCCCTCCCTCTGAATTGTTGTAATTTTGAAATTTAGGGGCTCTCAGGCAAAGATATGGGAGCAGGAATAACAGCTTGTCTTGGTGTGAAAAGTCAGGTGTGTGCTGAGGAAGGCAGGAAATGGAAACCTCCCTCCATCTGAATTGTTATAAATTTGAAATTCAGGGGCTCTCAGGCAAAAATATCAGAGCAGGAACAGCAGTTTGTCTTAGTTTTGAAAGACAGGTACCTGCTAAGGAAGGCAGGAGCCTGCCCTGAAATGGAGAATGCAAACCTTCCCCTCATCCAAATTGCTATAAATTTTATATTAAAAATATGGGAGCAGGAATAACAGTTTGTCTTGATGTGAAAAGTCAGGTGTGTGCTGAGGAAGGCAGGAGCATCCCCTGAAATGGAAAATGGAAACCTTTTCCCTCTGAATTGTTGTAATTTTGAATTTAAGGGGCTCTCAGGTGGGGTGGTGTTCACAGGGGTCCCAGGAGGAGGGAAGAGATGAGAATCTTGACTCCATGTTTCAGAAGGCTGATTTATTATTTTATTATTTATATTATATTATATTAAAAGAAAATGATATATTAAAACTACACTAAAAGAATAAAAACAAAATAAAATAAAACAAAAAAAAAAAAAACACAAACAAACAAAAATAAAATAAACAATGCAGTGATACAAACCAACCCTGCCTTCTGAGGTAGCTGAGCTATCTTGGGTGTAAAATAAATCTCCAAGAGTTTATAAGACCTGACTCAAGGAGACCCTTACAGCAGTGGAGTTTGGGTTTTTTCCCTCTTGCACCTAGCTTGGTTTTTCTCTATAAGGATCTTTGTTATTTTGCCTTTTATTTTAACTTTTTTATTTCCAACACCACCACAGAAGCCATCCTGCTGATTTTGTGCCTTCTGAGGTAGCTGAGCTATCTTGGGTGTGAAATAAATCTCAAAAGCTTATGGGACCTGGCAGCAGAGTTTGGTTTTTTCCCCTCTTGCACGTGGCTCAGGTTTTCTCTATAAAGAACTTCGTTATTTTGCCTTTTATTAAAACCTTTCTGTTTTCCAAGGTGGCTGAGCTGTCTTGGGTGTGCAGATCTCCAAGAGCTTGTGAGACCTGGCTCGAGGAGACCCTTAGGGCAGTAGGATTTGGTTTCTCCCCCTCTTGCACCTAACTCAGGTTTTCTCTATAAACAGTTTTGTTATTTTGTCTTTTATTAAAACATTTTGGTTTCCAACACACCACAGAAGCCATCCTGCTGATTTTATGCCTTCTAACATGGCTGAGCTATCTTGGGTGTGTAAATCTCCCAAGAGTTTATAAGACCTGGCTCGAAGAGACCCTTATAGCAGTAGAGTTTGGGTTTTTTCCCTCTTGCACCTAACTCAGCTTTTCTCTATAAGGAACTTTGTTATTTTGCCTTTTATGAAAACTTTTCTGTTTCCAGCACTACCACAGAAGCCATCCTGCTGATTTTATGCCTTCTGAGGTGGCTGAGCTGTCTTGGGTGTGAAATAGATCTCAAAAGCTTATGAGACCTACCTTGATGAGACACTTTCATCAGTGGAATTTGGGTTTTTTCCCTCTTGCACCTGGCTTGGTTTTCTCTATAAACAGTTCTGTTATTTTACCTTTAATTAAAACCTTTCTGTTTCCACCACTACCACAGAAGCCATCCTGCTGATTTTATGCCTTCTGAGGTACCTGAGCTATCTTGGGTGTGAAATAAATCTCCAAAAGCTTATGAGACCTATCTTGATGAGACCTGCACATCACTGGAGTTTGGGTTTTTCCCTCTTGCACCTGGCTTGGTTTTCTCTGTAAACAGTTTTGTTATTTTGCCTTTTATGAAATCTTTTCTGTTTCCAGCCCCACCACAGAAGCCATCCTGCTGATTTTAGCCTTTTATTGTGTCTGAGCTCTCCTGGGTGTGCAGATCTCCAAGAGCTGCTGGGACCTGGCTGGAGGAGAGCCCTTTGTCACTGTCCTGTCCCTGTCCCTGTCCCCAGTCACGGCAGGTGAACCGTGCAGACAAGAGGGAGGTCAGAGAGGCCAACAAGTATTTCTTCATCGAGTCCTGCATCGCGCTCTTCGTCTCCTTCATCATCAACATCTTCGTGGTCACCGTCTTCGCCGAGGCCTTCTTCGACAAGACCAACGCCAACGTGGTGGGTGGCACTGGGGGGGACTGGGGGGGGGGGGACTGGGAGGGACTGGGATATACTGGGATGGACTGGGACGGACTGGGAGGGACTGGGATGGACTGGGATGGAGTGGGGTGGAGTGCTTGGATTGGCGTGGACTGGGATGGATTGGAATGGACTGGGATGGACTGGCATGCATTGGCAGGGAATGGGATGGATTGGGATGGACTGGAATGGATTGGAATGGACTGGGATGGACTGGCATGGACTGGCATGGACTGGGATGGACTGGCATGGACTGGCATGGACTGGCATGGACTGGGACGGACTGGCATGGACTGGGATGGACTGGGATGGATTGGGATGGACTGGGGTGGACTGGGATGGAGTGGGATGGATTGGAATGGACTGGGACAGACTGGGATGGAGTGGCATGGATTGGCATGGACTGGGAGGGACTGGGAAGGACTGGTATGGACTGGAACGGACTTGGACGGATGGACTGGGATGGACTGGGACAGACTGGCATGGACTGGGACGGGCTTGGACGGACTGGGATGGACTGGGATGGATTGGAATGGACTGGCATGGATTGGCATGGACTGGGATGGACTGACATGGACTGGCTTGGATTGGCATAGACTGGGATGGACTGGGAAGGACTGGCATGAACTGGGACGGGCTAGGACGGACTGGGATGGATTGAGATGTACTGGGACGGACTGGCATGGACTGGGATGGTTTGGCATGGACTGGGATGGACTGGGAAGGACTGGGACGGACAGGGATCGAGTGGCTTGGGTTGGCATGGACTGGGACAGACTGGGAAGGGCTGACATGGATTGAGATGGACTGGGACAGACTTGGACGGACTGGGATGGACTGGAACAGGCTGGCATGGATTGGCATGGACTGGGACGGACTGGGATGGACTGGGATGGACTGGCATGGACTGGAATGGTCTGGGAGAGACTTGGATGGACTGGCATGGACTGGGATGGACTGGCATGGATTGGCATGGGTTTAACAGCTGTGTGGAGGTGGCACTTGGGGACATGGTCAGGGCTGGTCTTGGCACTGCAGGACCCAGTGGTCCCAGAGGGTTTTCCATGCCAGCCCTGTCCCTCATGCCACCCTTGTGTGCCCCTGCAGAGCGAGGTCTGTGCCAACTCCAGCAGCCCCCACTCCTCGCTCTTCCCCAACAACACCGACGCCCTGGAGGTGGACATCTACAAAGGGGTGAGTGTCCCTGTGGGGACAGCATGGGGACAGCCCTGGGACCCTGGCTGGTGTCCCTGGGGGGTGACACCATGTCCAGGGCAGCCCTGGGGCCCTGCTGGGTGTCCCCATGGGCTGACAGCCATGTCCAGGACAGCTCTAGGGGGATCCTGGTGTCCCTGGGGGGACAGCTTGGGGACAGCCCTGGGACCCTGGCTGGTGTTCCTGGGGGGTGACACCATGTCCAGGGCAGCCCGGTGACCCTGTTGGGTGTCCCTGGGGGGTGACACCATGTCCAGGACAGCTCTAGGGGGATCCTGGTGTCCCTGGGGGGACAGCCTGGGGACAGCCCTGGGACCCTGGCTGGTGTCCCCAGGGTGTCCCCAGTGACCCTGGCTGATGTCCCTGGGGGGTGACACCATGTCCAGGACAGCCTGGTGACCCTGTCTGGTGTCCCCTGGGGGGGTGACAGGCCGGTGACCCTGTCTGGTGTCCCCAGAGTGTCCCTGTTACCCTGTCTGGTGTCCCCTGGGTGTCCCCAGTGACCCTGTCTGGTGTCCCCTGGGTGTCCTCAGTGACCCTGTCTGGTGTCCCCAGGGCAGTGACAGGCCAGTGACCCTGTGTGGTGTCCCCAGTGACCCTGTGTGGTGTCCCCAGGGTGCCCCTGTGCCCCTGTCTGGTGTCCCCTGCAGCTCCTGGCACCATTCAGGGGCTCCCCCAGGCAGGGTGGGGGTGAGGAGCCCCCGGGGTTCCCCAGTTTTACTCCTGGGTGTAGCTGCCCCCCCCGGGCTGACAGAGCTCCTCCCCCCCAGGGCGTGGTCCTGGGCTGCTACTTCGGCCCCGCCGCGCTCTACATCTGGGCCATCGGGATCCTGGCGGCCGGGCAGAGCTCCACCATGACGGGCACCTACTCGGGCCAGTTCGTCATGGAGGTAACGCGCGCCTTACTCACTCCTTACTCGCGCCTTACTCGCTCCTTACTCGGTCCTTGCTCACTCCTTACTCGCACCTCACGCGCTCCTTACTCGGTCCTTGCTCACTCCTTACTCGCTCCTTACGCGCTCCTTACTTGGTCCTTGCTCGCTCCTTACTCGCTCCTTACTCGCTCCTTGCTCGCTCCTTGCTCACGCCTTACTCGCACCTTACTCGTGCCTTATGCGCTCCTTACTCTCTCCTTACTTGCTCCTTACTCGCACCTTACTCGTGCCTTATGCGCTCCTTACTCTCTCCTTACTTGCTCCTTACTCGTGCCTTACTCGCGCCTTACGCGCTCCTTACTCAGTCCTTGCTCGCTCCTTACGCGCTCCTTACTCGCGCCTTACGTGCTCCTTACTCGCTCCTTACTCACTCTTTACTCACTCCTCACTCACTCCTTACTCGCACCTTACTCGCTCCTCACTCACTCCTTACTCGATCCTTACTCGCTCCTTGCTTGCTCCTTACTTGCTCCTTACTCGTGCCTTACTCACTCCTTACTCGCTCCTCACTCACTCCTTACTCGGTCCTTGGTCACTCCTTACTCGCTCCTCACTCGCTCCTTACTCGCACCTTACTTGCTCCTCACTCACTCCTTACTCGCTATTTAATTGCTCCTCACTCACTCCTTACTCACTCTTTACTTACTCCTCACACGCTCCTCCTCGCTCCTTACTCACTCCTCACTCGCTCCTTACTCACTCCATACTCCTTACTCGCTCCTTACTCACTCCTTACTCTGGGTTCTGTACTCCTTACTCCCTGTCATCTGTATTCCATACTCCTTACTCCTCACTCCTTACTCTCTCCTTACTCACTCCTTACTCTGGGTGCTGTAATCCTTGCTCCCTGTTGTTCTTATTCCATACTCCGTACTCCTCCCCCCTTACTCCCTCCTTACTCTGGGTTCTGTACTGCTTACTCCCTGTTGTCCTTACTCTGTACTCCATACTCTTCATTCTTTCCTCCCTCCTTAGGAGGTAACTAGCTCCTCCTCACTGCTTACTCACTCCTTACTCCCTCTGCTCTGTGCCCCTACCCAGGGCTTCCTGAACCTGTGCTGGTCCTGTACCACTCATACCTTACTCACTCCTTACTCCTGGTCCCCCTGTGCATCCCCCACCCCCCCCCACTGGTCTTGTACTACTCACACCTTGCTCACTCCTTACTCCTGGCCCCCTGGGGCTTCCTGAACCTGCCCTGAGCCTGTACTACTCTCTCCTTACTCCCTCCTTACATCTTGCTCCTGCCCCAGGGGTTCCTGAACCTGCGCTGGTCCTGTACTACTCACTCCTCACTCACACCTTACTCCCTGGTTACTCCTCCGCAGGGGTTCCTGAACCTGCGCTGGTCCTGCACTACTCACACCTTACTCACTCCTTACTCCCTGGTTACTCCTCCACAGAGGTTCTTGAATGTGTGCTGGTCCTGCACTACTCACACCTTACTCCTGGCCCCCTGGGGCTTCCTGAACCTGCCCTGGTCCTGTACTACTCTCTCCTTACTCCCTCCTTACTCACATCTTGCACCTGCCCCAGGGATTCCTGAACCTGCGCTGGTCCAGTACTATTCACTCCTCACTCACACCTTACTCCCTGGTTACTCCTCCGCAGGGGTTCTTGAACCTGCACTGGTCCTGCACTACTCACACCTTACTCACTCCTTACTCCCTGGTTACTCCTCCGCAGGGGTTCTTGAACCTGCACTGGTCCTGCACTACTCACACCTTACTCACTTCTTACTCCCTGGTTACTCCTCCGCAGGGGTTCCTGAACCTGCGCTGGTCCTGCACTACTCACTCCTTACTCACACCTTACTCACTCCTTACTCCCTTGTTGCTCCTCCGCAGGGGTTCCTGAACCTGCGCTGGTCCTGCACTACTCACTCCTTACTCACACCTTACTCACTCCTTACTCCCTGGTTGCTCCTCCGCAGGGGTTCCTGAACCTGCGCTGGTCGCGCTTTGCGCGGGTGCTGCTCACGCGCTCCATCGCCATCACCCCCACGCTGTTTGTGGCCATCTTCCAGGACGTGGAGCACCTGACGGGCATGAACGACTTCCTCAACGTCCTCATGAGCCTCCAGGTGAGCAGAGTCAGGGTTCAGGGGCTCCAGGTGAGCGGGGTCAGGGTTCCTCAACGTCCTCATGAGCCTCCAGGTGAGCGGGGTCAGGGTTCCTGAGCCTTCAGGTGAATGGGATTGGGGTTCATGAACCTCAGGAGCCTCCAGGTGAGCAGGGCCCATGGCTGGGCTGGGCTGGGTGTTGGGTGGCTGTTGGGTGGGTGTTGGGGTGTTGTTGGGGTGTTGTTGGGTGTTGTTGGGGTGTTGTGGGGTGTTCAGTGGGTGTTGTTGGGGTGTTGTTGGGGTGTTGTTGGGTGTTGTTGGGGTGTTGTTGGGTGTTGTTGGGGTGTTGCTGGGTGTTGTTGGGGTGTTGTTGGGTGTTGTTGGGGTGTTGTGGGGTGTTCAGTGGGTGTTGTTGGGGTGTTGTTGGGGTGTTGTTGGGTGTTGTTGGGTGTTGTTGGGGTGTTGTGTGGGTGTTGTTGGGGTGTTGTTGGGTGTTGTTGGGTGTTGTTGGGGTGTTGTTGGGTGTTGTTGGGGTGTTGCTGGGTGTTGTTGGGGTGTTGTGGGGGTGTTGTTGGGGTGTTCAGTGGGTGTTGTTGGGTGTTGTTGGGGTGTTGTGGGGTGTTCAGTGGGTGTTGTTGGGGTGTTGTTGGGGTGTTGTTGGGGTGTTGGGGTGTTGCTGGGTGTTGTTGGGGTGTTGTTGGGTGTTGCTGGGTGTTGTGTGGGTGTT
Source organism: Setophaga petechia (assembly GCA_024362935.1). Lineage (NCBI taxonomy): Eukaryota > Metazoa > Chordata > Aves > Passeriformes > Parulidae > Setophaga > Setophaga petechia. The sequence goes on from JANCRA010000073.1 coordinate 2,809,459, forward strand.
GTGTGGGTGTTGTTGGGTGTTGTTGGGTGTTGTTGGGGTGTTGTTGGGTGTTGTGTGGGTGTTGGGTGTTGTTGGGGTGTTCAATGGGTGTCGTTGGGGTGTTGCTGGGTGTTGCTGGGTGTTGCTGGGTGTTGTTGGGTGTTGTTGGGGTGTTGTGTGGCTGTTGTTGGGGTGTTGCTGGGTGTCGTTGGGTGCTGTTCCCCCAGCCCCGTGGCTCAGTCCGTGCTGTCCCCGCTGTCCCTGCAGCTCCCGTTCGCGCTGATCCCGGTGCTCACCTTCACCAGCCTGCCCAGCGTCATGCACGACTTCGCCAACGGCCTGTGAGTACCGGGCTCACCTGGGCACACCTGGGCACGCCTGGGCACACCTGGGCACGCCTGTGCCTTTCCTGGGCTCACCTGGGCACACCTGGGCACACCTGGGCACGCCTGGGCATTCCTGTGTCTTACCTGGGCACACCTGGGCTTGCCTGTGCCTTATCTGGGCATGCCTGGGCACGCCTGCCCCCTCACCTGGGCATGCCTGGGCACACCTTCCCCTCATCTGGGCACACCTGGGCATGCCTGGGCACACCTGGGTGTGCCTGGGCATTCCCGTGCCTTACCTGGGCACACCTGGGCGTGCCTGTCCCATCACCTGGGCACACCTGGGCACATCTGGGCACACCTTCCCCTCATCTGGGCGCACCTGTCCCTCACCTGGCCATGCCTGGGCATGCCTGCCCTCTCACCTGGGCACACCTGGGCATGCTTTCCCTTCACCTGGGCACACTTGCCCCTCACCTGGGCACACCTAAGCAAGTCTGGGCACCCCTGCACCCACACCTCTTACCTGGTGCATCTCCTCACCTGGGCACATCTGCCCTCACTTGGGCACGCCTTCCCCTCATCTGGGCATGCCTGGGCACACCTGGGCATGCTTGCCCCTCACCTGGGCACACCTTCCCCTCACCTGGACACCCCTTGGCACACCCTCCCCTTGTCTGGGCACACCTGGGCATGCGTGCCCCCTCACCTGGGCACACCTGGGCACCCCTGCCTTTACCAGGTGCATCCCCACACCTGGGCACCCCTGCCCTCACCAGGTGCATCCCCTTGCCAGGTGCATCCCCACACCTGCCCTCACCTGGGCACACCTGGGCATACCTGGGCACCCCTGCCCCTCACCTGGACACCCCTTGGCACACCCTCCCCTCATCTGGACACACCTGGGCACACCTGGGCACCCCTGCCCTCACCCGAGCACACCTGGGCACACCTGGGCACCCCTGCCCTCACCCGAGCACACCTGGGCATACCTGGGCACCCCTGCCCTCACCAGGTGCATCCCCTTGCCAGGTGCATGCCCACACCTGCCCTCACCTGCCCTCACCTGAGCACACCTGGGCATACCTAGGTACCCCTTCCCCTCACCTGGGCACCCCCTTCCCTCATCTGGGCACACCTGGGCACCCCTGCCCTCACCAGGTGCATCCCCTTGCCAGGTGCATCCCCACACCTGGGCACCCCTGCCCCTCACCTGGACACCCCTTGGCACACCCTCCCCTCACCTGGGCACACCTGGGCACCCCTGCCCTCACCAGGTGCATCCCCTTGCCAGGTGCATGCCCACACCTGGGCACACCTGCCCTCACCTGGGCATACCTGGGCACCCCTGCCCTCTCCAGATGCGTCCCCTTGCCAGGTGCATCCCCACACCTGGGCATACCTGCGCACCCCTGCCCTCACCTGAGCACACCTGGGCATACCTAGGTACCCCTTCCCCTCACCTGGGCACCCCCTCCCCTCCTCTGGGCACACCTGGGCACCCCTGCCCTCACCTGAGTACACCTGGGCACCCCTGCCCTCACCAGGTGCATCCCCTTGCCAGGTGCATCCCCACACCTGGGCACCCCTGCCCCTCACCTGGACACCCCTTGGCACACCCTCCCCTCACCTGGGCACACCTGAGCACCCCTGGGCACCCCTGGGCACCCCTGCACCCCGTGACCCCGGTGTCCCGTGCAGGTTCTGGCGCGTGGCCGGGGGGCTGCTGATCCTGCTGATCTGCAGCATCAACATGTACTTCGTGGTGGCCTACGTGATGGCGCTGCACAGCCTGGCGCTCTACATCGGCGCCGCCCTGCTCAGCGTCCTCTACCTGGCCTTCGTGGCCTACCTGGTGAGTCACACACCTGGGGACAGCCTGGGCACCACCTGGGCACCTCCTGGGCACCACCAGGCACCACCTGGGCACCCCATGGGCACCATCTGGGCACCCCCTGGGCATACCTTGGGTACTGCCGAGGCACCCCTGGGCATGCCCTCAGCACCACCTGGGCACCCTCTGGGCACTGCCTGGACACCCCCTGGGCACCTCCTGGGCACCCCTGGGCATGCCCTCGGCACCACCTGGGCACATCTGGGCACCCCTGGGTACTGCTGGGGCACCACCTGGGCACATCTGGGCACGCCCTGGGCACCACTGGGCACCACCTGGGCACATCTGGGCACCCCTGGGCACCACCTGGGCACCTCTTGGGCACCCCCAGGCACCCCCAGGCACCACCAGGCACCACCTGGGCGCATCTGGGCACATCTGGGCACCACTGGGCACCACCTGGGCACCACCTGGGCACCCCCTGGGCATACCTTGGGTACTGCCAGGGCACCCCTGGACATGCCCTCAGCACCACCTGGGCACCACCTGGGCACCCTCTGGGCACCTCCTGGGCACTGCCTGGACACCCCCTGGGCACCTCCTGGGCATGCCCTCGGCACCTCCTGGGCACCTCCTGGGCACCCCTGGGCATGCCCTCAACACCCTCTGGGCACCCTCTGGGCACTTCCTAGGCACTGCCTGGACACCCCCTGGGCACCTCCTGGGCACCCCTGGGCATGCCCTGGGCACCACCTGGGCACCCCTGGGTACTGCCGGGGCACCACCTGGGCACATCTGGGCACCACCAGGGCACCACGTGGGCACCACCTGTGCACATCTGGGCACACCCTGGGCACCCCTGGGCACATCTGGGCAGGCCCTGGGCACCACCAGGCATGCCCTGGGCACCCCCTGGACACATCTGGGCACCCCCTGGACACATCTGGGCACCACCTGGGCACATCTGGGCACATCTGGGCACCCTCTGGGCACACCCTGGGCACCTCTGGGCACCCCCTGTGCACATCTGGGCACACCCTGGGCACCCCTGGGCACCACTGGGCACATATGGGCACCCCTGGGCACCTCTGGGCACCACCAGGCATGCCCTGGGCACCCCCTGGACACATGTGGGCACCCCTGGGCACCCCTAGGCACCACCGGGGCACCGCCTGGGCACCACCTGGGCATCTCCTGGGTACCACCTGGCCACCCCCTGGGCACCCCCTGGGTACCACCTGTGCACATCTGGGCACGCCCTGGGCACCACTGGGCACATCTGGGCACCCCTGGGCACCTCTGGGCACCACCTGGGCACCACCTGGCACACCCTGGGCACTCCTGGGCACGCCCTGGGCACCTCCTGGGCACATCTGGGCACCACCTGGGGGGGCTTGGAGGTGACCCCGCTGGTTTTGGGGTCTCCCCTGTAGGAGCGTCAGGGGTGGCACGGTGGGTACAGACGGGCACGAGAGATCTCTGCAGCCAGGGCTGGAGTTTGGGGTTCATGGCAAAGGGACAAGGGCAGGGCCCTGCTGGGAGCTGCCAGGCACAGCTGGAGCAGGACTGAGAGGAGAGAGGGGGAGAGAGGATGAGAGAGAGAGAGGGAGTAAAAGAGAGGATGAGAGAGAGAGGTTCCCATTACAATACATCTTCTTCTGGTCTTGGAATTTGGGGTTTATTGCAAAGGGACAAGGGCAGGGAGCTGCTGGGAGCTGCCAGGGACAGCTCAGAGCAGCCCCAGAGAGGGAGAGAGAAGTAAAGAGGGGAAGAGAGAGAGAGGATAAGAGAGTAAGAGGGTAAGAGCACGAGGTTTCTGTTAAAATACAATAAATCTTCTTGTGCTTGTGGAATTTGGGGTTTATTGCAAAGGGGCAAATTCAGGGAGCTGCTGGGAGCTGCCAGGCACAGCTGGAGCAGAACTGAGAGAAGCAAAGAGAGAGGTAAAGAGAGGGAGAGAGAGAGAGAGAGAGAGAGGGTGAGAGGATAAGAGAGTAAGAGGGTAAGAGCACGAGGTTCCTGTTACAATAAATCTTCTGGTTGTGGAATTTGGGGTTTATTGCAAAGGGCCTGGGGGCAGGGCCCTGCTGGGAGCTGCCAGGCACAGCTGGAGCAGGCCTGAGAGGAGAGAGGGGTAAAGAGAGAGAAGGCAAGAGTGTGGTAAAGAGATGAGAGAGTGAGGAAGAGTAAAGAGGGTAAAGAGAGAGAGTAAAAGAGGTTCCTGCTACAATAAATCTTCTGGTCTTGGAATTTGGGGTTTATTGCAAAGGGTCAAGTGCAGGGAGCTGCTGGGAGCTGCCAGGCACAGCTCAGAGCAGTAAAGAGAAGTAAAGAGGGTGAGAGAGAGGATGAGAGAGAGAGGATGAGAGGATAAGAGAGTAAGAAAACGAGGTTCCCGTTCCAATACAATCAATCATCTTCTGTGTTGAATATTCTGATTCTCACTAAGTAATCTAGTACAAGATACAAATCCTACAGCATTTCCATACAGCCTATAAGAATCACTACATTACCATCCTGTGCTACATTTTAAACTCTAAAAACTCCTCTTTGGACCCCTTCTGCTAAGCCTAGAAACTCCTCTTTGGATACCCTAATAACTCCTCTTTGGAGTAGTTTTAGACCCTAAAAACTCCTCTTTGGGCCCCTTCTGCCAAGCTGTAGGGTCTGCTCTGACCCTTGGGCCTGTCTGCAAGCAGAGGGTGTTGTTCCATCACAAGGGGATCACCTTCAGCTGGGCACACCATTGTTTTCCAGTTGTTCAGTAACTGAGGGATCTCAAAGCTTTCATTTCAATCTCACTTATTCTCAAAATCTTTTGCCAGGCAATCATATTTATAAGGTTTTCCTGTTTCATGTTCCCCAACATCCTCACTTGTCTGTGTCTGTCTGTGACCCCTGTGGCTCACCTAAACTTCCTTCCATTTCAATCTCGGTTATAATTTCCATATCCTCAAAAATCTCTTGCCAGACAATCCTATTCACAAGGTTTTCCTGTTTCATCCCCCCCAACACTCCACCTGTCTGTCTGTCTGCCTCTGTGTCTGTCTGTCTGTGTGTCTGTCTGTGATTCCCCCCAGCTCACCTACACTTGCTTCCACTTCAATCTCACTTATAATTTCCATATCCTCAAAAATCTTTTGCCATCTTATTCACAAGGCTTTCCTGTTTCATGTTTCCCAACATCCTCACTTGTCTGTGTCTGTCTGTGTGTCTGTCTGTGTGTCTGTCTGTGACCCCTGTGGTTCACCTGAATTTGCTTTCATTTCAATCTCGGTTATAATTTCCATATCCTCAAAAATCTCTTGCCAGACAATCCTATCCACAAGGTTTTCCTGTTTCTTCCCCCTCAACACTCCACCTCTCTGTCTGTGTGTCTGTCTGTGTGTCTGTCTGTCTGTCTGTGATCCCCCCCAGCTCACCTACACTTGCTTCCACTTCAATCTCACTTATAATTTCCATATCCTCAAAAATCTTTTGCCAGGCAATCGTATTCACAAGGCTTTCCTGTTTCATGTTCCCCAACATCCTCACTTGTCTGTGTCTGTCTGTGTGTCTGTCTGTGACCCCTCTGGCTCTCCTAAATTTGCTTTCATTTCAATCTCAGTTATAATTTCCATATTCTCACAATCTCTTGCCAGACAATCCTTTTCACAAGGTTTTCCTGTTTCATCCCCCCAACACTCCACCTGTCTGTCTGTGTGTCTGTGTGTCTGTCTGTGTGTCTGTCTGTGACCCCTCTGGCTCTCCTAAATTTGCTTCCATTTCAATCTCAGTTATAATTTCCATATTCTCCCAATCTCTTGCCAGACAATCCTATCCACAAGGTTTTCCTGTTTCATCCCCCCAGCCCAGGCTGCCCTGGGTGCCCAGGACAGAGAGGTTCAGTTAAGCTGGGCCTGGCCAGGCCCCTCCTGCAGCCTGAGCAAGCTCAGCTCTAAACTGAGATCAGCTCTCAGTGGAATCCTTCCCATTGTTTCTTTTATCTCTCTGGGGATAACTGATTTTATCTCCCAGCTGACCCAGAGCTGGTTTGGAAAGACAAATCCCCCATGAATCCCCCATGAATCCCCCATGAATCCCCCATGAATCCCCCATGAATCCCCCATTCCTCTCAGTGGGGTTTTCTTTTCCTGGGACAGTCCTGTCTCTCTCTGTTCAGAGGAGGGGTGCTCATGTCAGGAAAATTAATCCATAAACAGCAGAGGCTGTGTCCATAAAGGAGCCAGAGGAGCCCTTTTGCTTTATTCCAGTAAAGGGAGAGGCCATGGGGCATCCCCTGCATCTCTCAGATTTTTGGAGGATGCAGCCTCCTTTTTATCCCAATTTCCCTCTCTTTTCCCCATTTCTGAGGCTCTTGAGAGGTTCAGACTCCCCAGAACTCCTGATCCCAAAGATTACCTTCTAATGTACAATTTTATCCCAATTTCCCTCTCTTTTTCCCCATTTCTGAGGTTCTTGAGAGGTTCAGACTCTGTAAAACACCTGATCCCAGAGATTCCCCTCTAATGTATAACCCTGCCCTTTCATTTTCAATTCTTAGGGAATTTAGGGAGTTTTCCCCATTTCTGAGGTACCTGAGAGGTTCAGACTCCCCAGAACTCCTGATCCCAGAGATTCCCCTCAATGTACAATTTGATCCCAGTTTCCCTCTCTTTTTCCCCATTTCTGAGGTGCTTGAGAGGTTCAGACTCTGAAAAACCCAAAGATTCCCCTCAATGTACAAACCCTCCCTTTTTATCCCAATTTCCCTCTCTTTTCCCCATTTCTGAGGTACCTGAGAGGTTCAGACACCCCAGAACTCCTGATCCCAAAGATTCCCCTCTAATGTATAATTTTATCCCAATTTCCCTCTCTTTTTCCCCATTTCTGAGGTTCTTGAGAGGTTCAGCCTCTGTAAAACACCTGATCCCAAAGATTCCCCTCTAATGTACAATTTTATCCCAATTTCCCTCATTTTTTCCCCATTTCTGAGGTACCTGAGAGGTTCAGAATTCCCAGAACTCCTGATCCCAAAGATTCCCCTCAATGTACAAACCCTCCCTTTTTATTTTTAATTCTTAGGGAATTTAGGGTTTTTTTCTTCCCCATTTTTTCTCTCATCTCTCAATACCCCATTTCATTTATCACAAACCTAAAGTTTATTTGTAAAAGCAAATCTCCCTCCCTATTCATCAATCAGTGGGATCCTTCCCATTGTTTCTTTTATCTCCCAGTTTTTATCCCCCAGCACACCCAGAGCTGGTTTGGAAACACAAATCCCTCATTGCTGCCAGTCCAGGATGAGGGAAGAGATGAGAATCTTGACTCCATGGTTCAGAAGGCTGATTTATTATTTTATTATATATATTATATTAAAATATATATAAAATAATATATATTAAAATATATATTTAATTAATTAATATATATTAATAAATATATAAATAAATATATTAAATATATTAATATATAATTAATATATTAATATATTAATTATATATATTAATAAATTATTATATTAAATATATATTAATATATTTAATATATATCAAAATATATCGAAAATAATATATTATATTGTTATATATATATTATTATATATAAAAATAATATATTAAAAATACACTAAAAGAATAGAGAGAGGATTCATCAGAAGGCTTGAAAGGAAAGGAAAGGAATGGAATGAAAATGAAATCTTGTGGCTGAGCAGAGAGTCCAGGCCAGCTGACTGTGATTGGCCATTAATTAAAAATAAATTAAAATAAATCCCAGATCCCCCTGTGTCATTCCCCAGCAGCAGATCGTCAACGTTTGCATTTTGTTCCTGAGCCCTCTCAGCTTCTCAGGAGGAAAAATCCTAAGGAAAGGATTTTCCATAAAATGTGTCTGTGACACCCCCCTGCCTGTCCCCTCGTGTCCCTGCTGTCCCTGCTGTCCATCCTGTCCCTGACTGTCCCCTCGTGTCCCTGCTGTCCCCTCCTGTCCCCTCCTATCCCTCACTGTCCCCTCCTGTCTCTCGTATCCCTCACTGTCCCCTGGTGTCCCTCCTGTCTCCCCGTCCCCTCCTATCCCTCACTGTCCCCTCCTGTCCCTGACTGTCCCCTTGTGTCCCTTCTGTCTCCCCCTGTCCCCTCCTGTCCTTCGTATCCCTCACTGTCCCCTGTTGTCCTTGCTGTCCCTGACTGTCCCTCCTGTCCCTCCCTGCTCCTGCTGTCCCTCCTGTCCCCTCCTGTCCCTTCCTGTCCCCTCCTCTCCCCCTGTCCTCTCGTGTCCTCTCCTGTCCCGTCCTGTCCCTGACTGTCCCCTCCTATCCCCTCCTGTCCCCCCTGTCCCGTTGTCCGTGCTGTCCCCTCCTGTCCCCTCGTGTCACCCCTGTCCGTGCTGTCCCTGACTGTCCCCTCCTGCTCCTCGTGTCCCTGCTGTCCCTGATTGTCCCTGACTGTCCCCTCGTGTCCCCTGTTGTCCATGCTGTCCCCCCCGTCCCCTCCTGTCCCCTCCTGTGCCCCCCGGCCCCTCCCTGCCCCTGCTGTCCCTGCTGTCCCCTCCTGTCCCCTCGTGTCCCCGACTGTCCCCCCCGTCCCCTGTTATCCTTGCTGTCCCCTCCTGTCCCTGTTGTCCCTGACTGTCCCCTCCTGTCCCCTCCCATCCCTCACTGTCCCCTCCTGTCCCTCCCTGCCCCTGCTGTCCCCCCCGTCCCCTCGTGTCCCCTGATGTCCCTGACTGTCCGCTCCTGTCCCCCTCGGCCCCTCCTGTCCCTCCTGTCCCCTGTTGTCCCTCCTGTCCCCCCTGTCCATGCTGTCCCTGCTGTCCCCCTTGTCCCTGCTGTTCCCTCGTGTCCCCCGTGTCCGTGCTGTCCCCTCCTGTCCCCCCTGTCCCCCGTGTGGGTGCTGTCCCCCCCGTGTCGGTGCTGTCCCTGACTGTCCCCTCCTGTCTCTCGTATCCCTCACTGTCCCCTGTTGTCCCTGCTGTCCCCCCTGTCCCCCGTGTGGGTGCTGTCCCTGACTGTCCCCGTTGTCCCCGCAGAGCTGGCTGTGCCTGGTGGCCCTGGGCGCGTCGTTCCTGGCGTGTGGCAGCACGGTAAGCGTCACCCGGGCCCTGCAGCTGCAGCCATCGCCCTCCCACCCCCCCAAGTGACCACGGGGGGGCCGGACCCCCAGAGCCACCCTGGGGACACGGACGGCGCCGCTTGGGGACATTGGGGACATCGGGGACACGGCCAGGAGGACACGGAGCACACGGAGCCCTCGGGGCAGGCCTGGTCCTGCCGGACCCTCAGACACACCTGGGGGGGACACCTGGGGCTGGGGACACTCCTGGGGGGGACACCTGGGGCTGGCGACACTCCTGGGGCTGGGGACACTCCTTAAGGGGACAGGAGCAGCCTGGGTCACACCTGGATGGCCCAGGAGCAGCCTGACCCCCCCCACCCCAGGTGGGAGTCACACCTGAGGGGACACTCCTGGGGGGTGGGGACACTCCTGGGGGGGACACTCCTGGGGCAGGGGACACTCCTGGGGCTGGGGACACTCCTGGAGGGGACAGGAGTAGCCTGGGTCACACCTGGGGTGACACAGGAGCAGCCTGACCCCCCCTGGATAGGGGGACACTCCTGGAGGGGACAGGAGCAGCCTGGGTCACACCTGGATGGCCCAAGAGCAGCCTGACCCCCCTACCCCAGGTGGGAGCCACACCTGGGGGGACACAGGAGCAGCCTGAACCCCCCCAGATGGGAGTTACACCTGAGGGGACACTCCTGGGGGGTGGGGACACTCCTGGGGGGTGGGGACACTCCTGGGGGGGACAGGAGCAGCCTGGGTCACACCTGGGGGGACACAGGAGCAACCTGACCCCCCCAGATGGGAGCCACACCTGGAGGGGGGACAGGAGCAACCTGAGCCACACCTGGGGGACACATCTGGAGGGGACACAGGAGTGGCCTGAGTCACACCTGGGGTGACACAGGAGCAACCTGACACCCCCTGGATGGGACACAGGGACAGCCTGAGCCCCCCCTGGATGGGAGCCACACCTGGGGGGTCACACCTGGGGTGACACAGGAGCAACCTGACCCCCCCCCCACCCCCGATGGGAGTCACTCCTGGGGTGACCCAGGCTGTTCCTGTCCCCCCAGGTGTGTCCCCCCAGGTGTGTCCCCCCAGGTGTGGTGTCCCCCCAGGTGTGGCTCCCACCTGAGTCTCCCAAATTCCCCAAACTCTCTGGGAACTCCCCAAACTCTCCCCCCGAGCCTTCGCCCCCCCTGCAGCACAAACCCCGAGCCCCAGGCCCTGCCCTGGGCTGGAAAAGCTGAAAAAACCCCAAAATCCCCTCGTGGGGGCATCTGGGGACACTCGTGGGGGCATCTGGGGACACTCGTGGGGGCATCTGGGGACACTCGTGGTGGCATCTGGGGACACTCGTGGGGGCATCTGGGGACACTCGTGGGGGCATCTGGGGACACTCGTGGTGGCATTTGGGGACGCTGCTGGCACCGGGCACGGGGTGGCACCACGGCCGGGGCTGGGCACAGCTGGGACTTGGCACTGCCAGGATGGGAAAACTGAGCATTCATTAATTTATTAATTAATTATGTTATCACTACTGACTTTTAAAACACTTCCCATGACAGGAGGGGAAACTGAGCATTCATTAATTTATTAATTAATTATGTTATCATTACTGGCTTTTAAAACACTTCCCATGCCAGGAGGGGGAAACTGAGCATTAATTAATTTATTAATTAATTATGTTATCACTACTGACTTTTAAAACATTTCCCATTGTCATGAGCAAGGGAAAACTGAGCATTAATTAATTTATTAATTAATTATGTTATCACTGCTGGCTTTTAAAACACTTCCCATGCCAGGAGGGGAAAACTGAGCATTAATTAATTATTAATTATGTTATCACTACTGGCTGTTAAAACACTTCCCATTGTCATGAGCAAGGGAAAACTGAGCATTAATTAATTTATTAATTAATTATGTTATCACTGCTGGCTTTTAAAACACTTCCCATGCCAGGAGGGGAAAACTGAGCATTAATTAATTATTAATTATGTTATCACTACTGGCTGTTAAAACACTTCCCATTGTCATGAGCAAGGGAAAACTGAGCATTAATTAATTTATTAATTAATTATGTTATCACTGCTGGCTTTTAAAACACTTCCCATGCCAGGAGGGGGAAACTGAGCATTAATTAATTTATTAATTAATTATGTTATCACTACTGGCTGTTAAAACACTTCCCATTGTCATGAGCAAGGGAAAACTGAGCATTAATTAATTTATTAATTATCTGGTATCGCTGCTGACTTTAAAACACTTCCCATTGCCACGAAGGTAGGAAAACTGAAAACGAATTCATTAATTAAATAATTAATTAATTCTGTTATCACTGCTGACTTTAAAACACTTCCCACTGCCATGAGGATGGAAAAGCTGAGCATTAATTAATTTATTAATTTATTCTGTTATCACTGCTGACTTTAAAACACTTCCCATTGCCATGAGCGTGGGAAAACTGAAAACTAATTAATTAATTAAATAATTAATTGTTTTATTAATCAATTCTGTTATCACTACTGGCTTTTAAAACACTTCCCATTGCCACCAGGGTAGGGAAGCTGAGCATTAATTATTTTATTAATTAATCTGGTATCACTACTGACTTTAAAACACTTCCCATTGTCATGAGCAAGAGAAAGCTGAGCATTAATTATTTTATTAATTAATTCTGTTATCACTGCTGACTTTAAAACATTTCCCATTGCAATGAGCATGGGAAAACTGAAAACTAATTAATTAATCAATTAATTTTTTTATTAATTAATTCTGGTATCGCTGCTGACTTTAAAACACTTCCCATTGCCACAAGGCTGGGAAAACTCAAAACTAATTAATTAATTAATTAGTTCTGTTATCACTACTGACTTTAAAACACTTCTCATTGCCATGAGGATGGAAAAGCTGAGCATTAATTATTTTATTAATTAATTCTGGTATCACTACTGACTTTAAAACACTCCCATTGCCAGGAGGGTGGGGAAACTGAAAACTAAATAATTAATTCAATAATTAATGATTTTATTAATTAATTCTTTTATCACTACTGGCTTTTAAAACACTTCCCATTGCCACAAGGCAATCCCAAATACACCCGGGGGTCCCAATCCCAAATAAACCCAGAGGGTCCCAATCCCAAATGAACCCAGCCCTGCTTTATTTGGGATTTGCTGAGTTTATCCCTGGATTGTTTGGCATTCCTGGCTCCATCCCAATTCTGGTTTATTTGGGATTCCTGGCTCCAATCCTGGTTTATTTGGGATTATTGGGTCCATCCCAGCCCTATTTTATTTGGGATTCCTGGCTCCATTTCTGGTTTATTTGGGATTCTTTGCTCCATTTCTGGATTATTTGGGATGTCTGACTCCAGCCCTGCTTTATTTGGGATTGCTGAGTTCATCCCAGTCCTATTTTATTTGGGATTCCCGAGTCCATCCCTGCTTTATTTGGGATTCCTGGCTCCATTTCTGGTTTATTTGAGATTCCTGACTCCATCCAATCCTGGTTTATTTGGAATTCCTGACTCCATCCAATCCTGGTTTATTTGGGATTCCTGGCTCCATCCCAATCCTGGTTTATTTGGGATTCCTGAGTCCATCCCTGGTTTATTTGGGATTGCTGAGTTCATCCCTGCTTTATTTGGGATTCTTGGCTCCATCTCTGCTTTATTTGGGATTGTTGAGTCCATCCCTGGATTGTTTGGGATTCCTGGCTCCATCCCTGCTTTATTTGGGATTGCTGAGTTCATCCCAGTCCTATTTTATTTGGGATTCCCAAGTCCATTTCTGGTTTATTTGGGATTTCTGGCTCCATCCCTGCTTTATTTGGGATTATTGGGTCCATCCCAGTCCTATTTTATTTGGGATTCTTGGCTCCAATCCTGTTTTATTTGGGATTCCTGGCTCCATTTCTGGTTTTTTGGGGATTCCTGGCTCCATCCCTGGTTTATTTGGGATTGTTGAGTCCATCCCTGGTTTATTTGGCATTCCTGGCTCCATCCCTGCTTTATTTGGGATTCCTGAGTCCATCCAATCCTGGATTATTTGGGATTCCCAAGTCCATCCCTGGTTTATTTTGGATTCCCAAGTCCATTTCTGGTTTATTTGGGATTCCTGGCTCCAATCCTGGTTTATTTGGGATTATTGGGTCCATCCCAGTCCTATTTTATTTGGGATTCCCGAGTCCATCCCTGCTTTATTTGGGATTCTTGGCTCCATTTCTGGTTTATTTGGGATTCCTGGCTCCATCCCTGCTTTATTTGGGATTCCTGAGTTCATCCCTGGATTATTTGGGATTCCTGGCTCCATTTCTGGTTTTTTTGGGGATTCCCGAGTCCATCCCTGGATTGTTTAGGATTCTTGGCTCCATCCCTGGTTTATTTGGGATTCCCGAGTCCATCCCTGCTTTATTTGGGATTATTGGCTCCATTTCTGGTTTATTTGAGATTCCTGACTCCATCCAATCCTGGTTTATTTGGGATTCCTGAGTCCATTTCTGGTTTATTTTGGATTCCTGAGTCCATCCACTCCTGGTTTATTTGGGATCCCTGGTTTATTTGGGATTCCTGACTCCATCCCTGCTTTATTTGGGATTCCTGGCTCCATCCATCCCTGGTTTATTTGGGATTCCTGACTCCATCCCTGGTTTATTTGGGATTCCTGGCTCCATCCATCCCTGGTTTATTTGGGATTCCTGGCTCCATCCCTGTTTTTTTGGGATAATAAACTGGATCCATCCCTCACTGCCCGCTGGCATTTCCCTGCTCTCCCAGTTCCAGGCAGGGAATTCTCTCTGAAATAAAAATCCCTGCAGTGTCCAGCTCTGGGCAAGGTTTGGGATCTGATTTGGGATCTGCTGGGGTTTATCCACCCCCACCAGCTCTGGGGAATGTTTGGGATCTGATTTGGGATCTGATTTAGGATCTGGTTTAGGATCTGCTCAGGGGAATTCCTTCCCTTCCATGGGCAAACCCCGTGTCCTGTCCCTGGAGCTCCTGTGGGGTTTTATCCACCCTCACCAGCTCTGGGAAAGGTTTGGGATCTGATTTGGGATCTTGTGGGGTTTTATCCACCCCCACCAGCTCTGGGCAAGGTTTGGGATCTGATTTGGGATCTGCTCGGGAATTTCCAGTGTCCTGTCCCAGCACTGGAGCAGGTCAGGGCAGCCCCTCCTGCTCTGAGCTCCTGTGGGGTTTTGTCTGAAATGAAATCCCTGGATGGGGAAGGTTTGGGATCTGCTTTGGGATCTGCTGGGGTTTTATCCATCCCCACCAGCTCTGGGAAAGGTTTGGGATCTGATTTAGGATCTGGTTTAGGATCTGCTCAGGGAATTCCTTCCCTTCCCGTGTCCTGTCCCTGGAGCTCCTGTGGGGTTTTATCCACCCTCACCAGCTCTGGGGAATGTTTGGGATCTGATTTGGGAACTTGTGGGGTTTTATCCATCCCCACCAGCTCTGGGAAATGTTTGGGATCTGATTTAGGATCTGCTGGGGTTTTATCCATCCCCACCAGCTCTGGGAAAGGTTTGGGATCTGATTTGGGATCTGATTTGGGATCTGCTCAGGGGAATTTCCAGTGTCCTGTCCCAGCACTGGAGCAGGTCAGGGCAGCCCCTCCTGCTCTGAGCTCCTGTGGGGTTTTGTCTGAAATGAAATCCCTGGATGGGGAATGTTTGGGATCTGATTTGGGATCTGCTGGGGTTTTATCCATCCCCACCAGCTCTGGGCAAGGTTTGGGATCTGATTTAGGATCTGCTGGGGTTTTATCCACCCCCACCAGCCCCTGCCCACAAGGATTCTCATTTTTTCCCGTTGCTATCCCAGAACTCCAGCAGGATTTAACCCTTTCATGAACATTTGTGGGGTTTGCCCCATTCCCACTCCACAGCAGCCACGAGCTCTGGGGTTTGTGGCCTGGGAGGGACGAGGGGCTGGACCAGAGGTGGATTTGGGGTTGGAATTCTGCTGTCCCCCCACCCTGGGCTGGGAATTCTGGCTTGGGAGGGCTCAGCTGAGCCCTGGCTGTGAGTGGAGCCTCCCCTCTGCTCGGATTTGGGGTTTTCCCTTTGGTCCTGGTTGTACAAACCCCATTAAAACGTGGAGACTTTTCCAACTCGGCTTCCTGGGTCATTTTTTGGGGCTGGTGCTGGGGCAGAGCCCCCCACGCTCTGGAGCTCTGGGGTTGTTCCTTTTTCCCAACCTGGGAGTAAAACTCGAGATCATTTTAGTTCTGATTTCAAATAAAAGTGGATTTTACTTCAAGGCCTTTGGGGGCAGTTACGGAAAGGTGCCCACAAAATTCTAACCCTACAGGGGTGAGGAGATTTTTGTAGGTTTTAGGAAATTAAATAATTAATAAAAGCAGCAATTTTATTGAACATTTAATTATTAAAAAAAAAAAACCACGATCAGGACAGGTGTTGATGGAATTCTCTTCTCTGGATTCCCCCCTTGGCTCTGCCCATGAAATCTCCAGGGGTTGTTCCTGGAGCTCTGGGATTTTTGTATTTCTGGAAAGGCCATGGAAAAACACTGGGAAAATGAGTTATTAATGCCACAAGCCAATGACACAGCCTCACCCACAGGGGTGAGGATATTTTTGTGGGTTTTAGGAAATTAAATAATTAATAAAAGCAGCAATTAGGACAGGTGTTGATGGAATTCTTTCTCCTCTGGATTCCCCCCTTGGCTCTGCCCATGAAATCTCCAGGGGTTGTTCCTGGAGCTCTGGGATTTTTGTATTTCTGGAAAGGCCATGGAAAAACACTGGGAAAATGAGTTTTTAATGCAACAAGCCAATGACACAGAGCCACAAATACACCTGCAAAAATACAGAGAACACAGCAAAAAAAAAGGGAAAATTCAGAACGGATCAGGGTGAGCTGGGGCACGTCCCTGTCCCCTGGATTGGCTCAGGGGTCCCTCACCCTGTCCTTGGGATTTCCCTCTGTGGGGTCGGGGCTCGGCCCCTTCATCCCGCCCTGCCCAGGCCACACCCCCCCAAAAAACCCCAAAATTCCCCATTTTTTCCTGCTTTTGCCCCTTTTCTCCTGCTTTTGCCGCTGCAGAGCCTCGCCTGTGGCTCAGTCCGGTTCAGCGCCGTCCCGAGGGGTTCCCTGGGCGGTTTTTGCTAATTAAGGCTCAGCCGCGCCCCGAGGTTAATTAAGCTGGCGCGGTTAATTGGGA
This sequence comes from Setophaga petechia, assembly GCA_024362935.1. Taxonomy (NCBI): domain Eukaryota; kingdom Metazoa; phylum Chordata; class Aves; order Passeriformes; family Parulidae; genus Setophaga; species Setophaga petechia. The sequence continues at coordinate 2,825,830 of JANCRA010000073.1, forward strand.
ATGCAGGGGGCGGGGCCGTTCGGAGCCCTGGGCGGGGCTGGGCCGAGATCTGCCCCAATTAACAGCGGGATCCGCTCCCAATTAACGCCGTTCCTGCCGCTCACGGCTAATTAATGAGCGCGGGTGACCCTGAGGCCCGCCCGGGCCTGGTTAAACCGGGCTTGGTTAAACTGGGCCCAACTGGGGCTTCCTTAAACCGGGATCATTTAAAGCCTGCCCTGCTCAGGCTCATTGAATTGGGCTGGGCTCAACATCGGCTTCATTAAACCAGACTTAATTCAGGCTTTGTTAAACCGTCCTCAAGTTGAACTTCATTAAACTCGTCTCAACTTGGGCTTTGTTAAACCAGGCTCAGTTCGGGCTTCATTAAATCGTGGCTTTGTTAAACCAGGCTCAGTTCGGGCTTTATTAAATCGTGGCTTTGTTAAACCAGGCTCAGTTCGGGCTTTATTAAATCGTGGCTTTGTTAAACCGGCCTCGTTCCATCTTCTTTACCTGGGCTTCACTTGGGCTTTGTTAAACCGGGCTGAGCTCAGGCTCCTTTAAACCACCTCGGGCTTCCTTCTGCTCTCTTTGGCTCCTCCTTAAGCCAGGCTCAATTAAACCCCCGGCATTAATTGTTGCCTCTCCCCCCCAGGGCCGCCTGGGCTTCGCCGCCCGCCCCGAGCTCTTCCTCCTCGGCCACGTCGGTTCCGACCCGTCCGTGCCCAGGTGACCCCGGAGCCCGCGGACCCCCAGGACCCCCGGGACCCCCGGTGGGGCGGGACGGACCCCCGGGACCCCCCCGAGCCCCGGGCGGGCGGCTGGAACAGAGCGGGGACAGCGGGACCGGGAGGAGCCACCGGAGCCTGGGGACAGCCGGGACAGCCTTGGGGACACCTGAGCTGGCCTTGGGGACACCTGAGCTGGCCTTGGGGACAGCCAGGACAGCCTTGGGGACACCTGAGCCAGCCTTGGGGACACTGGGCTGGTCTTGGGGACACCGGGGCCAAACCTGGGTATACCTGAGCCAGCCTTGGGGACGCCCGGGCCTGTCCTGGGGACACCTGGGCTGGTCTTGGGGACACCAGGCCAACCTTGGGGACACCTGGGCTGGTCTTGGGGACACCCAGGCCAACCTTGGGGACACCTGGGACAGCCTTGGGGACAGCCAGACCAGCCCTGGGGACACCTGGGCCACTCCTGGGAACACCTGGGACATTCTTGGGGACACCTGGGCCACCCCTGGGGACACTGGGCCAGCCCTGAGCACACTCAGGCCAGCCTTGGGGACACCTGGGCCACCCCTGGGAACCCCTTGGACAGCCTTGGGGACACCCAGGACACCCCTGGGGGACACCTGGGCTGGTCTTGGGGACACCCAGGCCAACCTTGGGGACACCCGGGACACCCCTGGGGACACCCAGGACAGCCTTGGGGACACCCAGGCCAACCTTGGGGACAGCCAGACCAGCCCTGGGGACACCTGGGCCAGCCCTGGGAACACCTGGGACATTCTTGGGGACACCTGGGCCACCCCTGGGGACACCCGGGCCAAGCTTGGGGACACCCAGGCCAACCTTGGGGACAGCCAGACCAGCCCTGGGGTCACCTGGGCCACTCCTGGGAACACTGGGCCAGCCTTTGGGACACCCAAGACACTCCTGGGGACACCTGGGCTGGTCTTGGGGACACCCAGGCCAACCTTGGGGACAGCCAGACCAGCCCTGGGGACACCTGGGCCAGCCTTGGGGACACTGGGCCAGTCCTGGGGTTTTTCCCTAATTCAGGAATTTTCCATTTGGGATTTCCCAGATTTTCACTCAGGTCACTCCAGCAGGACTTTGCTCCTCGGGGTTTTTTTCCCCTAATTCGGGAATGTTCCAGTTGGGAATTCCCAAGAAAATGAAAGCCAGGTTTAGCTCCCAAGAAAAGCCAGGACTTTGCTCCTTGGGGTTTTCCCTAATTCCGGAATGTTCCAGTTGGGACTTCCTGGATTTCCACTCCGATCACTCCAGCTGGACTTTGCTCCTTGGGGTTTTTCCCCTAATTCAGGAGTGTTCCAGTTGGGATTTCCCAATAAAATTAAAGCCAGGTTTAATTCTCAAGTAAAGCCGGGTTTGCTGCCAGGCTCAGGCTTTGGGGACAGAGGCGTTCCCAGCATTTCCAGCAGTTCTGGGGTTTTCCAGAACCCCAAATCGCCCCTCAGAGGGGTTTGAGGGCAGCAGTTCCCAAAAAACCCAGCAGAACTCCCACTGGGAATTTCCCTCTCTGCAGCTTTCAGATTTAGAAATAAAAAATTGAGAAATAAAAATTATTTTAGAAGTAAAACTTCGGCTGCCCAGGAATTTCCCCTTTTCCCAGGAATTCCATCATTCCCAGTTCCCCATCCCCACACACCGGGGGCGGCTCCAGGGTGGGGCCGGGTCCGTTTGGGGTTTGCTGGGATTGAGTTTGGGGGGACCCAAAACGGCCCCATTGGGGAGGGGGGTCACGGTGCTGGGGGGTTCTGGGGGGTTTGGGGTCACAGCACTGGAGGATTTGGGGTGGTGGCACTGGAGGGGTTTGGGGTCATGGCACACAGGGGTCTGGGGTGGTGGCACTGGAGGGGTTTGGGATCATGGCACAGGGGGGTCTGGGGTGGTGGCACTGGGGGATTTGGGGTCTCAGCACGAGGGGGTCTGGGGGGGGGTGATACAGGGGGGTCAGGGGTTGGGGTCTGGGGTGTCCAGGGTGGGGATTTAGGGTCACAGCACTGGGGGGTTTGGGGTGGTGGCACTGGGGGGTTTGGGGGTGGCAGTGCTGAGGGATTTAGGGTCACGGTACTGGGGGTTTGGGGTCATGGCACATGGGGGTCTGGGGTGGTGGCCTGGGGGATTTGGGGTCTCAGCACGAGGGGGTTTGAGGGGGGTGACACAGGGGGGTCAGGGCTTGGGGGTCTGGGGTGTCCAGGGTGGTGGCACTGCGGGTTTGCGGGTTTGGGGGTCACGGGCACTGGGGGGGTTTGGGGGGATTTGGGGGATTTGGGGGATTTGGGGTTGTGGCATTGTGAGGTTTGGGGGTGGCAGCACTGGGGGGTTTGGGGTCATGACACATGGGGGGCTAGGATGATGGCGCTGGGGGGTTTGGGGTGACACAGCTGGGGGATTTGGGGATGGTGGCACTGGGCGGATTTGGGGTCACAGCATGAGGGGGGTTTGAGAGGTGACACGGGTGTGGTCAGGGGTTGGGGGTCTGGGGTGTCTGGGGTGGTGGCACTGGGGGTTTGAGGTCATGGCACAGGGGGGTCTGGGGGTGGTGGCCTGGGGGATGTGGGGTCTCAGCACGAGGGGGTTTGAGGGGGGTGACACAGGGGGGTCAGGGGCTTGGGGGTCTGGGGTGTCCAGGGTGGTGGCACTGGGAGGTTTGGGGTCGTGACACTGGGGGGTCTGGGGGGGAGGCACTGGGAATTTGGGGGGTGGTGGCACTGAGGGATCTGGGGTGGCCCCAGTAGATGATTTGGGGTGGCACAGGGAGCTCTGGGGCGGTGGCACTGGGGAAGCTGAGGAGGTGGCAGTGGGGGTTTTGGTGGGGTGGCAGTGCTGAGGGATTTAGGGTCACGGTACTGGGGGTTTGGGGTCATAGCACAGGGGGGTTTGGGGGTCATGGCACAGGGGGGTCTGGGGTGGGGGTCTGGGGGATTTGGGGGTCTCAGCACGAGGGGGTCTGGGGGGGTGACACAGAGGGGTCAGGGGTTGGAGTCTGGGGGGTCCAGGGTGGGGGTTTGGGGTCACAGCACTGGGGGGTCTGGGATCATGGCACAGGGGGGTCTGGGGTGGTGGCACTGGGGGATTTGGGGGTCTCAGCACGAGGGGGTCTGGGGGCGGGGGGGATACAGGGGGGTCAGGGGTTGGGGGTCTGGGGGTGTCCAGGGTGGTGGCACTGGGAGGTTTGGGGTGGTGACACTGCAGGTTTTGGGTCATGGCACTGGGGGATTTGGGGGATTTGGGGGATTTGGGGTTGTGGCATTGGGAGGTTTGGGGTGGCAGCACTGGGGGGGTTTGGGGTCAGGACACATGGGGGTCTAGGATGATGCCGCTGGGGGGTTTGGGGTGACACAACTGAGGGATTTGGGATGGTGGCACTGGGCGGATTTGGGGTCACAGCATGAGGGGGTTTGAGAGGTGACACGGGTGGGTCAGGGGTTGGGGGTCTGGGGTGTCTGGGGTGGTGGCACTGGGAGGTTTGGGGTCATGGCACTGTGGGGTCTGGGGGGGGAGGCACTGGGGAATTTGGGGGTGGTGGCACTGAGGGATCTGGGGTGGCCCCAGTAGATGATTTGGGGTGGCACAGGGAGCTCTGGGGTGGTGGCGCTGGGGGGTTTTGGGGTGGTGGGGGCACTGGGGAAGCTGAGGAGGTGGCACTGGGGGGTTTGGGGGTGGCAGTGCTGAGGGATTTAGGGTCACAGCACGAGGGGGTTTGGGGTCACAGCACTGGGAGCTCTGGGGTGGTGGCACTGGGGGATTTAGGGTCACGGTACTGGGGGGTTTGGGGTCACGGCACAGGGGGGTCTGGGGGGGGCAGCACTGGGTGGGCTGGGATGGGGGTCTGGGGGATTTGGGGTCACAGCACTGGGGGGGTTTGGGGGTCACGACACTGGGGGGATTTGGGGTGACCCCACTGAAGGGTTTGGGGTCATGGCACAGGCGGGGTCTGGAGTGGCCCCACTGGGGGATTTGGGGTGGCCTCACTGGAGGGTTTGGGGTGGCCCCACTGGAGGGTTTGGGGGTGGCAGTACAGGAGGGCTGGGGTGGGGGCTCCAGTGGTTTTGGGGTCACGGTGCTGGGGCGGTTTGGGGTCCGGGGCCGGTGTCCCCCCGAGCAGGGTCACGCTGGTTCAGCCCCTGGCGCTGCCGGGATCCGCTCGGGGGGGCCCAGGTGAGTGGGGGGCGAATTTTGGGATCCCCGGAAGGAGCTGCAGCCCCGCCCCATCCCCGCCCTCGCCACGCCCACCGATTACATCATACATCAGCAGCCAATGGTGAGGCAGAGGGGGTGGGTGGGGCTGCGCTTGAGGTGCCCGGATGTTGGTGGGGGCGGGGCCTCGGTCCGATCCCAGTCCAGTCCCAGCTCCAGTCCTGTCCAATCCCAGTCCAGTCCCAGTCCAATCCCAGTCCAATCCCAGTCCAGTCCCAGTCCAGTTCCAGTCCGATCCCAGTCCAATCTCAGCCTAGTCCCAGTCCAGTTCTGCCCAGCTCCAGTCCTGTCCAGTCCCAGTCCGCTCCCAGTCTGCCCCCGGTCCATTCCCAGTTTGCTCCTAACCCAGCACTCCCAGTCCTACCCCAGTCCGCTCCCAGTCCAGTTCCAGTCCCTCCCAGTCTGGTCCCAGTCCCTCCCACTCCCTCCCAGTCCGCCCCAGTTTCCCGGTGGTCGCTCCCAGTCCAGTTCTGTCCAGTTTCAGTCCGCCCCCAGTCCACTCCCAGTCTGATCCCAGTCCGCCCCAGTCTGATCCCAGTCCGCCCCAGTCTGGTCCCAGTCCGCCCCCAGTCTGGTCCCAGTCCACTCCAGTCCCTCCCAGCCCAGCACTCCCAGTCCAGTTCTGTCCAGTTCCAGTCCGCCCCCAGCCTGGTCCCAGTCCAGTTCTGTCCACTCCCAGTTTGTTCCCAGTCCAGCACTCCCAGTCCGCCCCCAGTCTGGTCCAAGTCCAGTCCATTCCAGTCCCTCCCAGCCCCTCCCAGTCCATTCCAGTCCCTCCCAGTCCATTCCAGTCCCTCCCAGTCCCTCCCAGTCCATTCCAGTCCCTCCCAGTCCGCCCCAGTTTCGCGCTGCCCGCCCCGCCGGGGAACGCCCGGACGCCGCCGCTCCCCGCGGCCAATTCCCAGTTTGTCCCAGTTTGTCCCAGTTTGTCCCAGTTTGTCCCAGTTATCCCCGGAACTGGGGCTGGCACCGCCCCGGGACCAGTTTGGTTCCGTAATGGAAAAGGAATTAAAAACACCTCAGAACTGGGCGGGGACTCCTCTTTTTACTACAGATTTTCCTTTAAAATAACCCCAAAACCCAAGAAAAAAAAATTTCCTATTTGGAAAAGTGAGGGAAAACCGGAGGAATTTGTGTGAAGAAAGAGGAAATTGGGGTGAAAGACGGGGAGTTTTGAGGTGAAATAGGCGGGATTTATTTGGGGGAAAATAGGAATCTGGGGGAAAGCAAAGGGATTTGTATGAAGCGGGTGGGATTTGAGGTAAATTAGGTGGAAATGGGATGAAAAAGAAGGAATTTGGGGTGAGGGTTTGGAATTTGAGGTGAATTAGGTGGAAACACGATTAAAAAAGAAGGAATTTGTGTTAGGGTTAGGAATTTGAGGTGAACTAGGTAGAATAGGGTTTGGAATTTGAGGTGAATTAGGTGGAAATGGGATGAAAAAGAAGAAATTTGGGGTGATTTAGGTGGAAATGACATAAAAAAGAAGGAATTTGGGGTTAAGGTTAGGAATTGGAGGTGAATTAGGTAGAATAGGGTTTGGAATTGGAGGCGAATTAGGTGGAAACGCGATGAAAAAGAAGGAATTTGGGGTGGAAACGGGAGGAATTTGGGATTCCCGCTCATAAATCCCGGGGGAAAAGGGATTGTTTTCCTAATTTAACGAAATTAATTGCGCAACATTTGGCGCGGAAAAGCGGCTGAAGAGAGCCCCGCCCAGGCCACGCCCCCTCACAGCGCATGGGCGTGGTTTGTAAGAGCCACGCCCATTTCTCCGCGAGGGGGCGTGGCTTTACACGCCCTTCCCCTCACGGAGCTCCGCGCGAGGTAAACACAACCGCGCCCCGCCCCTTTCCCCGCCCATCCAATCCGCGCCCTCCGCCCGTTTCAAGTCCCCCCTAGCCCCGCCCCCTTACCCGCACCCGTCCCACAGCGGCGGCGGCGGCCCCGCCCCGGGGGCGCCTGGAAACCGCCGCGGCCCCGCGCGCTCCGGTGGGCGCGCGCCCCCGCCCCCCCGCCCCTCCCCCCCACCGGACGCGGCGGGAGCGGCAGGTACCGGGGGGGGGGGGGAGGGGCGGGGCTGACCCCCGGGACGGGGAGGGGGGGGGGGGGATGGGGGGGTCGGGTCAGCCCCGTGTCCCCCCCCGTGTCCCCCGGTCGCTGTCACCCTCCTGTTGATGCCCCCCCCGGGACGCCTCCGCCGCTCCCGCCGCTCCCGGAGGCGCTGCCGGGGGAACGGAGCGGAGCGGGGACGGGGAGAGCGCGGCGGCGCCAGCGGGAGCGGCCGGGGACGGTGCCCGGGGGGTGCGGCGGCCGCGGCCCGGTTCAAGTAATCCAGGATAGGCTGTTCCAGCCCGGCCTGTTCCCGGTTACTTGTCCCGGGAGGCGGCCGGTGACGTCACGGACGGGGGGGACCGGAGCAGCTGCGCTCGGTGTCTCTCGGGGGGTGTCGGTGCTCGGCTTCGTCACCCCAAGTGCTGCCACCCCCCTCTGATCCCGCCCAGACACCTGTCCCCACCTGTCCTGTCCCCCTGTCCCATGTCCCACCTGTCCCCTGTTCTCCTGTCCCATCTGTCTGCTGTCCCCACCTGCCCCATGTCCCACCTGTCCCCCTCTGTCCCCTGTCCCCACCTGCCCCATGTCCCACCTGTCCCCTATCCCCCTGTCCGATGTCCCTACCTGCTCCATGTCCCACCTGTCCCCCTTTTCCCCCACCTGCCCCATGCCCCTGTCCCCAACTGCTCCCTATCCCCCTGTCCCCCCCACTTGTCCCCTGTCCCCTCATCTCCCTTATCCCCCACCTGTCCCCCCACCTGCCCCATGTCCCCCCACCTGCTCCCGTCCTCCTCCCTGTCCCCTTATCCTCCCCTGTCCCCAAGTGCTCCCATGTACCCACCTGCCCTCTGTCCCATCCACCTGTCCCCATGTCCCCAACTGCCCCCCTACCTGTCCCACCCATCCCCCTGTCCCCCCACTTGTCCCCCCCCCATCCCCACCTGTCCCCTCTCTGTCACACCCCTCTGGCCCTTGGGACCCCCCAAACCCACCCCGGGGGTGTCAGGGGCACAATGGGGGTGTCAGGGACAGGATGGGGGTGTCAGGGGCACAATGGGGGTGTCAGGGACAGGATGGGGGTGTCAGGATGGGATGGGGGTGTCAGGGTCGGGATGGGGGTGCCCCCCAGCCCCAGCCATGCCCCCCCATTGCTGCCCCCCATATTGGGTTGGGCTCTTTGGGGTCTGAGCCCCTTTTTGTGTGGATTTCCCATTAAAACCCTGCAGGGGGGGGGTCCCTGGGGGAGCTCAGAGGGGACAGGAGGGGTTTGGGGGTGCAGGGGGGGGTTGGGGAGCATTCCCTGGGGGAGGGGGGCAGGGTCGGGGGTCTCGGGGTCCCCCACAAAACACCCGGCCTGGATCTTCTGCACCTTTATTCAGCCTCACCCCACCCCTGGGGGGGCTCCCACTGCCCCAGCCTGGCCTGGGGGGCACAGGGGGTGGGTCTCTGTATCCCTGAACCCCCCCAGCCGCACCCCTCAGCCTGGGGGGGCGGGGGGCTCCTGGGGGGGCTCCTCCCCGCACTGGAAGCGCAGGAAATCGCAGACCCGGAGCCCCCCCCTGTCCCGCAGGTACCGGCCCAGGGGCACCCCCGGCTCCATCAGGGTGCCCTGGGCCAGCAGCCGCGTCTCGCTGTCCCCCCCCCAGCTCGTCCTCGGGGGTCCCCAGGGCGGTGGGGGCCATGCCCACCACGTGCTGGGCCACCCTGCGCCCCAGCTCCAGCAGCTCGGCCGGGGGGGGCCCCGGGCCCGGCCCCCCGCACGCCACCAGCGCCCCGTAGGTGCCCATGGCCACGGCGGGCCCGGGGGGCACCCAGCCGTGGGCATAGGTGGCCACAAAGCCCCCGGGGGGGGCACGGAGCCACCCGGCCCGGCGCAGAGCCAGGCGCTCGCCCAGGCGGCCTGGGGGGGACAGAGGGGGGGAACTGTGAGCACCCCCAAAAATGGGGCGGGGGGGCATGGAGAGAAGGGACCCCCCACCCCAAAAAGGGTCCTGGAGCAGCCAGAGCCCAGCCCAGGGTGTGCCCTGCACAGAGAGGGGCTGGCACAGGGACTGGGGGCACTGGGGAGGGCACTGGGGAAACTGGGGGCACTGGGAGCACTAGGGAGGGCACTGGGGAAACTGGGGGGGCACTGGGGACACTGGGGAGGGCACTGGGGGCACTGGGACTGTCAGGCTCTGGGTAAAGTGGGGAGGGGCACTGGGGAAACTCAGGGAACTGGGAGCATTGGGGACCCTGGGGAGGGGCACTGGGAGCACTGGGGGGGGACACTGGGAGCACTGGGAGTGTCAGATTCTGGGGGCACTGGGGAGGGGCACAGGGGGCACTGGGACTGGCAGGCTCTGGGGGCACTGGGGGGGGTTTCCTGGCATCACTGGGGGTTGGGGTTTAAGGGACTTGGGACATAAAAGGACACGGAGGCAAACTGGAATTGCATAGAAAAGGCACTGGGCAGACTGGGAGTGGTGAGACAGACACTGGGCAGACAGGGATGGGCACAGGAGGGGTACTGGGCACACTGGGATGTACTGGGAGGGGCACTGGGGGCACTGGGATGTACTGGGACGGGTACTGGGGACACTGGGAGGGGCACTGGGATGTACTGAGATGGGCACTGGGCAGACTGGGATGGGCACAGGAGGGGCACTGGGCAGACTGGGATGTACTGAGAGGGACACTGGGGGCACTGGGCACACTGGGAAGTACTGGGATGGGCACTGGGCACACTGGGAGGGGCACTGAGATGTACTGGGAGGGGCACTGGGATGGGCACTGGGATGCACTGGGGGCACTCACCCATGGCCAGTGCCAGGTGCTCGCTCAGCAGCTCCCCCCCGTCCACTGCCCGCACCTGGGCCAGCTCCTCCTCTGGCAGCAGGAGCTGGGGACAGGGGTCAGAGGGGCACCCCAGGAGCCCTGGCACCCCCAAACTCTGCCCAACTCCCCTGGCACCCCTAAACCCTGCCCAACACCCCCAAATCCTGCCCAACACCCCTGGCACCCCTAAACCCTGCCCAACACCCCCAAATCCTGCCCAACACCCCTGGCACCCCTAAACCCTGCCCAACATCCCCTGGGCCCCCCAAACCCTGTCCAACACCCCCAAATTCTGCCCCAACACTGCTGGCACCCCTGAACCATGCCCAACACTGCTGGCACCCCCAATTCCTGCCCCTGGCACCCGCAACCCCTGCCCCAACCTCCCTGGCACCCCAGCACCCCCCAAGAACCCAAAACTGTCTGTGCCACCCCAACTCCCCCAAGACCCCCAACACCCCCAAACGCCCTGGCAGCCCAGAGCCCCCCCTGCCAGCCCAAGGTCCCCCCTGGCAGCTCAATACCCCCCTTGGCAGCCCAATGCCCCCCTGGCAGCCCAAAGTCCCCCCTGGCAGCCGAATGCCCCCCTGGCAGCCCAATACCCCCCTTGGCAGCCCAAAGCCCCCCCTGGCAGCCCAAAACACCCCCTGGCAGCCCAGAGCCCCCCTGGCAGCCCAATACCCCCCTTGGCAGCCCAGAGCCCCCCCTGGCAGCCCAATACCCCCCTTGACAGCCCAATGCCCCCCTTGGCAGCCCAATGCCCCCCCTGGCAGCCCAAAGTCCCCCCTGGCAGCCCAGAGCCCCCCCTGGCAGCCCAAAGTCCCCCCTGGCAGCCCAGAGCCCCCCTGGCAGCCCAGAGCCCCCCCCTGGCAGCCCAGAGCCCCCCTGGCAGCCCAGAGCCCCCCTGGCAGCTCAATACCCCCCTGGCAGCCCACCTTGGTGCCTGAGCCACCTGGCAGCCCAGAGCCCCCCCTGGCAGCCCAAGGACCCCCTGGCAGCCCAGAGCCCCCCTGGCAGCCCAGAGCCCCCCCTGGCAGCCCAAGGACCCCCTGGCAGCCCAATGCCCCCCTGGCAGCCCAGAGCTCCTCCTGGCAGCCCAGAGCTCCCCCTGGCAGCCCAGAGCCCCCCCTGGCAGCCCAATGCCCCCCTGGCAGCCCAGAGCCCCCCTGGCAGCCCAGAGCCCCCCTGGCAGCCCAGAGCTCCCCCTGGCAGCCCAATGCCCCCTTGGCAGCCCAGAGCCCCCCTGGCAGCCCAATGCCCCCCTGGCAGCCCAGAGCCCCCCTGGCAGCCCACCTTGGTGCCCGAGGCCCCCTGGCAGTGCCCCAGGACCCCCCTGGCCGCCATCTCCACCAGCTGCTGGAAGTCCGGGGTCCGCGCCACGAAATCCGTCTGACAGTTCACCTGGGGGGGACACGGTGACCCTGGGGACACAGAGACCCCCCGGGGGGACACAGGGACCCCCAGACCCCCCCCTCACTCACCTCCACCATGACAGCGGCCGAGCCCTCGCTCAGGACCCCCACGAGCCCCTCCCGGGCCCGGGCAGCCCCGGGGGCAGCGGCTCTGGCCCAGCCCCGGCGGCGCGACTCGGCCTCGAGCCAGGCCTCGGCCTGGGGACAGGGGGGACAGGGTCACTGCAGTGTCCCAGCACGGACAGGGTCAGCCCAGTGTCCCCAGCACTGCCAGGGTCACCCCAGCACTGACAGGGTCACCCCAGCACGGACAGAGTCACCCCAGCACTGACAGGGTCACCCCAGCACGGACAGGGTCACCCCAGCACTGCCAGGGTCACCCCAGTGTCCCCAGCACTGACAGGGTCACCCCAGCACGGACAGGGTCACCCCAGTGTCCCCAGCACTGACAGGGTCACCCCAGCACGGACAGGGTTACTGCAGTGTCCCCAGCACTGACAGGGTCACCCCAGCATGGACAGGGTCACTGCAGTGTCCCCAGCACTGACAGGGTCACCCCAGCATGGACAGGGTCACCCCAGCACGGACAGGGTTACTGCAGTGTCCCCAGCACTGCCAGGGTCACCCCCAGTGTCCCCATGTCACTGCCAGGGTCACCCCAATGTCCCCTGTCACTGCCAGGGTCACCCCAGTGTCCCCATCACCACCCCTCGACCTGGGAGGGACACAGAGGGGGCACAGACCAGACCCAACCCCGCTGCCCTCTGAGCCCCCAAGGGCCGGGCCTGCTCTGTCCTGGTGCCCCAAAGACCCCCTGCCCCAAAATCCCCCTGCCCCAAGGCCCCCCTGTCCCAGAGCCCTCTTTCCCAAGGACCCCCTGCCCCAGGGACCCCCTGTCCCATGGACCCCTGTCCCAAACACCCCCTGCCCCAGGGACCCCTTGTCCCAAACAGCCCCTGCCCCAAGCCTGTCCCAAAGACCCCCAGCCCCAGAGCCGCCCTGCCCCGGAGACTCCTGTCCCAAAGACCCCTTGTTCCAAAGACCCCCCTGCCCCAAAGCCCCCCTGCCCCAAATACACCCTGGCCCAAAGCCCCCCTGCCCCAAAGCCCCCCTGTCCCAAATACACCCTGCCCCAAAGCCCCCCTGTCCCAAATACACCCTGCCCCAAAGCCCCCCTGCCCCAAAGACTCCCTGTCCCAAAGCCCCCCTGTCCCAAACAGCCCCTGCCCCAAGCCTGTCCCAAAGACTCCCTCCCCCCAAAACCCCCCTGCCCCCAGAACCCCTGTACCAAAAACCCCTCACCCCAAACACCCCCCCATCCCAAAGCCCCTGAGTCCCAAAGACCCCCTGTCCCAAGCCTGTCCCAATTACCCCCTCCCCCAAAGACCCCCTGCAACCCCCAGAGTCCCCCCTACCCCAAAAACCCCCTGCCCCAAAGACCCCCTCCGACCCCCAGAGTCCCCCCTACCCCAAAAACCCCCTGCCCCAAAAACCCCTTGTCCCAAAGACCTCCTGCGACCCTCAGAGTCCCGCCTACCCCAAAAACCCCTTGTCCCAAAGACCCCCTGCCCCAAGGACCCCCTGCGACCCCCAGAGTCCCCCCAACTCATCCCCCCCCCATCTCCCCTGGTCCCCATTCTCCTCCCGGGTTCTGTGTCCCCCCCGGTGCCCCCCGGTGCCCCCCTCCCCCGTTGCCGCACCTGCCGCAGGTCGCCCCCCGCCCGCTCCAGCGCCTCCCGGCAGCGCATCACGGGCTGCCCGGTGCGCGCCCGCAGCTCCCGCAGCTCCCGCAGCGCCGGCGGGGCCGCGCTCAGCCAGCGGCCCGGGGGGGCCTGCGGGGCACGGCGGGGTCACAGCCGGGTGACCGGGTGGGGATCCCGGGGTAGGGGATGGGTACGGGGAGGGCCCGGGATGGGGGGGACGGGGGGGTACCGGACGGGGGGCGGGGGGCGCTCGGGGATAGCCGGGGGGGTCATGGGGCTGAGGGTTCCCGGGGATACCAGGGCTGGGGGGTCACGGGGGTCCCGGAGCCGTGGGGTTACGGGGCTGGGGGGTCCCGGGGCTGGGAGTCCCAGGGTTCCCGGTGGTCCCGGTACTGGGGATCCCAGGGCTGGGGGGTCTCGGTGGTCCCGGGGCTAGGGGGTCACGGGGTTCTCGGGTGTCACAGGGCTGGGGATCCCGGGGCTCGGGGGTCACGGGGCTGGGGGTTCCCGGGGGTCCCAGGGCTGAGGGATCAGGGGGCTGGGGGGTCCCCGGGCTAGGAGTCCCAGGGTTCCCGGTGGTCCCGGTACTGGGGATCCTAAGGCTGGGGGGTCTCGGTGGTCCCGGGGCTAGGGGGTCACGGCATTCCCGGGGGTCCCAGGGCTGGGGATCCCGGGACTCGGGGGTCACGGGGCTGGAGGGTCCCGGTGGTCCCAGGGCTGGGGATCCTGGGGCTCGGTGGTCCCGGGGCTGGGGGTTCGCGAGGTTCCCGGGGGTCCCAGGGCTGGGGATTCCCGGTGGTCACGGAGCTGGGGTCCCGGGGCTCCGGGTGGTCCCGGGGCTGGGGGTCCCGGGGCTCCGGGTGGTCCCGGGGCTGGGGTTCTGGGGGTCCCAGGACGAAGGGGTCCCGGGGGTCCCGGTCTCACCCGCGCCGCCCCCCCGAGCACGCCCAGCGCCGCGCGCTGCATCCCGGCCTGCCCGCGGCGCGCAGCGTGACGTCACGGCCCGGTGAAGAGTCAGGCCGCGATGATTGGCTGCCGCGCGTGCGTGTGACGTCACGCGGGCGCCACGGAGGCGCGGGATTGGCTGAGGGGGAATTTTGGGAGGGGGTCTCGAAATGGCCCGCCCGAAACCCCCCCGCGCCTGAGGGACCCTCAGAGATCCCCCCAGACCCTCAGAGATCCCAGACCCTCACAGATCCGCCCCGCACCCGAGACCCCCGGCCCTCACAGAGCCCAGACCCTCACAGACCCCCCTGACCCTCACAAACCCTCCCGGCCCTCACAGAGCCCAGACCCTCACAGACACCCCGCAGCCTCACAGACCCCCCTGACCCTCACAAACCCTCCCGGCCCTCACAGAGCCCAGACCCTCACAGACCCTCACAGACACCCCAGACCCTCACAGACCCTCACAGACAGCCCGCAGCCTCACAGACCCCCCAGACGCTCACAAACCCTCCCGACCCTCACAGACCCCAGACCCTCAGAGATCGCGGACCCTCACAGATCCGCCCCGCACCTGAGACCCCCGGCCCTCACAGAGCCCAGACCCTCACAAACCCTCCAGACCCTCACAGACCCCTCAGACCCTCACAGACCCCCCTGACCCTCACAGACGCCCCCGCACTCCAGAGACCCCCGACCCTCACAGACCTCCCGACCCCATTTGATCCTCACAGACCCCAGACCCTCACAAACCCCCCTGACCCTCACAGATCCCCCCGCACCCAAGAGAACCCCGACCCTCACAGAGCATTCCCCCCCTCATAGACCCTCCCTGGTCCTCACAGACCCCCCCCCCCCCCCCACTCTCATAGAGCCCCCAGCCTCACAAAGCCCCCCGGCCCTCACAGACCCCAGACACTCACAGACCCCCCCCACCGCAGACCCCCGACCCTCACAGCTTCCTCTCACCCTCATAGACCCCCCCACCCTCAAACCCCACCTGACCCCCACAGACCCCCTCCGGCCTGAACCCCTCCCCAAACCCCCTCCAGCCCCCCCAAATCACACAAAACACCGAACTGCGACCCTCGGCACCATTTAATCCCCAGTAAGAGACCGCAGCCCAGTCCTGCCCTGCTCCGGGGCTCCATCCCTCGAAGTGAGGGACCCCAGCCCGGTCCTGCCCTGCTCCAGGGCTCCATCCTGCGGGGTGAGGGACCCCAGCCCGGTCCTGCCCTGCTCTGCCGCTCCATCCCGCGGGGTGAGGGACCCCAGCCCGGTCCTGCTCTGCTCCGCCGCTCCATCCCGCGGGGTGAGGGACCCCAGCCCGGGCCCGTCCCGCTCCGCCGCTCCATCCTGCGGGGTGAGGGACCCCAGCCCGGGCCCGTCCCGCTCCGCCGCTCCATCCTGCGGGGTGAGGGACCCCAGCCCGAGCCTGTCCCACTCCGGGGCTCCATCCCGCGGGGTGACCGCGTAGATCTCGATGTCCCGCTCGGGCTCCCGCCGCAGCAGCCGCACCCCGAAGAAGGGCGGCAGCAGCTGCCGGAAGAAGCGGGCGGCCCCGGCCTCGCCGCCGCGCAGGCGGGCGCTGAGCAGCGCCTGGGCCGGCGGCACCAGCAGGTGCCGGAGGGTGCCCAGCAGCGGAGCGAAGGCGCGGGGGTCGTACACGATGTCGGAGCCCAGGATGAGGTGGAATTTGGGCGGGAAGCGGCGCTGGTCGCGGCCCCAGCGCAGCGCCCGCACCCGCGGCCCCGCCGCGCCCCCCGGGAAGTTGAGCCGCGCGTTCTCCCGGAGCTGCGGCAGCGCCGGCGGCCGGTCCGTGAGCGTCACCTCGGCCCCTGCAGGGCAGCGCGGCCGTCAGCGGGGCACGGCCCCCCGGTAACCCCCCAGAGCACGGTTAACAGTGGGTCAGGCCATGGGACCCTCACCCCAAAGTCCCAGTAAAACCCCTGAGCCAGAGTGAGGAACATCCCCTCTGACCCTCCACCCCAAAATCCCAGTAAAGCCCCCCATATCCCATAAAAGTCTGAGCTAGAATGAGGAACACCCCCTGAGACCCTCATCCCAAAATCACAGTAAACCCCCTGAGCCAGGGTGAGGAACACCGCCTGGGACACTCACTCCAAAATCCCAGTAAAACCTCGTCCACATCGCATAAAACCCCAAGTCAGAGTGAGGAACACCCCCTGGGACCACCACCCCAAAATCCCAGTAAAACCCCCTGAGTCAGAGTGAGGAACATATGCTCTGACCCTCCACCCCAAAATCACAGTAAACCCCCCCATATCCCATAAAAGTCTGAGCCAGAATGAGGAACACCCCCTGGGCAGCCCCCCAAAATCCCAGTAAAACCCCCTTAGCCCCTTTACCCCCCTAATCCCCCTAAACCCCTGTTAGAGTGAGGAACACCCCCTGGGTCCCTCATCCCAGAATCACAGTAAACCTCCTCCACATCCCATAAAACCCTGAGACACAGTAAGGAACACCCCCTGAGACCCTCATCCCAAAATCACAGTAAACCCCCTGAGCCAGGGTGAGGAACACCCCCTGGGACACTCACTCCAAAATCCCAGTAAAACCTCATCCACATCCCAATAAAACCCCAAGTCAGAGTGAGGAACACCCCCTGGGGCCACCACCCCAAAATCCCAGTAAAACCCCCTGAGCCAGAGTGAGGAACATCCCCTGGGACCCTCATCCCAGAATCACAGTAAACCTCCTCCACAACCCATAAAACCCTGAGCCAGAGTGAGGAACACCCCTTGGGACCACCACCCCAAAACCCCAGTGAAACCCTCTGAGCCAGGCTGAGGACCCTCCCCATCCCAAAATCCCAACAACCCCCCCCCCCCCATATCCTGGCAAACCCCAAGTCAGAGTGAGAAACACCCTCTCAGACCCCCACCCCAAAATCACAGTAAACCCCCTGAGCCAGAGTGAGGAACACCCCCTGGGACACTCACTCCAAAATCCCAGTAAAACCTCCTCCACAACCCATAAAACCCTGAGCCAGAGTGAGGAACACCCCCTGGGACCACCACCCCAAAACCCCAGTGAAACCCTCTGAGCCAGGCTGAGGACCCTCCCCATCCCAAAATCCCAACAACCCCCCCCCCATATCCTGGCAAACCCCGAGTCGGAGTGAGAAACACCCTCTCAGACCCCCACCCCAAAATCACAGTGAAACCCCCCCCACATCCCAAAAATCCCAAAGCCAGAGTGAGAAACACCCCCACTGGACCTCCCCAAACCCTCCCTGACCCCAATAAACCCCGAACCCGAAATGGGGACTGGGGTAACCACCCGTGCCCCCCCCAGATCCCAATAAACTCCAGGGCTGCTCACACCAGTTTCCAGTTCTGTACTGGGTGGGAGAACGGGAATCCCCCCAATCCCCCCCCACCCATGGGTGTCCCCCACAGGTGTCCCCACCTTTTCCACAGGTAACCCGCCACCCACAAGTGTCCCCACCCTTTCCCCAGGTGTCCCCCCGCCCCTCGCGTGCCCCCCGTACCCAGCATGGCAGCGAAGATGCCCACGATGCCGGTACCGGCCCCCAGCTCCAGCACCCGCCGCCCCGCCAGCTCCAGGTTCTGCTCGCCCAGGAACCGGCACAGGGACAGGGCCTGGGGGGCACAGAGGGGACACTGGGGGGACCATGGGAGACCCCCCCCAACCCCAAAGCCCCCGCACCGCTGCTTCTCGTGCCCCAGGGTCCCCCGGTCCTCGCACGGCCCCCGGAGTGGCCACCACGGCCCGGGATGCCCAGGACACCTCATCCCCTGGTCAGGGTGCCCGCTCCCGGTGCCCCCTCCGGTGTTCCCCGTTTCCCCCATGGCTCGGTACCCCCCTCCCCAATCACGCATCGCTCCCGGTGCCCACCGCGATGTCACCCCCCCGGTACCCCCCGTTCTCTCTCACCGCCCATCCCTCCTGCCACCCCCGGGATGTCGCGTGTGTTCCCCCGGGATCCCCCGCCACCCCATTACTCCCGGTACGCCCGGGATGTCACCTCCCCCTTCCCGGTGTCCCCGACATCCCCGTACCCTCGGGATCCCCCGGCTTTCCCATCACCCGCTGTCCCCCGGGATGTCACCCACAGCCCCGGGATATCCCCCGCGCCCCCGGTGCCGCTCACCGCCTCCCAGACGGCCCCGGCGGGCCCGAGCCGCGGCCCGTGGTGCTCCGCGATGTGCAGGACGCGCCCGCACAGCCGGAACCGGCGCCGCTCCGGGAAGGACTCGCCGAAGAGCTCGGGGTCCCGGGGGAACACGGCCCGCAGCGCCGCTTCTGCCTCCTCTCCTTGCTCCTCTTCCTCTTCCTCTTCCCCTCCCTCTTCCCCTCCCTCTTCCCCTTCCCCTTCCTCTTCCTCTTCCTCTTCCTCTTCCTCTTCCCCTTCCCCGTTCTCTTCCTCCTCCCGCCCCCCCCCGGTCCCCACGTGGCACCCGGACGCCGCCATCGTGGAAGGGGCGGGGTCGGGTCGAGCCCCCAAACTTGATTGGTTGATCCTGGTAAAGCCACGCCCCCTCCGCTGGTGTTGGGGCTCCGCCCACGGAGCGCGCTCGGTCCCGGCCCGCGGTCCCGGGGGGGTTCGGTGTCCCCCAGGGTCCCCTTCCCCCGGTGTCCCCGATATCCTTCGGTGTCTCCCGGTGTCCCTTCAAGTCCCCCAGTGTCCCCTTCCCCTGTCCCAGTGTCCCTCGGTGCCCCTCGATGTCACCCAGTTTCCCCCAAGGTCCCTCAATGTCCCCTGTCCCAGTGCCACCGTGCCACCGGTACCGCCACAGCCCCGGTGCCCTGATGTCCCTGATGCCACTGTCCTCGGTTTCTGCTGTCCATGTCCCTGTCACACCCGTGTCCCTGCTGTCTGTGTCCCTGCTGTCCGTGTCCCTGTCCCCAATCACCGTGTCCCTGTCACACCTGTGTCCCTGCTGTCCGTGTCCCTGCTGTCCCACCGTGTCACACCCGTGTCCCTGCTGTCCATGTCCCTATCTATGTCCCCAATCACCGTGTCCCCGTCCCACCTATGTCCCTGTCGCACCTGTGTCCCTGTCACACCCGTGTCCCTGCTGTCCGTGTCCCTGCTGTACATGTGCCTGTCCCATCCGTGTCCCCAATCCCCGTGTCCTTGTCACACCCGTGTCCCTGTCCCACCCATGTCCCTGCTGTCCGTGTCTCTGCTGTCTGTGCCCCTGTCCCACCCGTGTCCCTGTCCCCATGTCCCTGTTCCCCTGGTGTCCCTGTCCCCTCGTCGCCATATCCCCAGCCCTGGTGGCCTTGCCCATATTGTACCTGTCCCCATGTCCCTCATCCTGCTGTCCCTGGTGCCACCTCCCCGTCCTTGCTGTCCCCGTGTCCCTCACCCGTGTCCCCCTGCCCCACTCACCCCTGTCCGTCTGTTCCTGGCCCGGGAGGGTGACACGGTGCCAAACGCGCCCCTCCCCATGCCACCCCTGTCGGTGTCACCCCTCCGATGCCATCTCCGCCTCGTGCCCTCGCAGTGCCACCGTGCAGGTGTCACAGACCCGCCCCGGTGCCACCGTGCGGAATGTCACACACCCGTCCCCGGTGCCACTGACAGGGGTGTCACAGACCCGTCCCTGGTGCCACCGCGCGGGTGGCACGGACCCAACCCCGGTGTCACCGGCAGGGGTGGCACGGACCCGTCCCCGGTGCCACTGACAGGGGTGTCACAGACCCACCTCGGTGTCACCGTGCAGGTGTCACGGAGCCGTCTCCGGTGCCGCCGCGCGGGTGTCACAGACGTGTCCCCGATGCCACCGTGCGGGTGTCACACACCCGTCCCCGGTGCCACCGTGCAGGGTGTCACAATCCCGCCCCCGGTGCCCCCGTGCGGAGTGTGACGGACCCGTCCCCGGTGCCACCGTGAGTGTGTCACAGTCCCGTCCCCGGTGTCACCGCGTGTCACAGTCCCGTCCCCGGTGTCACCGCGTGTCACAGTCACGTCCCCGGTGTCCCGGGCTCCCCGGGTCCCGGTGACCGGGCAGTGAGGGGTGACCCCGGGGTAATGAACAACCCGCCCCGACCCTCCCGGGTTCCCCCGGGACCCCCCGTGCAGCCGCGTCACCGCCTGCGTCACCGGGTTAATGTGGCTCCGGGGACACCGGGGGACAGCGCTGGGGCAGAGCGACCCGGGGGGGTCACAGTGACCCGGGGGGGGCACAGGGACCGGGAGGGGTCACAGGGACCGGGAAGGGTCACAGGGACCGGGAGGGGTCACAGGGACCTGGGGGGGGGCACAGGGACCGGGAAGGGTCACAGGGACCGGGAGGGGTCACAGGGACCTGGGGGGGGAGTCACAGCGAACTGGGTGGGGCACAGCGACCTGGGGGGGGGGGGGGGGGCACAGGGACCGGGGGGGGGGTGACAGGGACCAGGGGGGTCACAGCGCTGGGGGAGGGGTCGGTCCCCCCGTTCCCCCGTACCCCTGCCCGGGACCCCCGCCCGGAGCCGTTCCGGGCAGCCCCGGAGGGACCGGCCGGGACGGGAATGGACGGGAGGGGATTGGGGGGGACCGGCCGGGAAGGGCCGGGCGGCTCCGGCCCCACATTGCTCAACCCCCCCCGACACCCCCGGAGGTTCCCGGAACTCGCCCCCGGTCTGGCCGCAGCCGAATTCCCCAAACGGCCCCGAGCGGGAAGAGCCCGAGGAGGGGGGGACGGGGGAGACTGGGGAGGGGCTGGGGGGACTGGGAGCACTGGGGGCACTGGGAGGACTGGGGGGATGCCGGGGGGCACCAGGGGCCACTGGAAGCACTTGAGAGCACTGGGAGGGGGCACTGGGAGGCACTGGGCCCACCGGGAGGAATTGGGAGCACTGAGGGCACTAGGAGCACTGGGGGAACTGGGGAGGACGCTGGGAGCACTGGAGATACTGGAGGGCACTGGGCATACTGGGAGCAATGGGGGGACTGGGAGCACTGGTTGTACGGGGAGCACTGGGGAGGGACAGTGGGGGCACTGGGAGCACTGGGGGGCACTGGTTGTACTGGAAGCACTGGGAGTGGCACTGGGAGCACTGAGGGGCACTGGTTGTACTGGAAGCACTGGGAGTGGCACTGGGAGCACTGAGGGGCACTGGTTGTACTGGAAGCACTGGGAGTGGCACTGGGAGCACTGGGGAGGGGCAGTGTGGGCACCTGGGAGCACTGGAAGCACTGGGAGCACTGGGAGCACTGGGGGGCACTGGTTGTACTGGGAGCACTGGTTGTACTGGTTATACTGGGAGCACTGGGGGGCACTGGGAGCAATGGTTGTACTAGAGGAGCACTGGGGGGCACTGGTTGTACTGGGAGCACTGGTTGTACTGGTTATACTGGGAGCACTGGTTGTACTGGGAGCACTGGGAGCTCTGGGGTCTGCTTGTACTGGGAACACTGGGGAGGGTCACTGGGAGGGCACTGGTTGTGCTGGGAGCGCTGGGAGTATTGGGGGGGCACTGGGAGCACTGGAGGTGCACTGGGAGCACTGGTTGTACTGGGAGCACTGGGAGCACTGGTTGTACTGGGAGCACTGGTTGTACTGGGGGCACTGGTTATACTGGGAGCACTGGGGGCACTGGGGGGGGCACTGGTTGTACTGGGAGCACTGGGGGCACTGGGGGGAGACTGGGGGGGCACTGGGGGGGCACTGGTTGTACTGGGAGCACTGGGAGCACTGGTTGTACTGGGAGCACTGGGAGCACTGGTTGTACTGGGAGCACTGGTTGTACTGGGAGCACTGGTTGTACTGGGAGCACTGGGAGCACTGGTTGTACTGGGAGCACTGGGAGCACTGGTTGTACTGGGAGCACTGGTTGTACTGGGAGCACTGGTTGTACTGGGAGCACTGGGAGCACTGGTTGTACTGGGAGCACTGGTTATACTGGGGGCACTGGTTATACTGGGAGCACTGGGAGCACTGGGAGCACTGGTTGTACTGGGAGCACTGGTTGTACTGGGAGCACTGGTTATACTGGGGGCACTGGTTATACTGGGAGCACTGGTTGTACTGGGCCGCCAGGGGGCGCTGTCACCTCCAGCCAGGGCTCGCTCCGCCGACAGATCGGACGTGACGTCACAATCCCGCGCCGCTCCGTGACGTCACTACAAGGCGCCGCGCGGTGCCGGCATGGCGGCGGCCGAGGAGAAGGAGGAGGAGGCGGCGGTGCCGCCACAGAAACGCTTCTACCGGCAGCGCGCGCACTCGAACCCGCTGGCCGACCACACCCTGTGCTAGTGAGTGCGGGAACCCCCGGAACCCACCCCGGTAACACCCGCGCCGGGTCCCGGGGCCGCCCCAGCCCCCGCGGCGGGACTCCCAGACCGTGAGGGCCCTGGGACCCCCAGACCGTGAGGGCCCCGGGACCCCCGTGATGGCTCCGTGCGGCACCGCGGTCACCTGGCCACCCCCGGGAGCAGCCGGGCTGGATCTCCCCGCCCTTGTGTCCCCCCCGGTGCCCGCTCCGGTTCCCGGGCAGTGCCGGCCCCGGTTCTCGGGCAGTCACGGTTCCTCCGGTGCCCGCTCCGGTTCCCGGGCAGTCACGGTTCCCCCGCTGCCCGTTCCGGTTCCCGGGCAGTCCCGGTTCCCCCGGTGCCCGTTCCGGTTCCCGGGCAGTCACGGTTCCCCCGGTGCCCGCTCCGGTTCCCGGGCAGTCACGGTTCCCCCGGTGCCCGTTCCGGTTCCCGGGCAGTCACGGTTCCCCCGCTGCCCGCAGCCCGTCCCGCCCTCAGGACATGGACTGGGCCTCGCTGTTCCCGAGTTTTTTCCCGCCCGAAGCCCCTCCCGGGACCCCCCCGGCCCGCGTGGAGTTCGCAGATCTGGGGTGCGGCTACGGGGGGCTGCTCGGTGAGCCCGGGCACCGAGGGTGGGCACGGGAGCGGGCATGGGGGGCACTGGGGGATGCTGGGTGAGCCCGGGGGCACCGGGGGGTGGGCACGGGGATTACGGGTGAGGGGGCACTGCGGGTCAGCATGGGGGGGTCTGAGGGTGAGCCCGTGGTCTGCTGGGTGGGCATGGGGGCACGGAGGGCTGGGGGTGGGCATGGGGGCACCGGGGGGCGCAGAGTGGGCACGGGGGGTCTGGAGGTGAGGGGGCACCGAGGATGAGCGTGGAGGGCCTGGGAGTGGGCACGGGGGGCATGAGGGTACCGAGGGCTGCTGGGGGGGCCCGGGGATCAGCATGGGGGGTCTGAGGGTGAGACCACGGGGCTGCTGGGTGGGCACCAGGGGCTGGGGGTGGCACAGGGATGAGCCCGGGGGGGTTGGGTGTGAGCCTGGGGGCACTGAGGGGCTGCGGGTGGGCATGGGGGTACCGGGGGCTCTAGGGGGGCACGTTGGGCTGCGGATGAGGGGGCACGGGGGGCGAGGCGGGCATGGCGGAGCCCGGGTGGGACAGGAGGTGCTGGAAAGGCTCTGCCCCGGGGCTCTCTCTCTCTCTTCCCCGGGGCTCTCTCTCTCTCTTCCCCGGGGCTCTCTCTCTCTCTTCCCCGGGGCTCTCTCTCTCTCTTCCCCGGGGCTCTCTCTCTCTCTTTCCCCGGGGCTCTCTCTCTCTCTTTCCCCGGGGCTCTCTCTCTCTCTTCCCCGGGGCTCTCTCTCTCTCTTTCCCCGGGGCTCTCTCTCTCTCTTTCCCCGGGGCTCTCTCTCTCTCTTCCCCGGGGCTCTCTCTCTCTCCCCCGGGGCTCTCTCTCTCTCTCTCACCGTGTCTCTCTCTCCCTCTGACCGTGTTTCTCTCTCTCTCACCGGGTTTTTCTTTTTGTTTCTCTCTCTCTCTCTCCCCGGCTCTCCCAGTCTCTCTCTCTCTCTCTCACTGTGTTTCTCTCCCTCTCTCCCGCCCCCAGTGGCTCTGTCCGAGCTGTTCCCGGTCTCTCTGACCGTGTTTCTCTCTCTCTCACCGGGTCTCTCTCTCTCTCTCTCTCTCTCTCTCTCTCTCTGACCGTGTTTCTCTCTCTCTCACCGGGTCTCTCTCTCTCTCTCTCTCTCCCAGTTTCTCTCTCTCTCACCGGGTTTTTCTCTCTCTCTCCTGGTCTCTCTCTCTCTCTCTCTGACCGTGTTTTTCCCTCTCTCCCACCCACATTGGCTCTGTCCGAGCTGTTCCCGGTTTCTCTCTTTCTCAC
The DNA here is from genome assembly GCA_024362935.1 of Setophaga petechia. NCBI lineage: Eukaryota > Metazoa > Chordata > Aves > Passeriformes > Parulidae > Setophaga > Setophaga petechia. The sequence goes on from JANCRA010000073.1 coordinate 2,849,806, forward strand.
CGGGTTTTTCTCTCTCTCTCCCTGACCGTGTTTCTCTCTCTCTCCCGGTTTCTCTCTCTCTCTCTCTCACCCTGTTTCTCCTCTCTCCCGCCCACATTGGCTCTGTCCGAGCTGTTCCCGGTTTCTCTCTCTCACCGGGTTTCTCTCTCTCTCTCTCTCTCTCTCTCCCCCTGACCGTGTTCTTTCTCTCACCGTGTTTCTCTCTCTCACCGTGTTTCTGTGTCTCTCCCGCCCCCAGTGGCTCTCTCGGAGCTGTTCCCGGTTTCTCTCTCTCTCTCTCTGACCGGGTTTTTCTCTCTCTCTCCCCGGCTCTCCCGGTCTCTGTCTCTCTCTCTCACCGGGTTTCTCTCTCTCTCTCTCTGACCGTGTTTCTCTCTCTCTCCCGGTCTCTCTCTCTCTGACCGTGTTCCTGTCTCTCTCCCGCCCCCAGTGGCTCTGTCGGAGCTGTTTCCGCGCTCGCTGGCGCTGGGTGTGGAGCTGCGGGGGAAGGTGGCCGCGTTCACCCGCGCCAGGATCCGGGCGCTGCGGGCGGCCCAGCCCGGCCGCTTCGGGAACGTGGCGTGTGTGAGGGGCAACGCCATGAAACACCTGCCCCACTTCTTCCTGCGGGGCCAGGTGGGGCTGGGGGCACGAAACCACCGTGCTGGGGCTGCTGTGTGTGCTCTGAACACAGCCTGAGACCCCCCCAAACCCCACAATCCTGGGACTCCTGTGTGCTCTGAACACAGCCTGAGACCCCCCAAACCCCACAATCCTGGGATTCCCGTGTGCTCTGAACCCACCCTGGGATTCCTCCTGTGTGCTCTGAACCCAGCCTGGGACCCCCCCAAACCCCACAATCCTGGGATTCCTCTGTGCTCTGAACCCACCCTGGGATTCCTCCTGTGTGCTCTGAACCCAGCCTGAGACCCCCCAAACCCCACAATCCTGGGATTTCTGTGTGCTCTGAGACCCTCCAAACCCACAGCAACACCCCCTAAAGCTTCCTGAAATTCCTGTGTGCTCTGACCCACCCTGAAAGCCCCAAACCCAACACTCCTGGGATTTCTGTGTGCTCTGACCCACCCTGAGACCCCTCAAACCCCCAACAGTCCTGGGATTTCTGTGTGCTCTGAGACCCCCCAAAGCCCAACAATCCTGGGATTTCTGTCCTCTGAACCCACCCTGAGAGCCCCAAACCCACAGGAACCCCCCAAAACTTCCTGAAATTTCTGTGTGCTCTGAGACCCCCCTGAGACTCCTCAAACCCCCAACAATCCTGGGATTTCTGTGTGCTCTGAGCCCCCCAAAACCCACAGCACCCCCAAACACGGCTGGGATTTCTGTGTGCTCTGAGCCCCCCAAACCCCACAGCACCCCCAAACACTGCTGGGATTTCTGTGTGCTCTGAACCCACCCTGAGACCCCAATCCCACAGAACCCCCAAACTCTCCCTGAACCCACCCTGAGACCCCAAACCCACAGCACCCCCAGCACTCCCCGGTGTTTCTGTGTTCTCTGGGACCCCCAAACCCCTGTGGGGGGCCCTGTGGAACACCCCCCACCCCATTCCCCTCCAGGGACACCCCTCAGCCCTGGGACCCCTCTGGGGGGAAATGGGGGGCACTGGGGGGTTTTGGGGTCACACTGGGGGTTGTGGGGTGGTACTGGGGATTTTGGGGTCACACTGGGGGTTTTGGGGTGGTACTGGGGGTTGTGGGGTCACACCGGGGGTGGCTCTGTGGTTTTGGGGTCACACTGGGGGTTTTGGGCTGGCACTGTGGTTTTGGGGTGCCACTAGGGGTCACACTGGGGGTTTTGGGGTCACACTGGGGCTGGCACTGTGGTTTTGGGGTGGCACTGGGGGTCACACTGGGGGTTTTGGGGTGGCACTGGGGCACGGGTCCCCCACAACACCCCTCGGACCCCTGAGCCCCCAGAACCACCCTGAAACCCCCTGAGTCCCCCAAAACCCCCTGGGACCCCCTCAGGACCCCCCTGCCCATCCCTTCCATCCCCATTCCCCTGGCCCTGTGCTCACAGGGCATTGGGGGGTCTGGGGGCTCTGGGGGCAGTGCCAGGGGGTGCTGACCCCCCCTTGGTGCCCCCCAGCTCTCCAAGCTGTTTTTCCTGTTCCCTGACCCCCCCTTGGTGCCCCCCAGCTCTCCAAGCTGTTTTTCCTGTTCCCTGACCCCCCCTTGGTGCCCCCCAGCTCTCCAAGCTGTTTTTCCTGTTCCCTGACCCCCCCTTGGTGCCCCCCAGCTCTCCAAGCTGTTTTTGCTGTCCCCTGACCCCCCCTTGGTGCCCCCCAGCTCTCCAAGCTGTTTTTCCTGTTCCCTGACCCCCACTTCAAGCGCACCAAGCACAAGTGGAGAATCATCAGCCCGGCCATGCTGGCGGAGTACGGCTTCGTGCTGCGGCCTGGGGTGAGCCTGAGACCCCTGAGACCCCCCTAAAACACCCCTGAAACCCCCCTGAAACCCCCTGTAATCCCCTGAAATCCCCTGAGACACCCCTGAGACACCCCTGAGACCCCTGAGACACCCCTGAATCATCAGCCCGGCCATGCTGGCGGGGTACGGCTTCGTGCTGCGGCCTGGGGTGAGCCTGAGACCCCTGAGACACCCCTGAGACCCCCTAAACACCCCTGAGACCCCCTAAAACACCCCTAAAACAGCCCTGAGACCCCTGAAACACCCCTGAGACCCCCCTAAAACACCCCTAAACCAGCCCTGAGACCCCTGGAACACCCCTGAATCATCAGCCCGGCCATGCTGGCAGAGTACGGCTTCGTGCTGCGGCCTGGGGTGAGCCTGAGACCCCTGAGACACCCTGAGACCCCCTGGAACTGCCCTAAACAACCCTGAGACCCCCTGAAACACCCCTAAAGCACTCCTGAGACCCCCTGAAACAGCCCTGAGACTCCTGAGACAGCCCTGAGACCCCCCTGGAACAGCCCTGAGACCCCCCTAGAACACCCTGAAACACCCCTGAGACAGCCCTGAGACCCCCTGGAACAACCCTAAACAACCCTGAGACAGCCCTGAGACCCCCTGAGACAGCCCTGAGACCCCCTGGAACAGCCCTGAAACACCCCTGAGACCCCATGAGCACCCTGAATCCCCCTGAAACACCCCTAAAACACCCCTGAGCTCCCCCAAACCCCTGAGACCCCCTGAAACACCCCTGAACCCGCCTGAAACACCTCTGAAACCCCCTGAGACCCCCTGAAACCTCCCTGAACCTCCTGAGCCCCCCTGAAACACCCCTGAGACCCCCTGAACCCCCTGAAGCCTCCCTGAGCTCCCCCAAACCCCTGAGACCTCCCTGAGCCCTCTGAGACCCCCCCCAAACCCCCTGAAACACCCCTGAGACCCCATGAGCACCCTGAATCCCCCTGAAACACCCCTAAAACACCCCTGAGCTCCCCCAAACCCCTGAGACCCCCTGAAACACCCCTGAACCCGCCTGAAACACCTCTGAAACCCCCTGAGACCCCCTGAAACCTCCCTGAACCTCCTGAGCCCCCCTGAAACACCCCTGAGACCCCCTGAACCCCCTGAAACCTCCCTGAGCTCCCCCAAACCCCTGACACCTCCCTGAGACCCCCTGACACCTCCCTGAGCCCTCTGAGACCCCCTGAAACCTCCAAAACCACCTGAACCTCCTGAGCCCCCCTGAAATCACCTGAAATCCCCTGAGACCCCCCAGGACCTCCTGAGCCCCCCTGAGCCCCCTGAACCCCCAGAACCTCTCCAGTGTCGGCTGATCCTGGGGTCCCCAGGGCCCGGTGCTCACGGGGACATTGGGGTGTCACGGTGGCTTTGGGGTGCCAGGGCCTGATGCTGTCTTTGGTGTGCATGCCAGTTTTGGGGTACACTGTTTTTGGGGTGCAGGGCCTGGTGTACACAGTGGTTTTTGGGGTGTCACTGTGGTTTTGGGGTGTCGCTGTGGTTTTTGGGGTGCAGGGCCTGGTGTACACTGTGTTTTTGGGGTGTCACTGTGGTTTTTGGGGTGTCACTGTGGTTTTTGGGGTCCACTCTGGTTTTGGGGTGCAGGGCCTGGTGTACCCGGTGTTTTTGGGGTGTCACTGTGGTTTTTGGGGTGCAGGGGCTGGTGTACACGGTGGTTTTTGGGGTACACTGTGGTTTTTGGGGTGTCACTGTGGTTTTTGGGGTACACTGTGGTTTTGGGGGTGTCGCTGTGGTTTTTGGGGTACACTGTGGTTTTGGGGGTGTCGCTGTGGTTTTTGGGGTGTCACTGTGGTTTTTGGGGTGCAGGGCCTGGTGTACACGGTGACAGACGTGCCTGAGCTGCACCAGTGGATGCTGCAGCATTTTGGGGAGCACCCCCTGTTCGAGCCCCTGCCCCCCGCCCAGCTGGTGAGGGACACCGGGGAAACTGGGGGGACTGGGGGGGACTGGGGGAAATTGGGAGAAATGATGGGAACTGGGGGGCACTGGGAGGAATTGGGGGAAATGATGGGAACTGGGGGCACTGGGGTGATTGGGGGAGCTGGGGGGATTGGGGGTACTGAGGGAAGTGGGAGGAACTGGGGGGCACTGGGAGGAATTGGGGGAAATTGGGGGAACTGGGAGAACTGGACTGGGGAGTACTGGGGAGAATTGGGGGCACTGGGGGAAACTGAACTGGGGGCACTGGGAGGAACTCGGGGTGCTGGGGGCTACTGGGGGGGACTGAGGGAATGGGGGAATTGGGGGCACTGAGGACATGAGGGGGCATTGAACTGGGGGGCACTGGGGGCACTGAACTGGGGGACACTGGGAGAACTGGGGGGCGCTGAGGGAATGGGGGGAACTGGGGTGAATGGGGGTTTTAGGGTGGCACTGGAGATTCTGGGGTGACACAGGGAATTTTGGGGTGGTGCTTGGGGCTCATCGGGTGGCGCTGGGGCACAGCGGGCACTCCCACAGGGGCAGCGTGGGGTCACTGGGGAGGTGCCCGCTGTGCCCGGGCTGGCCCTGACACTGTCCCTGCTCTGTCCCGGTGTCTCTGTGTCCCCTCACTGTCCCCTCGCTGACCCGGTGTCTCCTTGCTGTCCCCACTGTCCTGGTGTCTCTATTCTGTCCCTCTGTCCTCTCGCTGTCCCTCTGTCCCCACTGTCCCTCTTGTCCCCTCTCTGTCCCCTCTCTGTCCCTCTGTCCTCACTGTCCCGCTGTCCCCTCTCTGTCCCCTCGCTGTCCCGCTGTCCCCGCTGTCCCCTCACTGTCCCTCTGTCCCTCTGTCCCCGCTGTCCCCTCTCTGTCCCCTCTCTGTCCCTCTGTCCTCGCTGTCCCGCTGTCCCCTCGCTGTCCCCTTTTTGTCCCACTGTCCCCCCTCTGTCCCTCTGTCCCCGCTGTCCCCTCACTGTCCCTCTGGCCCCTCTCTGTCCCTCTGTCCCTCTGTCCCCTCTCTGTCCCTCTGTCCCCTCTCTGTCCCGCTGTCCCCTCTCTGTCCCTCTGTCCCCCTGTCCCTCTGTCCCGCTGTCCCCTCTCTGTCCCCCTGTCCCCCTGTCCCTCTGTCCCGCTGTCCCCTCTCTGTCCCTCTGTCCCTCTGTCCCCTCACTGTCCCGCTGTCCCCTCTCTGTCCCTCTGTCCCGCTGTCCCCTCACTGTCCCTCTGTCCCCTCTCTGTCCCTCTGTCCCTCTGTCCCCTCACTGTCCCTCTGTCCCCTCACTGTCCCTCTGTCCCCTCTCTGTCCCGCTGTCCCTCTGTCCCCTCTCTGTCCCTCTGTCCGTCTGTCGCGCTGTCCCCAGGCCGCGGACCCGCTGCTGCCGCTGCTGCCGGCGGTGACCGAGGAGGGGCAGCGGGCGCGGCGGGCGGGGCGCCCCCCCAGCACCGCCGTGTTCCGCCGCCGCCCGGACCCCCCCGCGGCGCCGTGACCCCCCCGGCCCCTCCCCGTTTGTAATAAAGGCACAAAACGGCCCCAGGGCTGCTCGGGGGGGGGCGCGGTGCCGGCTCCGGCCGCCGTTTCCCCATCGCAGAAACCCCCGGGGCCTTCCCGGCGCTGCCGGGCGGGAACAACCGGGAACCGGGGCTGGGGGGGCGGGGGCAGCCGGGTGACCCCCCCGGGACCGGGCTGGGGTTACTGGGGGGACTGGGACGGGTCCCCGCCCCCCGCGGGACCCCCCAAAACACCCCCGGGGGGGGCACGGCCGGTCTGGGGGGCCGGGGGGGTTTGGGGGTGTCGCTGGGGGGTTTGGGGATTTCGGGGGGGTTTGGGGATTTCGGGGGGGTTTGGGGGTGTCACTGGGGGGGTTTGGGGATTTCGGGGGCGTCACCGGGAGGTGCTGGGGGGGTTCAGGGGGGGTTTGGGGTTCTGGGAGTGTCACCGGGTGGGGTTTGGGGGTGTCGCCGGGGGTGGCACCAGAGCGATTTTGGGGTTCTGGGGGTGTCACTGGCCGAGTTTGGGGGGAGAGTGTCACCGGGATTTGGGGTGCCAGGGGCGTCACCGGGGGGGTTCTGGAAGTGTCACCGAGGGGTGCTGGGGGTGTCACCGGAGCGATTTTGGGGTCCTGGGGGTGTCCCCGGGGGTTTTGGGGCTGTCACAGGGAGCTTGCAGTGCCGGGGGTGTCACCGGGGGTATTTTGGGGTGCGAGGGGTGTCACTCAGGGTTGGTTTGGGATTCTGGGGGTGTCACCGGCGCTGTTTGGGGTGCCTGAGCTGTCACTGGGTGGAGTTTGGGGTTTGGGGGGTGTCACCGGAGTTCTGGGGTGCCGGGAGTGTCACCGAGAGGGGTTTGGGGTTCTGGGCGTGTCACCGGGGTTCCTGGGGGTGTCACAGGGGGGATTTTGGGGTGCCGGGGCTGTCCCCGGGGTTTGGGGTTCCTGGGGGTGTCACCGGGGTTCCTGGGGTGTCACAGGGGATTTTGGGGTGCCGGGGCTGTCCCCGGGGGGATTTTGGGGTCTCGGGTCCGTGCGCGCCCTGGGGGCGGGGCCACGGAGCCGCCCCCGCCGCGCGCTGATTGGCCCGAAGGCTCCGCTATGCAAATCAGCCAGCTGGTGGGCGTGGCTTAGCTCTTTGGGGCGGGGCGTGGATCCCAGTTTGGTGCTGTGGGCGTGGCTAATGCTCGGGGGGCGTGGCTGTCGCGGAGGGGGCGGGGCCTGCCCGGCTACACGTGGGCGCTATAAAACCCCGGCCCGGGGCACCCCCGCAGTCGAGGCTCGGCCCCGCGGCCCCCCCGAACCCCGCTGGGTCCCCCTGAGCCCTCCCGTGTCCCCCGAGCCCCGCTGGGTCCCCCTGGGTTCCCCTGAGCCCTCCCGTGTCCCCCGAGCCCAGCTGGATCCCCCGGGTCCCCCCGAGCCCTCCCGTGTCCCCCGAACCCCGCCGGGTCCAGCAGCGCCCTCCCGCCTCCCCCGGTGTGTCCGGTGCCCTTCCCCGGTGCCCCCCGGTGCCCCCGAGCCCCGGTGCCCCGCCATGTCCCCCGGCCTCCGCCTGCCCGCCCGGGCCGCGCTCCTGTCCCGCTCCCCGCCCGAGCCGGGGCTCCCCCGGGCTCCCCCGGTCCCCGCCGCCGCCTCCCCGCCGGGCCGGAGCCCCCCGGAGCCCTCCCGGCCGCGGGGCCTGGCCGAGATGCCCGGACCGAGCTCCGCCGCCTTCATCTTCGAGCTGCTGTGCCGGGGGGGCGTGCGGAGGCTGCACGAGATGCAGGTAAATGGGGCTGGGGGCTCCCCTTGAGACCCCCGGGGAGGAGGAGGCGGGGGGGCCCCACTGCCGCTGCTGCGGAGCCTGGGGGGGCCCCGCTCCCCTGTCCGGGGGTTTGGAGGAGATGGGGGGACCCAGCGGGACCCGGGGACACCAGCCTGGTGTCACCGTCCTGGCTGGGGGGACATCGGTGCCACCACCGCGGGTGTCCGAGGGGACCGGAGGGACCGCGGTCCTCCCACCCGGGGGGGGACACGGGACAGGGGACACGGGACACGGATCTCTGTCCCCGGGAGCAGGGGGGACACGGGACACGGGTCTCTGTCCCCGGGGCCGGGTGGGGTCGGGACACCCCGAGCTGGGCACGGCCGGAGCAGCCCCGGGCTCGGGGGAGGCTGGGACCGGGGGGGAGCAGCGGGGACGGGGATGGGGTGACCCGGGGGGCACAGAGGGACAGGGACAGGGCCACCCCCGGGTGGGCACAGAGGGACAGGGCCAGGGCACCCTCGGGGGGCACAGAGGGACAGGGACAGGGCCACCCCCGGGTGGGCACAGAGGGACAGGGACAGGGCACCCTCGGGTGGGCACAGAGGGACAGGGACGGGGCCACCCCCGGGAGGGCACAGCAGGTCCAGGAGCGCAGGGACAGCAGGACCTGCCCCGTCCCTGTCCCTGTCCCTGTCCCGCGTCCCCCTGGGCAGCCCCGGGCACCGCTCGCGCCCGGTGTGACCCCCGGTGTGACCCCCGGTGACACTCGGTGACACCGATCCCCCCTTACCGGTTCATGCCCGGTCCCGGTCCATACCCGGTCCCGGTTCGGCCCGGTGTGACCCCTCCATGTCCCCCCGCCCCGGTTCTGCCCGGTTCTCGGTTTAGGCCGGTCCCGGTTCGGGCCGGTGTGAACCCCCACCGTGTCCCCACCCGGTTCATGCTTGGTCCCGGTTCGGACCGGTGTGACCCCCCCGTGTCCCGCAGGTTCACGGGCGGTCCCGGTTCAGCCCATTGTGGCGGGCCTGGTTCGGGCCAGTCCCGGTTCGGTCCGGTGTGACCCCCCCGTGTCCCCACCCGGTCCCGGTCCGTTCCCGTGTGACCCCCCCGTGTCCCCGCAGGTCCACGGGCGGTCCCGGTTCGGGCCGGTGTGGCGGGCCCGGTTCGGGCCGGTGCTCACGGTTCACGTGGCCGAGCCCGCGCTCGTGGCGCAGGTGCTGCGGCAGGAGGGCCCCGAGCCCCGGCGCGCCCTCAGCTGCCCCTGGAAGCAGCACCGGGAGCTGCGGGGGGCGCCGGGGGGGCTCCTGACCCTGTGAGTGCCGCGGCTGGGGCGAACTCGGGGCCGGGTTTGGGGGAAAACTGGGGGTGCTTGGGGTGGATTTGGGGAAAATTCGGGGAAATTTGGGGGAAACTCCGCGGGGATTTGGGGATTTGTCCCTGTCCCCGGGGGGGCTCGGAGGGGGCTGCCAGGGGGGAGTCGGGGGGCGCTTTGGGGTGGGTTGGGGGTCGGGGGGCTGCCTGTGGGATTTAGGGGTTCGGGGGCTGCCTGTGGGATTTGGGGGGGTCGGGGGCTGCCTGTGGGATTTGGGGATTTGGGGGTTGGGGGGCTCCCTGTGGGATTTGGGGGTTGGGGGGTCGGGGGCTCCCTGTGGGATTTGGGGGGGTCGGAGGCTCCCTGTGGGATTTGGGGATTTGGGGGGGTCGGGGGCTCCCTGTGGGATTTGGGGGGTTCGGGGGCTCCCTGTGGGATCTGGGGGGGTCTCCCAGGGCCCCCCCGTGGGCCGGGGGTGTCCGTGCCCCCACCGGGGCTCCCCCCACGCCCGTTCCGGGAAGGGCCCGTGGGGTGCGGGGGGGCCCGGGGGTGACTCAGGCGTGATTCAGCCCCCCCTGCCCCCCCCCGGATGTGAGTAACTGCCCGGGGGGGGCCCAGCCCCGCGTGGGCCGGGGGAGGGACCCCGAACCCCCCCAGCCCCCCCCAGCTGTGCCCAGCACGGGCGCGGGACCCGGGGGCGCTCACAGGGGGCCCGGGCACACCTGGGGGGCCCTGGCACTGCCCCGGGGGGGGAATGTGTCACCTGTGTCACCTGTGTCACCTGTGTCACCTGTGTCACCTGTGTCCCACCTGTGTCACCTGTGTCCCACCTGTGTCCCCTGTGTCCCTTGTGTCCCCCATGTCCTACCTGTGTTCCCCTCGTGGCTCTGTGTCCTGCCTGTGTCCCCCGTGTCCCCGTTCCCTGTCCCTGCCATGTCCCCATCCACATCCCCCATGTCCCTGTCCCCCTCTTCCCGCGTGTCCCCCTGTGTCCCCATCCCCTGGCCATGTCCCTTGTCCCCCATGTCCCCCACACACGTCCTCATATCCCCCATGTCCCCATGACTCTGTCCCTTGTCCCCCATGTCCCATCCTGTGCCATGTCCCCCATCCCCCGTGTCCCCCTGACTCTGTCCCTGTCCCCCTGTCCCCATCACTCTGTCCCTGTCCCCCTGACGCTGTCCCTTGTCCACCATGTCCCATCCTGTACCATGTCCCCTGTCCCCCTGTCCCCCTGACTCTGTCCCTGTCCCCCTGTCCCCCTGACTCTCTCCCTGTCCCCATGACTTTGTCCCTGTCCCCGTGGCCCCCTGTCCCTGTGATGTTGTCCCTGTCCCCCTGACACTGTCCCCTGTCTCCTCTGTCCCTGTCCCTGTCCCCGCTGTTCCTGTCCCCCTGTCCCTGTCCCCGCTGTCCCCATGACTCTGTTCTTTGTCCCTGCTGTCCCCTGTCCCTGTCCCCTGACTCTGTCCCTGTCCCCGCTGTCCCTGTCCCCACTGTCCCTGTCCCTGTCCCTGTGATGCTGTCCCTGTCCCACTGTCCCTGTCCCTGTCCCCGTGTCCCCTGACTGTCCCTGTCCCCGCTGTCCCTGTCCCTGTCCCCGCTGTCCCTGTCCCTGTCCCCGTGTCCCCTGACTGTCCCTGTCCCCCTGTCCCTGTCCCCTGTCCCTGTCCCCGCTGTCCCCTGACTCTGTCCCTGTCCCCCTGTCCCTGTCCCCCTGTCCCTGTCCCCGCTGTCCCCTGACTCTGTCCCTGTCCCCCTGTCCCTGTCCCTGTCCCCCTGTCCCTGTCCCCGCTGTCCCCTGACTGTCGCTGTCCCCAGGGAGGGCGATGCGTGGCGCGGCTCCCGGCGGCTCCTGGCTCGGGCCCTGCTCCGCCCGGGCGCTGCCGAGGCCTTCGCGCTCCCGGTGGCCGCGGCCGTGGCCGAGCTCGTGGCGCGGCTGCGGCGGCTGCGGCGGCGCCACCCCCGGGGCCTCGTGCGCGACATCGGCACCGAATTCAACCGGTTCGGGCTCGAGGGTGAGCGGGACCCGAAACGGGAGGGGAGCCCGAAACGGGGATGGGGAACCCAAAAATGGGGATGGGGACCCCGAAATGGGGAGGGGAAACCCAAAATGGGGAGCGGGAACCCAAAATGGGGATGGGGAACCCAAAATGAGGAAGGGGAATCTGAAAATGGGGATGGGGAACCCAAAAATGGGGATGGGGAACCCAAAAATGGGGATGGGGAACCCGAAATGGGGATGGGGAACCCAAAAATGGGGAGGGGGAACCCAAAAATGGGGACGGGGAACCAAAATGGGGAGGGGGAACCCAAAAATGGGGAGGGGGAACCCAAAATGGGGATGGAGACCCCGAAATGGGGATGGGGAACCCAAAAATGGGGACGGGGAACCCAAAATGGGGAGGGGGAACCCAAAAATGGGGATGGGGAACCCCAAAGGGCTGGGACCCCCCACGGGGACCGCCCGTACCCCCCCATGGGCACCCCCGGTCTCCTCCCACCCCCAGGTCCCCCCTGGGGCTCCCCGTGTCCCACAAGGCTCCAGGGCACTTCTGTCCCCCAGTGTCCCCAGGGACTCAGATCCCCCCTCAGTGTCCCCGTGTCCTTAGTGTCCCAATGTCCCCAGGGTCCCCATGTCCCCAATGTCCCAATGTCCTCTGTGTCCCCGTGTCCCCTTTGTCCCCATGTCCCAGTGTCCCCATGACCCTGGTGTCCCCATGTCCCCAATTTCCCAATGTCCTCTGTGTCCCTGTGTCCCCTTTGTCCCCACATCCCAATGTTCCAATGTCCCCAGTGTCCCCCATGTCCCCTGTGTCCCGCTGTCCCCAGTGTCTCCATGTCCCAATGTCCCCAAGGTCCCCCATGTCCCCATCCCGTGTCTCTGAGCCTCCCATGTCCCCAGGGTCCCCAGTGTCCCATGTCTCCCCTGTCCCCATGTCCCTGGTGTCCCCAGTGTCCCCATGTCCCAATGTCCCCAGTATCCAGCTGTCCCCATGTCCCCATTGTCCTCAATGTCCCCATGTCCCCAATGTCCCCAATATCCCCAATGTCCCCATGTCCTCATTGTCCCCAATGTCCCCATGTCCCCAATGTCCCCAATGTCCCCAATGTCCCCATGTCCCCAGTGTCCCCAATGTCCCCAATGTCCCCATTGTCCCCATGTCCCCCATGTCCCCATGTCCCCATTGTCCCCAATGTCCCCATTGTCCCAAATGTCCCCATGTCCCCATTGTCCCCAATGTCCCCATGTCCCCATTGTCCCCAATGTCCCCCTGTCCCACAGCCATCTCCTGGGTGCTGTTCTCCTCCCGCCTGGGCTGCCTGGGGGACCCTGGGGACAGCGGGGCCAGCGGTGACACCGAGGCCGTGCTGCAGAGCGTGGGGGCGGTGCTGGCGCTGACGCTGGTGACAATGGCACTGCCACGGCCCCTCCTGCGCCTCGTCCCCGCGCCCTGGGACGCCTTCTGCCACGCCTGGGACCAGCTCTTCGCCTTCGGTGAGGGACACGGGGACACGGGGACACTGTGGTGACCTCCCATGAGGACACGGGGACATCCCATGGGGACAAGGGGACACGGGGACACTGTGGTGACCTCACATGAGGACACGGGGACATGGGAGACACCGTGGTGACTTCCCATGGGGATACCAGGACATCCCGTGGGGACATGGGGCCATCCCACAGGGATACAGGGACATCCCATGGGGACACCAGGACATTGTATGGGGACACAGGAACATCCCAGAGGGATATGGGGACGTCCCACAGCCATGGGGACATCCCACGGGGACACTGGGCTGTCCCATGGGGACATGGGGACATCCCAGAGAGATTTGGGGATGTCCCATGGCCATGGGGACATGGGGACACTCCTGCTGGCCTTCAGCTGAGGGGACATGGGGCACGTGGGGACACAGGGACATGGGGGCATCCCCTGGGGACACGAGGACATCGTATGAGGACACAGGGACATCCCAGAGGGATATGGGGATGTCTCACAGCCACGGGGACATGGGGACACTCCTGCTCACCTTCAGCCGAGGGGACATGGGGACACAAGTGACACTGTGGTGACCTCCCATGGGGACATGGGGCCATCCCAAAGGGACATGGGCACATTGTATGGGGACACAGGGACATCCCAGAAGGATTTGGGGATGTCCCACAGCCATGGGGACATGGGGACACTCCTGCTGGCCTTCAGCCGAACGGACTTGGGGACACAGGGGGACACAGGGGACATCCCAGGGCCGTGGTGAGGGGACACAGAGGACATGGGGACATCCCAGGGACACCAAGACACCCCGTGGTGTCTCAGGGATGTCCCATGGCCGTGACAGTCCCCTGCCATGTCCCAAGGGACGCGCTGATGGCGCGTGGCCGTGGTGACACCGACAGGGACTCGGTGACAAGGTGTGGCCACGGTGGCACTGACGGCATTGGTGGCACTGATGGCATTGGTGGCACTGATGGCATTGGTGGCACTGTTGGCACTGATGGCATTGATGGCACTGATGGCACTGGTGGCATTGATAGCACTGATGGCACTGATGGCACCGATGGCATTGATGGCACTGATGGCATGGGTGGCACTGATGGCACTGATAGCACTGATGGCATGGGTGGCACTGATGGCACTGATGGCATTGGTGGCACTGATGGCACTGATGGCACTGATGGCACTGGTGGCACTGATGGCACTGATGGCACTGGTGGCCTTGATGGCATTGGTGGCACTGATGGCACTGATGGCACTGATGGCATTGGTGGCACTGATGGCATTGATGGCACTGATGGCACTGACGGCATTGATGGCATTGGTGGCACTGATGGCACTGATGGCACTGATGGCATTGGTGGCACTGATGGCACTGATGGCACTGGTGGCACTGATGGCATTGGTGACATTGATGGCATTGGTGGCACTGCTGGCACTGATGGCGTTGGTGGCACTGATGGCACTGATGGCACTGATGGCATTAGTGGCATTGATGGCACTGATGGCATTGGTGGCACTGATGGCACTGGTGGCACTGATGGCATTGGTGGCACTGATGGTATTGATGGCACTGATGGCATTGGTGGCACTGATGGCACTGATGGCACTGATGGCACTGATGGCACTGATGGCATTGGTGGCACTGATGGCACTGATGGCACTGATGGCATGGGTGGCACTGATGGCACTGATGGCATTGGTGGCTCTGATGGCATTGGTGGCACTGGTGGCACTGATGGCACTGATGGCATGGGTGGCACTGATGGCACTGATGGCACTGATGGCACTGATGGCATGGGTGGCACTGATGGCACTGATGGCATTGGTGGCTCTGATGGCATTGGTGGCACTGATGGCACTGATGGCACTGATGGCCGTTGTTGTCCCCAGCCAAGGGACACGTGGACCGGCGCGTGGCCGCGGTGGCAGCGCGGGGGCCGCTGGCCGGGGGGGACACGTGTGTCACCGACCTGCTGGCCCGGGAGCGCGTCCCCGTCACCAGCATCTACGGGAACGTCACCGAGCTGCTGCTGGCCGGGGTGGACACGGTGAGGGGGTGGCACCGCGGTGTCCCCGCTGTCACCGCGGGCCCCGCTGATGTCACTGTGTCCCCAGGTGGCCAGCACGCTGGCATGGAGCCTGTACGAGCTGGCACGGAACCCGGGGGCGCAGGCGGCCCTGCACCGCCAGCTGCTGGCTGCCACTGCCACCAACGGCGGTGACAGTGACAGTGCCACCACCGACCGTGCCACTGCTGCTGCCACCGCCGCCACGCTGGGACGGCTGCCACTGCTGCGGGCGGTGGTGAAGGAGACCCTCAGGTGACAGGGACATGGGGACAGTGATGGGACATGGGGACAGGAACATGGACACAGGGACATGGGGACAGTGATGGGACATGGGGACAATGATGGGACATGGGGACACAGGGACATGGGGACAATGATGGGACATGGGGACAGTGATGGGACATGGGGACAGTGATGGGACCTGGGGACAGGAGCATGGACACAGGGACCTGGGGACACTGATGGGACACAGGGACAATGGGAATGGGGACATGGGGAGACGGACAGGGATATGGGGACAGGAACACAGAGGGACACAGGGACATGGGGACACAGGGACATGGGGATGGGGACAGGAACACAGAAGGACATAGGGATGGGGACACTGGGACATGGGGACACAGGGACATGGGAGTGGGGACATGGGGACAATGATGGGACATGGGGACAATGGGAATGGGGACAATGGGACGGGAACATGGATGGGGACACAGAAATGGGAACAATGGTAATGGGGACATGGGGAGAGGGATTGGGATATGGGGACAGGAACACGGAGGGACACAGGGATGGGGACACAGGGATGGGGACACAGGGATGGGGACATGGGGATGGGGACACGGGGATGGGGACAATGGGAATGGGGACATGGAGACAGGGGGAGAGGGATTGGGATATGGGGACAGGGACATGGAGATGGGGACATGGCCAGGGGTGAGGGACACAGGGACATGGGAACACGACAGGGATGTGGATAAAGATGGGGACAGGGACAGGGACAGGGACGGGGACGGGGATGGGATGGGACAGGATGGGTTTGGGGACAAAATGGGGACAGGGATGGGGACAAGGAGGAGGATGAGGATGGAGGTGATGAGCAGGACATGGCGGGGATGAGGCTGGAACATGGAAGGGATGAAGACGAGGATGGGGATGGGGATGAAGGTGGGGACAGGACGGGGTCAGGGACGGGGACAGGGACAGGGACAGGGACAGGGACAGGGAGGTGACCCCGGCTGTCCCCCCCCAGGCTGTACCCCGTCATCCCAGCCAACGCCCGCGTTGTCCCCGAGTGTGACATCCGCGTCGGTGACTACCTGGTGCCACGCCAGGTGAGCGGGGGGACACCCCGCAGCCCGGGGCTCCCGGTGTCCCCAGGGTGTCCCCAGGGTGTCCCCAGGGTGTCCCCACTGAGCCCGTGTCCCCGCAGACCCTCATCACCCTGTGCCATTACGCCACGTCCCGTGACAGCCGCTTCTTCCCCGCGCCCGACGCCTTCCGCCCGGAGCGCTGGCTGCGCCACAGGGACAGCGGGGACACTGGGGACACCCCTGGGGACACCCCTGGGGACACCCCTGGCCCCAGGCACCCCTTTGCCTCCCTGCCCTTCGGCCTCGGCCCGCGCAGCTGCGTCGGGCGCCGCCTGGCCGAGCTGCAGCTGCACATGGCGCTGGCACAGGTGGGTGTCCCCGTGTCCCCACGGTGTCCCCACGGTGTCCCCACGGTGTCACTCACCCGTCCCTGTCCCCCAGATCCTGCTGCGCTTCGAGGTGCGGCCGGAGCCCGGGGGGGGCCGCGTGCGCCCCATGACCCGAACCCTGCTGGCCCCCGGAGCCCCCATCAGCCTGCGCTTCATCGAGAGGTGACACCGGGGACATGGGGACACCGGGGACATCGGGGACATCGGGGACATTGGGACACTGGATATACATGGAGACATCAGGGACACCAAAGATGCTGGAGACATGGGGACACCAGGGACACTGGGGACACCAGAGATGCTGGAGATGCGTGGGGACATCAGGGACACTGAGGACACTGAGGACACCAGAGACTCTGGAGACACCAGGGACACCAGGGACAGAGGACATCAGGGACTCTGGAGATATGGGGACACCAGGGACACTGGGGACACCAGAGACTCTGGAGACACTGGGGACACCAGAAACTCTGGAGACATTGAGACACCAGGGACACCAGGGACATTGGGGACACCAAAGACTCTGGAGATACATGGGGACACTGAGGCCACCAGGGACACTGGGGCCACCAGAAACTCTGGAGATGTAGGGACACCAGGGACATTGGGACACCAGGGACATTGGGGACACCAAAGACTCTGGAGATGTAGGGACACCAGGGACATTGGGACACCAGGGACATTGGGACACCAGGGACACCTTGCCCCCAGTGGTGACTTCACCACCAGTGATGGCACCGACCCCAGCGGTGGCCTTGACACCGCAGTGTCCCCAGTGTCATCCCAGCCCTGTCCCTGCGGTGACCCCAGCCCAGAGGTGGCCCTGACCCCTCGGTGACATTGGTGATGGTGGCAGCAGCCCCCACCCCATGGCGCTGCTGGCTCTGGCAGTGTCACACACCCTGTGCTGGCCTTGTCCCCATGGTGTCCCCAACCCCATGGAAACCTCAGCCCGGGTGGTGGCCATGAGTCCCTGCTGGTGGCCTTGACCCCACAGTGTCCCCAACCCTGTGGGGGTGACTCTCTGGTGGTGGCCTTGACCCTGTGGTGTCCCCAACCCCGTGGGAACCTCAGCCCTGGTGGTGGCCTTGTCCTCACAGTGTCCCCACAGTGTCCCCATTCTTGTGGCCGTGACTCCGGGCTGGTGGCCGTGTCCCTGTGGTGTCCCCAACACCCATGGGGGTGACTCCGGGCTGGTGGCCGTGTCCCTGTGGTGTCCCCAACCCCATGGGGGTGACTCTGGGCTGGTGGCCTTGTCCCCGTGGTGTCCCCAACCCCATGGGGGTGACTCCCTGCTGGTGGCCGTGTCCCTGTGGTGTCCCCAACCCCATGGGGGTGACTCCGGGCTGGTGGCCTTGTCCCCGTGGTGTCCCCAGCCCCGCGGTGCCCCCCCTCGGGGGGTGGGGTTTATTTATTGGCAAATAAAGTGATTTTGGCATTTTGGGCTTTTGGGGTTTTGGGCTTTTGGGCTTTTGGCATTTTGGGGTTTTGAGGTTTTGGCGTTTTGGGGTTTCAGCATTTTGGGGTTTCAGCATTTTGGAATTTTGGGGTTTTGGCATTTTGGGCTTTTGGGGTTTTGGCATTTTGGAGTTTTGGCATTTTGGGCTTTTGGCATTTTGGGCTTTTGGCATTTTGGGCTTTTGGCATTTTGGGCTTTTGGGATTTTGCAGCTCCGCTCTCCCCTCCCCTCCCCCACGCCGTGACTCAGCCCCTCCCCCCCATGCCCCGACCTGCCCAGGTGTGCCCGGGGGTGCCCGGGGGTGCCCGGGGGTGCCCTGGCACGGCGAGGGGGGGCAGGGGGGACACGGCCGGGGCTGAGGGACACCGTGGGGTGGAGGGGGGGGGGGCAATGTCGCAGGTGGGGGGGGCGCTGACGTCAGCACAGGGGACTCTGGACCCTCGTGGGGACCCTGGGGCAGCCGAGCGCGGTGACCCCCCCTGGCCGCCCCTCCCCCCGCCGGGACACCCCTCCCCCAGGTGAGGGGGGGGGAAGGGGGGATCCCTCGGGCTGGAGATTGGCACGGGGCACACCTGGGCACCCCCCGAGCTCACCTGGGCACCCCGAGCTCACCTGGGCACCCCCCCGAGCTCACCTGGGCATTCTGAGTTCACCTGGGCACCCCGAGCTCACCTGGGCTTTCCTGAGTTCACCTGGGCACCCCTGAGCTCAACTGGGCAGCGCTGAGCTCACCTGGGCATCCCGAGCTCACCTGGGCATTCCTGAGCTCACCTGGGCAGTGCCGACTTCACCTGGGCACCCCTGAGCTCACCTGGGCACCCCCGAGCTCAACTGGGCACCCCGAGCTCACCTGGGCACCCCCGAGCTCACCTGGGCACCCTGAGCTCACCTGGGCAGCGCTGAGCTCACCTGGGCACCCCCCCGAGCTCACCTGGGCACCCCTCCGAGTTCACCTGGGCATCCCGAGCTCACCTGGGCGTTCCTGAGCTCACCTGGGCAGTGCCGACTTCACCTGGGCACCCCGAGCTCAACTGGGCACCCTCGGGCTCACTTGGGCTCCCCGAACTCACCTGGGCACCCCCGAGCTCACCTGGGCACCCCGAGCTCAACTGGGCACCCCCGAGCTCACCTGGGCACCCCCCCCCCGAGCTCACCTGGGCCCCCCGAGCTCACCTGGGCACCCCAAACCCCGCGGGGTCGCTGAGCCCAGCCTGGCCGGTGCCACCTGTGCCAGGTGAGGGTGGCAGAGGGACCCGAGTGGGGGTCACGGGAGTGGGCACCGAGGAGAGAGGGGGAATTCGGGGGGCTGGGCTGGGAGGGGGTGTCTGTCATGGGGGGCACCGGGGGGGCACAGTGGGATGCTCTGGGGGGCACTGGGGGCACACTGGGATGCTCTGGGGGGGCACTGGGGGCACTGGGATGCTCTGGGGGGGCACTGGGGGCACTGGGATGCTCTGGGGGGCACTGGGGGCACAGTGGGATGCCCGGAGCTGGGGAGGGGGCACTGGAGGGCACTGGGGGGTGCCAGCTCTCCCCCCTGGGCTGGGGTCCCTCGGGTGCCGCCGCTCGCTGTGGGGGGGTCCCGGGGCTGTGCGGGTGTCGCTGGGGCTCGGTGCCCCCCCAGGATGGCACAGGACGAGCCCGGGGCCAGCCTGGCACGGGCGGCTCCCGGCAGCGGCTCCGCGGGTCCTCGGTGGCACCGGGAACGGGCGGTGCCCACCGGGAACGGGCGGTGCCCACCGGGAACGGGCGGTGCCCACCGGAGGGGGTTCGGGGTGCCCACGGGGGGGATCCGGGTGCCCACCAGCACCTGCTGGGGGCGGCTCTGCTCGGGCACCTCGGGCACCCCAACATCGGCCGGTGAGAGCCGGGACTGCCCCGGGCACCGGGGACGGAGTGCCAGGGGTGGGGTGGGGGTGCCAGGAATGGGGTGGGGGTACCAGAGCAGTTTTGGGGTGCCAGGGCAGTTTTGGGGTCCCAGGGCAGTTTTGGAATCCCAGAGCAGTTCTGGGGTCCCAGGGCATTTCTGGGGTGCCAGGGCAGATTTGGGGTGCCAGGGCAGTTTTGGGGTGCCAGGGCAGTTCTGGGGTGCCAGGGCCCAGCAGGGCGGGCAGGGAGCAACGATTTGGGTCGCAGAGGGACAGCGGGTGTGCCACGGGCTGTGTCACCCCTGCCCCATGTCCCTGTGTCCCTGTCACCCGTGCCCCATGTCCCCACGTCCCTGTGTGTCCCTGTGTGTCCCTGTCACCCCTGGCCCATGTCCCCACGTCCCTGTGTGTCCCTGTGTCCCTGTCATCCGTGCCCCATGTCCCTGTGTCCCCGTCACCCCTGTCCATGTCCCGTATTCCTGTCACACCTGTCCATGTTCTGTGTCCCCGTGTCCCTGTGTGTCCCTGTCACCCCTGCCCCATGTCCCTGTGTCCCTGTGTGTCCCTGTCACCCCTGCCCCACGTCCCTGTCCCCAGGCTGGCGGCTCTCTGTGCCCGCTGCCCACCCGAGCCCAGGCTCCCGCTGCTGCCCGAGCCCGCGGGGCAGGAGCTGCCAACCCTCCTGGAGCGGGCACCGGCACGGGGGGGCACGGGGGGTACGAGGGGTACAGAGGACACGGGGGGCACGGGGGGCACAGGGGATCCTGACCCCGCGTGTCCCCGGGAGCTGACGGGGCAGTTCCTGCGGGCACAGGGGGCACTGGGACTGGCACTGGGATTGGGATTGGCACTGGGGACACTCCAGGGGACGTGTGGGGGTACCAGGGGAGGGGACACGGGAGGGGGCACACGGGCTGGCACTGGGGGACACTGAGGGACCACAGGGGCACCAGCAGAGGGGACACACGGGCTGGCACTGGGGACACTTGGGGGGACACATGGTGGCACACATGGTTTGGCATGGGGGACACTGTGGGGGACACGTAGGGGGCACGCACGAGTTGGCATAGGGGGGCACTCCGGGGACACCAGGGGAGGGGATACACAGGTTGGCACAGGGGGCACTCTGGGATACACAGGCTGGCACTGGGGACACTCTGGGATACACAGGTTGGCACAGGGGGCACTCTGGGATACACAGGCTGGCACAGGGGGGCACTCTGGGATACACAGGCTGGCACTGGGGACACTCTGGGGGGCACAGGGACGCTCTGTGTGTGACCATCGGGGACACCAGGGGGGGGACAGGGTGGCACCTCCCCATGGCCCCCCCGAGCTCTGCACCCCCCTGGAGAGGGGTCACAGCGGTGCCACCCCCAGCCCCCGCGTCCCTGAGTGTCCTGCCCTGTCCCTGTCCCAGTCCCGGAGTGTCACCTGCCTTGCCCCTGTGCCCTGTCGTGTTCCTGTCCCCAGTCCCTGTCCCCGTCCCCTGTCCCTGTTGTGTCCCTGTTCTCCGTCCCTGTCCCGGAGTGTCCCCGTCCCTGTCCTTGCCCCCTGCCCTGTCCCTGTCCTGGTCCCTGTCCCTGTCCCTGTCCCCTGTCCCTGTCCCTGTCCCTGTCCCTGTCCCCTGTCCCTGTTGTGTCCCTGTCCCTGTCCCTGTCCCCGTCCCTGTCCCTGTCCCTGTCCCCCTGTCCCTGTCCCTGTCCCTGTCCCTGTCCCCTGTCCCTGTCCCCTGTCCCTGTCCCTGTCCCTGTCCCCGTCCCTGTCCCTGTCCTTGTCCTTGCTCCCTGCCCTGTCCCTGTCCCCTGCCCTGTCCCTGTCCCTGTCCTGGTCCCTGTCTCTGTCCCTGTCCCTGTCCCTGTCCCTGTCCCTGTCCTGGTCCCTGTCTCTGTCCCTGTCCCTGTCCCCTGTCCCTGTCTCTGTCCCTGTCCCTGTCCCTGTCCCTGTCCCTGTCTCTGTCCCTGTCCCTGTCCCTGTCCCTGTCCCTGTCTCTGTCCCTGTCCCCTGTCCCTGTCCCCTGCCCTGTCCCTGTCCCCTGTCCCTGTCCCTGTCCCCGTCCCTGTCCCTGTCCCTGTCCCTGTCCCCGTCCCTGTCTCTGTCCCTGTCCCTGTCCCCTGTCTCTGTCCCTGTTGTGTCCCTGTCCCTGTTGTGTCCCTGTCCCTGTCCCTGTCCCTGTCCCTGTCCCCTGTCCCTGTCTCCTGTCCCTGTCCCTGTCCCCTGTTCCTGTCCCTGTCCCTGTTCCTGTCCCTGTCCCTGTCCCTGTTGTGTCCCTGTCCCTGTTCCTGTCCCTGTCCCTGTCCCTGTCCCCTGTCCCTGTCCCTGTCCCTGTCCCTGTCCCTGTTGTGTCCCTGTCCCTGTCCCCTGCCCTGTCCCTGTCCCTGTCCCTGTTGTGTCCCTGTCCCTGTTCCTGTCCCTGTCCCTGTCCCTGTTGTGTCCCTGTCCCTGTCCCCTGCCCTGTCTCTGTCCCTGTCCCTGTTGTGTCCCTGTCCCTGTCCCTGTCCCTGTCTCTGTCCCTGTCCCTGTCCCTGTCCCTGTCCCTGTCCCTGTCCCTGTCCCTGTCCCTTGTCCCTGTCCCTGTCCCTGTCCCCTGTCCCCTGTCCCTGTCCCTGTCCCCCTGACCCTCATTCCCCTCTCTGGGTCACCGGTACCTGCGGGGGGGGGTGTGAGGGGTAACCCCCCCCCCCCAAATCCCCCCCGAACATCCCCAGGACCCTCAGAGCTGAGCTGCGATCGTGGGGTGACCCCCCCCAAAACCGCCCCCATGGGGACCTGGGGGGGGCTGAGGGGTGTCCCCAACCCAAATACCCTGAACCCCCCCAGGGACAGCAGGACTGGATTGGGGGGGGTATTTGGGGGGGCAGTTTTGGGGGGGGGTTATTTGGGGGCGGGGTTATTTGGGGGGGGCAGTTTTGGGGGGGTTATTTGGGGGGGTTA